>JAPXFY010000032.1:11436561-11559061 GCA_030674185.1 Monoplex corrugatus | reverse complement strand
GGAAAGTTGTATTGAACAACACTGTGCAGAGTATGAGTAAAACATTGACAACAAAGACAGAAAGAAAACTTTTGAAAATGGGAAAGCCTTGACCAAACAAAAGCAAGTCAACATGAATCAGGACAAATATTGTAAATGTCTTGCATAGTAAAGAAAGACGTCATAAAATGTGGGTTGAGTACTGCTCTGAACTGTAGAACAAACAGATAAGACAGATCCAAATGTGCTTACAATACAAGATTCATCCACGAAGAAGCTGTTCAAGCAAAGAAGTTGCTGGAATGAAGTAAAGCAGCAGGCATTGACAACGTCCCTGCATAGCTCTTGAAACATGGCAGTGAGGCAATAACTGATATCCTAACCGCCGTCTAACAAAATGTAACACATTGGTGAGTGGCCCACGCCATGGACCCAATCACTGATTGTCATTATTCCCAGGGAATGAAATCTCCAATTCTGCCAGAACTATTGCATCATCAATTTGCTCAGCCATGTTAGCAAAGTAATGCTGGAAAATATTTTGAATTGATTATAGCTGCAAGCAGGGATAATTATGTCTGAAAAATAGGGCAAAGTACTACAAAACCAATCTGTAACCTGCGTACCATTTCGAAAAACACTACCAACAGAGAATGTTTCCATAAACGTCAAGAAAGTGCTTGACAGAGTCTCGAAGGAGGCGATATGGGCCATAGTGAGGAACTTTAATACTAGGGATGAGCTAATTACCATCATCCAGCAACTACACAACTATGCAACCAATGTGTTAGTCACACAGTGTGATACTGGAAACTGATTCCAAACTTCCCTTGGCGGTCAGCAGGGTTGCCTTCTGTCGTCCACATTTTCAATATATCCCTGGAAGGAATACTGATTAATGCACTTGAAGATCATGTCCGCACAGTTAGCAGTGATGAAAAAATCAAGAAACACAAGATCAGGCTCTCTCATGCATTGGTATATTCTAGCTTCCCGTATGCACGAGAGACATGGATTCTGACAACGGAATTGGAAAGACAAATCCAAGTCATAGAAACAAGATTTTATTACAAGATACTAAACATCAGATACATCGATGATATCGACACTGACGAAGTGCGTCAAACTACTAACCATGCAGCACACTGGATAATGTGATCTGCTGATATTAGTTAAGAAAATACACGTTGATACGGGCATGTAAAAAGGTCTGTCTATTTTGCCTGGGTAAATAGATCCTCCACGGAACTGTTGCTGCGGAGAAATGGAGGGAAAGGCAGAAACGAACGGCAGACTAACAACATTGTGACATAGACAGAGAAACTATTTGCAGAGAACCAGACTTTGGTACGCAACCAAAAGGACTGCAAGAATCTGGTGATAATGTTTTAGTGCAGCAGCGCAATGACTCTTTATTCAGTTAAGGAAGAAGAAGAACAATGGAAAGCGTATTATCAGAAGGTACAGAAATGTCAGAAATTTGTCAGAGACCCAACACAGCAGGACAAATGAGAAACTGGTTACCAGTGTTGAAGTGTGGCAAATTTCTGTCTATTTGTTTTCTTGAGCTATAATGATTTAGCTATGATGAATTTAGAAAAATGGCTTACTTAAAATACGACATGTACAATTTTGATGAAAAGTTTTAACACATGTTTTCGAGGCAAGGCTGCAACTAGTCTCT
The DNA here is from genome assembly GCA_030674185.1 of Monoplex corrugatus. Lineage (NCBI taxonomy): Eukaryota > Metazoa > Mollusca > Gastropoda > Littorinimorpha > Ranellidae > Monoplex > Monoplex corrugatus. Next base: position 11,557,398 of record JAPXFY010000032.1, on the reverse strand, counting down.
TGTATAGTGCTGAACTATGAGGATTTTGCACGGTCTCCTGACCTTAATAGCAAAAATCAGCTACAACCAGTCTAACGTTGAGAGTGAGGTGGTAGAGACAATCTTTTCTCTCTGCTATCATTATGAAGTCAGCGTCCATATCGTTTTCCTTACAGCTTCATCTTTCTTGGTATTAAAGGGGGACTGGAGTTTTCTTTGCGCCAGCATCAAACCCTCGCAAAACTGCACATTGGAAGACAGGCAGCCAACCAGGTGATGCCCCTGGGACACACAGTTTTATTTAGTTCGTGACTTGGATATGGTGTTTGAAACAACAACAACAACAACAACAACAAAGCCCAAAAAAACAAACAGATTTCCCCCCTCCCCCCAGCCAAAAAACAGTAGCTCTACCAGAAACAAATTCATATTTGAAAAAGCAGGTGGGGGAGGGCTATAATTTGGACCTCCACTATTTTCAAAATTTCTAATAAATTATCCTGATAAGTAAGATCTTACGTAGGCAAGCATCTTTAAGAATTAACTGTCTACATAAAGAAGCACCCCGAAACATGAACCGTCATGACGGATTGACCCCAACCAATCAACCTTTTGGGCGCACCATCATGAACAGTTCAGACTGTATAGTTCTACAAACCCAAGAATTCATCCCTTGGAACAACACAGACAACATCATCAGCTTCCATATTTACGACACGATAATGAAACTGAAAAAATTGGTATTTTTGCCCGTCTTCTTTCTGATCAGCGTGCCTGCCAATATTATCAACATGGTGGTGTTCTACAAACACGGGTTGAAGGAACGCATCAACGTGTGCATGTTTGCTCTGTCGCTGGCTGATGGTCTGTATCTTGTCATCAACATGCTGAGTGAAGGAGAGCAGCTAGTCCTTCATTTTACTACCAAGGAAGTGTCAGTATGAATGTTGCTTTTGGTCCATGTACCTCTCTTGTCTCTCTTTGTCTTACTCTTCTGTCTGTCTGTCTGTCTGTCTCTGTCTCTCTGTGTCTTTCTGTCTGTCTGTCTCCATCTCTCTCCCCTTCTCTCTCTCACTCTTTCTCTCTCTCTGTCTCACTCTCTCTCTCTCTTTCTCTCTCTCTCTCTCTGTCTCATGGGCGATCGATACAACAATCGAAAAGTCGATTTTTAATATATACTCATAATGCTATAACAACATGTCAATGGTACGAACATTTTCTTTTTTATTTTAATGACGTCAATTTTACATTGCTACCACTGAATTCAAAGATAGAGATCCTAATGACAAGACCAAGGAAGTTGTATTTGGAGAAATCGTAGCAAGAGAAGAAATAGTAAATGGAATCAAGCAAATGAAAAAAGGAAAATGTCCAGAAGCAGATGCTGTTTTAGAGAAGTCTTAAAATAAGCAGACAAATTGCAATAACATTTTTTGTTGGGTCTTCTAAGAAATTGTTGACGAAGACATTTTTTCTGAAAGAATCTACAAATGTGTCATACAGTTCCTTTATATCAAACAAACAAGCGAACTAAAAATTCCAATATTTTTTTTAACCTGATAATTTCCGTGCAGTAGCTCTAACTAGTGTAATTAGTAAGATTGATACATATATTCTTTAGAAAAGGTTGACAACACGAGGAATAAACAAATATAATTATTGAGAAACAGATTGGGTTTTAGGGCAGGCAGTTTCACTGTAGACCATACATTCACATTCCTTTATCTCTTCATAAATAAGTTGTCAGTGGAATTGTCAAAAACTGGAAAGCATAATATTTAAAGCACCGCTAAAAGAAACGTTTCTAATGTTATTCGCTGGGGATGTGGTAAGTTTTCGGACCATATTATAATCGTTTAAACACAATCCATACAATCTATAAAGAGAGAGAAGAGAGAGAGAGAGAGAGAGAGAGAGAGAGAGAGAGAGAGAGAGAGCGAGAGGAGAGAGAAGAGAGAGAAGGAGAGGGAGATGGAGAGGGAGAGAGCAAGAAAGAAATGAAGAGAGAGAGAGAACGAGAGAGAGAGAGAGAGAAGAAGAAGAAGAAGAAGAAGAAAAACAAGAAGAAGAAAAACAAGAAGAAGAAGAAACAGACAGAATTATTTCTCCATCAGTTAATCTCACAAAAACAAATATAACGTCTCACAGGGTAGGTATGTCAAATGGCTGATGTGATGCGTCTAGTATGTTGGCTAGTGACTACGTGCTTGTCACCTCTTGCTTTCAGCTTGCAGCCTGCGTATGTCTCTCTTTGTCAGTACATAACCTCTTCATCAGCAAGCCCTACATTGTGCCTCCTCGTTGCGACATGTGGTAACTGAGCACTTCATGATCTCAGGATAAAACTCGAGAGACTTGGAGGAAGTCTGGCCAGACGCGTGGCAAGCAGGCCCACCGGCGTGTGGATATGCCCTGGTGCCCACAAACCAGACCCCAGCTATAGGTAAATAGCACCACTGCCTTGTGGTTATCTCGGGAGAGAATAAGGCTAAGGGAGTAAACCCAGATAGAAAAATCACCCCTACAGCCTTGTAGGTTGTCGTTGGAACGACTAAGGCTGGAGAATAGTCCGCACACAAACCGATGGAAGGCAAGGGGAAACCACCATCCTACTTTCGCAAGAACATTCATGGCCAGACAAAACAAGCAAAATGAGGACAATGACGTAAACAGGGGCTCCTGTGGAGCACCTTTATCCAATAGGGACCGTCATGCTGCGAAGGTGACACCAGACCGTCAGCAGGCTACTGCGATCAAAATTAATCAAATAAAATCGCAACATGGAATGTGAGGACATGCCGCAAAAGGGAAAACTACAGAATGTCAAGATGAGACACAAAGGCTTAACATTAGTATTTCAAGAAATGTGCGCCTGTCTTGTCTTGTTGTATTAAATACGCGTTCGTATTCTTCTTTCGTGTTTTTTTTTTCTGATTCCTGTTTGCTTGAACGCGGGCAGTCACACTTGTTTTGAGTTAGTATTTTAAGACTAGGGGAAGTGGGATTGAAAGGGGCGGGCATGATATCATCAGGAGAGCATACAATAATATATTCTGGTGGAAACACGCATGAAAGAGGAGTAGGCATCATAATGGACAAAGACAAATCAAAAGCAGTTAAGGGATGCTGGGCTGTGTCTGACAGAGTTTTGCTGGTTAAACTGGATGGCAAGCCATTTGATACCAATATCATCCAGGTGTATGCACCAACATCCACAAGTACTCAAGACGAAATTGACAACTTCTTTGAAGTATTAGAAGTGGCCAAGGCTCAATGTAAATCACAAGAAGTTACAATGATAATGGGAGATTTTAATGCTAAAATGGGACAGGAGAAGGTGGAGGATATAGTTGGACCTCATGGCTTTGGTACACAAAATGAAAGGGGAGGGAAACTTGTGGAATGGGCACAGATGAATGAGTTCATAGTAGGAAACACCTGGTTTGAGCAGCCTAACAGAAGAAAATGGACATGGATGAGTCCAGGAGATAATAAACAAAAATCAAATTGACTACATCCGGATCAATAAAAGATTTAGAAATTCTTTGCTGACAGCAAACACACTACCAGGCACAGACTGCAACAGTGACCACAATCCTGTAATGGAAAGATTTAGGTTGAAACTAAGGAAAAGAAAAAAAATACCAAAAGTAACATCAAACTAAATCTTGAACTCTTAAAGACAGATGAAGTGACACGTTAAAAAATTAATGTACATTTTCAAAACAAATTCATTTGCTCTGAAAGACGTCGGTGACAATGAGGAACAATGGACAAAGTTGAGATACTCGATAAATGAAGCTTGCAAAGAAATCCCTGAAGAGATAGAAAAGCAAAAAAGAACTGGATGACAAAAGAAATTTTAGGCTTGATGGAGGAACGAAGGAAGACAAAGAGAAACGAGAGATATACAGGAAGATAAGTAAAGAAATCAGGGATAGGTGCAATAAAGATAAGGAAGCTTGGCTGAAAACAAAGTGCAAAGAAGTAGAAAATCGACACAAAACAGATCCTTAGGATATGTACAGAAGATCTGAAGAAATTGTCCACAGGAAAAACTACTGGTTGCTTAATTAAAATTGAAAGATGGTATGCTTATTATGGAAAAAGACACACACACACAATAGACATATAGAGAATAATTACCGTTTTGAAGATGACAGAAATGAAGAACACGTTATCAGAAAGAATGTTGAAGGTCCACACTGGGTGAAAAATGAAGTTAGAGCAGCATTGAAAAAGATGAAACGAGGAAAAACCCAGGACCAGACAGTAATACAACAGAGATGACTGAAGGCCTGGAGGAATCTGGTATTGAAAAAAAAAAGTCTTCCTAATTGGGATTTATGACACAAGAAAAATCCCCAAAGATATGGCAAAATCAATTTTTATTGCATTTCCAAAGAAAACACGGGCTATAGAATGCAAACCCCATCGTACAAGCAGCTTGATGAGTCATGTAACAAAACTCCTATAAAGAATAATCATGATGAGGACAAGGAATAGAATCAAAAGAGAAATAGCAGAAGAATAGTGTGGATTTGTGGAATGGAAAAGAACTATTAATGCCATATACATCCTAAGAACTATCATAGAGAGGTCAATCGAGTTGAACATTGATTTATGTTTATGCTTTGTTGATTATACCAAGGTTTTCGATTAGGTAAGTCATGAAGAATTGATGACCCACTAAAAAGACTCAATATTGATGGAAAAGATCTACGAATAATCAGAAATATGCGTTTGGAACAAACAGCTGCACTGAGAATAGAAAAAAGATATAAGTTCTTTCCAAATTATCAAGAGAGGAGTTAGGCAAGGTTGTGTTTTGTCACCAGATCTGTTTTCACTTTACAGCGAAACTATCATGAGAAACCTGGGAATGATCATCTCACCAGATGGCATATGCACATAAAAAATAGCCAGTGGAATCAGCCAAGCCAAAACAGCATTCAAGAAGATGAAAAGCAATCTTACCAACAAATGCCTATCAATTAGCATCAGGAAGAGAGTTCTTGAATATTATATACAACCGATAATGTTATACGGTTTTGAGTGTGGACAGTCAACACGCAAAGCCAGAACAAGATTGAGGCAGCCAAGATGTGGTTTCTAAGAATATTAAAACTTCAGTGGACAGCAAGGAAACAATCGAGTCAGTCTTGATGGAGGCAGACACAAGAAGACCATTGATGAGGAAGATTAGCAAAAGACAGGCACATTTATAGGCCATCTCATGAGGAAAGGGAAAGTGGAGCACCTGGTCACAACAGGGAAGCTGGAGGGAGAGAGAGCACCAGGTAGACCCAGGGAGAAGATATTTGACGGACTTGCAGTGTGGCTGAGGACAGAGAGGATGGAAGATGTGCTTGTGGCAACAAGGGATAGATGCATATGGAGGGCTATGATTGCCAATGCCATACAACAGGGCACATGATGATGATAATGATGATAATATGTTATGGGCTCTTGTGATTAGGAAGACAATTGTTTTATGGTTCAGATAAAATTATAATAACTAATTCATAAAATGCCTTGATATGATTGTTACTACAACCATCAGTCTCAATTTGACTTTGCCAGATGGATGCTGAATAGGCCAAAGAGGAGTTATTGAAATACTCATAATCAATTCATTTAGATTATTTTATACTCAACCTATGTTGCCATATGTTTCTTAAAGTCCATACTTATCACAAAAATTAATGCTGTTCTGCTATATACCTCAGACACATTCACTTATGGATAAACTGGAAGATATTTGCAATATATAAGAACGTGTGTTAAAAAAATAGAATACTGAGTTAAATGTGTTACAATACCAAGAGCAAGATTACGCAGACAAACAGATGACATGTTGTTATTACAAGATCAGTCTGGAAAAGTTACTTGGAAATCTCAAGTAAAAAAAAATACTACTGTAAAATGAATTTGGTACTGTCTGCTTGAATCAAGACATTGCTTTTGAAACACATTTTATTGCTAAATTTGAAGACCGTGTCATTGCTGATTTTAAACAAAGCTGGCAGATATGGAAAGCAATGCAAATTACACTTGTTTCTATTCCTTAAAAGATACATTTCAACCTGAAAAATATCCCTGAGCAATACAAATAAACTTCCAAAAGATGCCTTTGCAAAGTTAAGGCCCAGGGTTTGTGGGTTTAAAAGTACTACTCCGTTTTGTTTTTCAACATAGAATATTGGAAAATGCATCTTGCTTCCTAGTTAGGATTCGTTCCAAATATGACATAAATTTTGCGATATTTTCACCAAGAAGATATGAACGCAATCTGTTCTTTCTTGAGAACAACTAATTACATAATCATTGTTCCCTGGGAAGAATTTAACTTTGACACTTTGAAATGTTGAATACTCAAGTTTGATCAACACAGATCAATATCAAAGTCACTGGCTTATTTGACCACAATTTGAAAATGTTCATTATTATGGTAAATTGTGATTCAAATATATCAGCAGAATCACTGCATTTTTCCTTGATTAATTGAATTTACATAATATCATGTAATTTACCTCTAAGTGGTCTGATGTATTCAGACTTTGAATTCACAGATATAATGTTTAATTACACGTTTTATTACACAATTAAAATGAAATGATAGTCCATCTCACTGTTGTAAGCTGTCATTGTTGTGTCTTATAGATATGGCCCTGTAATGGAATGGATCACAAATCATTACCTCTTAGGGTTTTATGGCATCTCCTGGGTCTCTCAGTGTCTGTCAGCCATTGTGGCAAGTGAACGATGTTTCTGCATCCTACGACCACTCAAGTCTCAGACAGTTCTTCATTCTTCCACTATGACTGCAATAGTAGTCGCAGTGTTTGTAGTGGTGGGAGGACTGCGGTTCATTGTAAACACCCGCTATTATATGGTCTGTGTCTATGATCCAACCCGTGACAGAAAAATCAGAACATTCACCGGAGGACCATTTTACTATGACAACCAGCAGCTGGTGGATTTTCTGGACATTTTCGTGTATGGCTTGGGGATTCCATGGCTGGTGATTGCTGTGGTGATAACAACGACGGTGATCACAGTGATCAAATTACGTCAGGCAGCAGAATGGCGGGCAGGTATATCCTCCAGCAGGGGCACTGTGTCTGTACGTGACATTGCTTTGACCCGGATGTTGGTTGGGAACTCCATTTTCTTTGTGGTGTGTGTTTTCCCTGTGGGTTTATTCAGGTGAGCAATTTCCATATTGATGTTTCTCTTTTATTGCACGTGAAAGCACTCTAACTAACCAGTTACATTTTCAGTTTGTCAAGGTGGCGCCTTCATATATAGATTGCATTCCATATGCACAGAAGTCACACATGCTACGTAAAGTGTCAGCTCCACAATTAACATGGCATGAGGCGTAATCCTGTTTGTGCACAGTTTTCGAGGTCGTATTTGCTGTAGTGTGTGTGTGTGGTGTGGTGTGTGTGTGTGTGTGTGTGTGTGTGTGTGTGTGTGTGTGTGTGTGTGTGTGTGTGTGTGTGTGTGTGTGTGTGTGTGTGTGTTGTGTTCGTGTGTGTATATCTGTGTGTGTCGTATCTGTGTGTGTGAGTCAGAACATTTATGCCATTGTAGTTCTGCATCTCATTCTATGTGTAAAATTGTACAAAGTCTTAAACATTAAACGGTGCTAGAAGCCTCTGTAACTTATAATGAACTGTCATTCTTATTGTCGTATGTGTGGTGCAGCTGAGTACTGAATAATCTGAGCTCTTTTACACTGGGTCTGGAATTTATCTGGATTTGTTCATGAGGGATCCATTGCTCTTGGATAGTTCCATATCCACACCTCCCAAATCTCCCAGCACTAATTTGGAAGACTCCTTGAGCCTACACAAAACCCCATGAGCTGGCAAAGTTTTGCAATGGGTGGGGATAATCACCTCTGAAACACTGACACCACCAGAATGATTAAAGCATTAAGATGGACAACAAGCAAGCCACCATTTATGACATAAGGTGGGAAAGAACTCAAGACATTAGACACTGAGTCCATGGTCTATGGTCTATCAAAAGAGCCAGCTAAAAAAACTGGTCCGTCTAAGAATCATACCATCTCATCTGTTTTCAGCCAGGCGATTTAAAACCAGGGTATAGGGCATGATTGCAAAATGAACCTTAAGGCGTCCTAAATGTGCTTATTTGTGAAGTTTTCTTAAAGGGAAAATTTGGCTAGCATAGGCACAAAGCTATCTTCTAAGTTTGCTTAGGACCAAAGCAATTTCACAATCTAAGACGAGCTGTGCAATTATGCCCTGCTGACCTAACAGGGCCACTAAATGGGAATGGCCCACATGGTGGTCAAATCCATGACCTTTGCATTTTCAGCACGTGACGTTACCTTCACCAAATTGTAACTGAATTTGAATGTCATTGTTTCAGGATGTCACTGTTGTTTTTGCCAGAGATGAATGCAGGACGACGACATCACAACATGTTTCTGTCAGGAGTGTGGCTGTGCAATGTCTTGTCCTACATCAACTCCACTTTCAATATTGTGGTCTACTACACCATGGGCTCCCGCTACAGGCACACAGTCCGTACTCTTCTGTGCAGAAAACGTATCAAAGACAACCCCAATAACATATTCGTAGCTAACCAAAATACGATGTGTACAGCAAAATGAGGTTATAGATAATTTGTCCTTGTATGAGTTACCTAACTTTGCCAAGGAAAACAGTTAAGTACAGCGACTTATTTCATATGAATGAACCTGAACATTGTTTCACAGTCTTGCCTGCAAAACGAACACAGATTTCTTTCTTTCAAGGTCCCTTAGTTGGTTCTGCTGTTTTAAATATTTTGAAGGGCGGAAAATAACCTAAAATGTTCTCCCACCAGGGGTACATTGAATGTCATCTGACGATACCGAATGACCCATATTATTACAAACTTATTGAAATAAACTTTGAAGCACCATAAAAACTATTATCGTGGAACACTCAGTGGGCAAGTTATATTAGAAATTGCTGACAAATGGCAAATGGCTTTTTAAAGAAATCGCTATTTGAAGCAAGTGAACTTTTATCTCAGTTTCAATTAAGTCATTGTACAAATTGTATCATCATCATCGAGTGTCTTGCCACATGGCGTCGGCGATCATGGCCTTCCATCTGTTTCTATCCCTTGTTGCTGCAAGCACATCTTCCACCCTCTCTGTCTTCAGCCACTCTGCAAATCCGTCCAATATTTTCTCCCTGGGTCTACCTGGTGTTCTCTTTCTCTCCAGCTTTCCTGTTGTGACCAGGTGCCCCAATTCCCTTTTCTTCATAAAATGGCCTATAAATGTTGCCTGACTTTTCCTAATCTTCCTTATGAATGATTTTCTTGTGTCTGCCTCCATCAAGACTGTGTCGTTTGATTTCTTTGCTGTCCATGGAACTCTCAACATTCTTCTTAGAAACCACATCTTGGCTGCCTCAATCTTGTTCTGGCTTTGCTTGTTGACTGTGCACGCCTCACAACCGTGTAACATTATTGGTTCTATTTAATATTCAAGAACTCTCTTCCTGATGTTAATTGATAGGTGCCATGCTTGTACACATACTCACGCAATCAGAACATATATAAAACACTCGTCCGTCACACAACCGCACGCTCTCCTTTCAATCAATGGCACTAAACAGATAGCGATATGATTTTTTTTACATTTATTTCTACTTGCACACATCACACATACAACATACAACATTCACAACCATACACCTTCATATTAATGTCTCTCTTTCTGTCGTCCTCCTTCTTTGTCTCCTCCATTTTCTTTTTCTCCTCCTCTTTCTTCTCCTGCTTCTCGTTTGTCTTCTCCTTCTCTTTTTCTTCTTCTCCTCCTTCTTCTTCTTCTCTCTCTTTCCCTTCTTCTCCCTCTTCTCCTTTTCTTTCTTTTCTTCTCTTTCTTCTCCTTCCTCTTCTTCTTTGCCTTCTTTTTCTTCTCTACCTCTGTTTTGCTTTCTTCTTCTTCTTCTTCTTCTCCTTCTTCCTCCTCCTCTTCTTCTCCTTCACCTTATTCTTCTTGTCCCTCTTCTTCTCCTTATCCTTCTTTTTCACCTTCTTTTTCTTTTTTCCTTCTTTTTCTCCTTCTAATTCACTGTCTTTCTCTTCTTCTTCTTCTCCTCCTTTTTCACCTTCTTCTCCTTTTTCTACTTTCTTTCTTTTTTTGGCCTTCTTTTTCTTTTCTACTTCTTTTTCGTCTTCTTTTCTACTTCTTTTCTTTCTTCTTCTGCTCCATCTCTCCTTTCTCTTCGTCTTCTTTTCGCCTTCTTTTCTACTTCTTTTTTTCCTTCTTCTTCACCTTCTTTTTGTTCTCCTTTTTGTTTCTTTTTTTCCCTTCTCCTTTTTCGCTTTCTTCTTGTTCTTTTTCTTTTCTTCTTGAGCTCCATCCAACAGTTGTTTCTCTCAGACTGTTTTAGGCAAAGTGTCACAGTAAAACAACATTCCACCCAAGTCCCCAGCTTGGGTGAGCTGTTTTCAAAAACTCTATCATGCACACACAAAATTCCCTTTCACACGCGACATAAAAACTCATGCATACATCACCCCGTGCACACGATACAAACAACATGTGCACGTATCACCCTGTGCACATGACACCCCGGGATGAAAAAAATTCTGACAGCAATTTTTTTAAACAACTACTGCTATTATAGGGAAATCATGTACATGTCTAAATGAGAAGCAAGCATGTATGCAACCAAATACATTCATCAACTCGTGTATGTTTAACATATGCAATAATCAAAACATCCACCAAAATATGATACTGGACAAAAACTGCTCAATTAGATACCCAGCATAGTATATTACTCATGAATGAAATAGGGCTTCTCATATAGGACATTTTGTAATAATGTATGACATTCATTCACATATTATAGTTGTGTTCATCAGACAAATTGATGCTTCATGTTTCATTCTAACAACATTCATGGACCATACAAATTCAATAAATCCATCATCAATTCAACATTATTAATTCAATAGCCATGTCAAAGAAATACATGAAATTGAAAATCAGTCTTTACAATCATAGATAAAAAATAGACTGATATAAATCACATCATATTCTCACATAAAAACAATTTCTGCTGGTAGTCCCACATGAGAAAAAATTGTGATCAGTGCTTCTGCCACTGTCACTGTCACAGTTTCGATCTTTCTTTTAGTTTTTTTTTGTTTTTGTTTTTTGATTTTTTCTTGTTTTTGTTTTGACACGTGTCGCATGAGCAACAGTAAGTTGAAACAGCATTTGTAACACTGGCAAGTTACCCAAGATGAGGTCACACACAGGGTCCTCTATCACACAAGCTGTTAGAAGACCTGAAAAATAGGGAGTGTTCATGGTATTTTTGCTGAGGGGAATTTCTCAATTTTTCCACCGAAAGTACAGCACTTCTGGACAGTGTCCAGATATTAATCTGGAAGTACAAATGATTTCCTGATGCTTGATTTTGTACAACCAGTGTCTGTAAGGACTGAAGCCTGAAACCCATCAATAGAACATTGTTCTAAATGAAGGCCTGACACAGTATCTTTAGGGGCTAACACATATGTAACTTCAAGTTCAGTAACCTCTGTATCAACATTTGATGCTGACATTGAGTTCATATAAGGACACTGTTTTACAAAGTGGGACTTACATCCACAATGATTACATTTGGGGACACCTTTTGAATTTTGTTGTTTTTGTCCACTGGTATGTAATTTACCTGTAGCAATGGGAGAACGTGGGGTGGGGGCAAAGTTTTGTCTCTCACCAGGGTTTGGAGGTCTAGAATAGGACTGTCCTGAATATCCACCATAACCAAAATGGTTTGTCTGAGGGCCATACGTCCTCTGTTGAGGTGTCACATTTCCAAAAACGAGGAGATGGATTGCCAAAACAAGGTGATGGTTTCTGAAAACGAGGTGGTGGGTTGTTATACCCACCACGACCAAAGTTATGGACAAACTGCTTTTTATTTGCTGACACAGAGATATTCACGTCAAAAACAGAAAAATCCCCTTTTTGGGCAGTACTTTTTTTTCCAGATGAGCAACAAGGTATTGATCCATGCACGGCACATTTTTTCTGCAGTGTGAAATTGTCTTTTGCGCAAAAAGACAGCGAGATCTTTATTGACACTTTGCAAAAGCTGTTCCTTCAAAAGGAGATCCCAAAGACTGTCAAAATATTTGTCAGTTTGCGATAGTTCAATCCATCAATCCAAATAATGGGCTATTCTTATGAGAAACGATGGGAACGATTCACCTTTTTTCAGGACGGGCTGCACGAAATTTGTCACGGAAACCATCGGCGGTGCACTGAAATTTTTTCAAAAGTTCCTTTCTCAACTGATCCCATGTAAGTCCTTCTTTTGCTGCAAGGGTATGATAAAGTACTAGCGCACTTCCCTTAAATAGCGACGCGACGTATAGAGTCATTTTTCCCGAGGCCAACCGCAAGAAGTCGCATGACTCAAAACGAAAAAGAAACGAATCTATATCGTCCCTACGTTCGTTGAACGGAGGAAGTTTGGGGGTAGAAGAGGACTTGGGCTGAGAGCTACTGAAAGAAGTTTCAGAGGGTGAATATTTGCATTCTTTTTGAAATTTCAGCCTCTCTAATTCTATCTGTGCTTCTAATTCCAGTTGATGCAATTTAAAGCTATTTTCCTTCATTTCTTTTTCATGTTCTCTTTGTTTTTACTCATGTTCTCTTTGTTTTTACTCTTGTTCTCTTTGTTTTTCACTTTCTTCTCTCTCTCTGTGTCTTTCCATTTCCTTCATTTCTTTCTCATGTTCTCTTTGTTTTTCATTTTCTTCTTTCATTTCTTTTTCATGTTCTCTTTGTTTTTAGTGCTCATCACGCTCAATACACTGTTGAATATAGTTATTCACTTGTTCCCTAGAAAGTTGCAAGCACTGAGCTTGTTGAACATATTTATCAAAATTATCCATTTTACTATCTGGTGGAAACAAGATTGTCAAAAAGAAAAAGAAAATGTCAAAGAAAAAAAAGTAAGCAACACACAAACAAGCACACGAACTCCAAGCTTATTTACGACAAAAGACAAAAGCGCCATGAATGAAGCAAAGAACAGCTTGTAACAACCACTATTTTGAAAGAGAAAGCAGCATTCAATCAAATAACTGCATAAAATTAAACAAAACACTTGTCAGAGGGGGTACAACTCCCAATCTTTCACTAAGGTATACAAATCAATATATAAACAATTTTTTTATCAGGGGGTTAAATCCAAATCTAAACCTATTCTTTTGTCAGGGTCACCACTGTCATGCTTGTACACATGCTCACGCAATCAGAACATATATAAAACACTCGTCCGTCTCGCAACCGCACGCTCTCCTTTCAACCAATGGCACTAAACAGATAACGATAAGATTTTTTTTACATTTATTTCTATTAACTTGCACACATCACACATACAACATACAACATTCAACATTCACAACCACGCATCTTCATATTAATGTCTCTTTCTCTCCTCCTCCTTCTTTGTCTCCTCCTCTTTCGTCGTTTCCTCCTCTTTCTTCCTCTCTTCCTCTTTCTTCTTCTCCTCCTCTTTCTTCTCCTGCTCCTGTTTCTTCTTCTCCTTCTCTTTTTCTTCTCATCCTTCTTCTTCTTCTCCTTCTTCTCCCTCTTCTCCTTCTTCTCCCTCTTCTCCTCTTTTTTTTCTTCTCTTTCTTCGCTTCTTTCTTCTCCTTCCTCTTCTTCTTTGCCTTCTTTTTTTTCTCTACCTCTGTTTTGCTTTTTTCTTATTCTTCTTCTTCTCCTTCTTCCTCCTCCTCTTCTTCTCCTTCTCCTTATTCTTCTTGTCCCTCTTCTTCTCTTTATCCTTCTTTTTTGCCTTCTTCTTATTTTTTCTTCTTTTCTCTTCTCTTCTTCTTTCTCCTTCTTTTTCACTTTCTCTCTTCTTCTTCTTCTTCTTTTCCTTCTCTCCTTTTCACGTTCTTTCCTTTTCCTTTCACGTTCTCTCCTTTTTCACGTTCTTCTCCTTTTTCACGTTCTTCTCCTTTTTCACGTTCCTCTCCTTTTTCACGTTCTTCTCCTTTTTCACGTTCCTCTCCTTTTTCTACTTTTTCTTTTTTTTTCTTGCCTTCTTTTTCTTTTCTACTTCTTTTTCGTCTTTTTCTACTTCTTTCTTCTTCTTCTGCTCCATCTCTCCTTTCTCTTCGTTCTTCTTTTCGCCTTCTTTTCTATCTTTCTTTTCTTTCTCTCTTCTGCCTTTCTTTTTTGTTCTTCCTTCTTTTTTTCTGTTTTTTTTTTTTCTTTTTTTCCTTTCCTTCTCCTTTTTTGCTTTCTTCCTGTTCTTTTTCTTCTTGACCTCCATCGAACAGTTCTTTCTCTCAGATTGTTTTAGGCAAAGTGTCTACAGTAAACAACCATTCCACCCAAGTCCCCAGCTTGGGTGAGCTGTTTTCAAAAACTCTATCCTGCACACAAAAAATTCCCTTTTGCAAGCGACATAAAAAAATTAATGCATAAATTACCCCATGCACACGATACAAAAAACATGTGTACGTAGCACCCTGTGCACATGACAATAGGCTTTGTTGGTAAGAATGCTTTTCATCTTCTTGAATGCTGTTTTGGCTTGGCCGATTCTGCCAGCTATTTCTGATGTGCATCTGCTGTCTGGTGACATGATCATTCCCAGATATTTAAACTTATCAACCTCAAGGCTGTGCTATTTGCTGTTACTTTGCATGAGGGGATTTCATGTTTTTTACTGATCACCATGACTTCAGTCTTCTTGCTATTTAGTTCCAACCCCTTACCTTTGCTTTCTATTTCTAGTATATTCACAAGTTTTTGTAGGTCCCTTTCACTTTCTGCAATTAGCACGGTGTCATCTGCGTATCGTATGTTGTTTATCATTTTTTCCTCCAACCTTTAATCCAGGGTCTTCTTCTAGGTTTCTCATGATGATTTCGCTGGAAAGTGAATAAGGATGTGGTGACAGACTTGTCTGACTCCTCTTTTGATATTTTGGAACAGTTTATATCGTTTCCTATTCTCATTGCAGCTGTTTGTTCCCAATACATAATTCTGATTATTCGTAGATCTTTTCCACCAATATTGAGTCTTTCTAGTTGGTTCATCAATTCTTCATGTCTTACCCAATTGAAAGTCTTGGCACAATCAACAAAGCATAAACATAAGTCCTCATTCACCTCGATTGCCCTCTCTATGATAGTTCTTAGGATGTGTATGGTATCAATAGTTCCTTTCCCTTCCACAAATCCACACTGTTCTTCTGCTATTTCTCTTTTGGTTCTATTCCTTGTCTTCATCATGATTATTCTTTATAGGAGTTTTGTTACATGACTCATCAACTGATTGTGCGATGGAGTTCGCATTCTGTAGCCCCTGTCTTCTTTGGAAGTGCAATGAAAGTTGATTTTGACATATCTTTTGGGATTTTTTCAGTGTCATAAATCCCATTTAGTAGGACTGTTATTTTTTCTATACCAAATTCCTCCAGGGCTTCAGTCATCTCTGTAACAATGTTGTCTGGTCCCGGGGCTTTTCCTGGTTTCATCTTTTTCAGTGCTGCTCTAACTTCATCTTTCATTATGGGTGGTCCTTCAACGTTCTTTCTTATAATGTGTTCATTTCTGTCATCTTCAAAAAGGTCTTTTATGCACTCTCCCCATCTATCTAATATTTTATCTTTTTCCATGATAAGCGTACCATCTTTCGATTTTAAGCAACCAGTTGATGTACATGTCTTTTTCCCGTGAACAATTTCTTCAATTCTTCTGTACATACCCTGAGGATCCGTTTTTCTTTGCATTTTGTTTTCAGCCAAGCTTCCTTAGCTTCATTGCACCTATTCCTGATTTCTTTGTTTATCTTCCTGTATATCTCCTCCTTTTTCTTTGCCTTTCTGTATAATGTATAATTTGGTCAAAACAAGCCTGGGCACTTTTTAGACGTGATCTAGCAATAACTAAATATGTAGAGAATACAAAGTACTGAAAATCAATAAAACAGGCCAATGCAGCTATCATATGGTAGGAGGTTATGGTATCCAGTGACTTAACGTTTGTTTTGCTGGACCAAGTCACACTTTTGTGGCCACGGCCATGGGGCAATAGGAAAAATGTGACCTCAAAAATGAGGGTTTTATGTCATCTTTTAGATCGTCCTGGCACTTTGGATTAATGTGTGCGTCATAGGAATCATCTTTATTAGAGCCACACTTTTATTCAGAAGGTTAAATCAGTGAAATTAAAATAACAATAATAAGAATAATGATAATAATAATAGTAATAATAATAGTAAAAGCAAGAAGAAGAAAAATAAGAAGCAAGAAAAAGAAAAGTAGAAGAAGGAGGAGGAAAAGAAGAGTAATCATAATAATAATTACAATAATTATAACAAGTTAAATAGTGAAATAAGAATAACAAAAAAGAAAGAAGAAGAAGAAAAGTAAAAGATAGTAAAAGCAAGAAGAAGAAAGAAGAAGAAGAAGAAAAGAAAAGTAGAAGAAGAGGAGAAGAAGAAGAGAAGTCAAAAAAGAACAAAGAAAAATAAAGAAGAAGAAAAGAAGAAGAAGAAGAAGAAGAAGAAGAAAAGAAGAAGAAAAGAAAAAGAAGAAGAAGAAGAAGAAAGAAGAAGAAAAAAGAAGAAGAAAAGAAGAAAAAAGAAGAAAAAATAGAAGGGTCAAGAAAAAGAAAAAGCAAGAAGAAAATTGAGAGCGAACACAAGACATAAAATGTAAAGAAGCATTAAATATGTGATGAAAACATTTATTTTAATGGGTCAATCGAAATGTTAAAAAGCTGAAGTCCTAATATTTGGCATCTCTGATTATTCTCTACATCCGTTTTCAGCCACTGAACCTCTAATTCTTCCCTAGTGTTTGTTTTGTAATTATACTGTAAATCAAGATTGCTCTGATCCAATATTGCCTGGACAAATCATCTCTCCCCCCCCCACTCTCTCTCATGCATCTAGCTCTCCTCTTGTGCTCCTGAAGTAATAGAAACAATACACACGACAGACTGACAGAAGGGGAAAAGAAGACAGAGAGAACAGAGAGACAGAGAGGGGGGGGGAGAGAGACAGACAGACAGAGACAGAGAGAGATAGAGATAGACACAGAGAGGACATAGAGAGAAAGAAATGAAAGAAAGAGAGAGATAAATCTATCACAACATAGTCATGAGAAAAGAAATGTTTGTACAAACACCAATGAAACGTAGACAATACGTAAACTATTGTAAACAAATACACTCAAAAAGTCGCTAATGACACACACACACACACACACACACACACACACACACACACACACACACACACACACACACACACACACACACACACACACACACACAACACACACACAACCACACACACACACACACACACACAACAACACACAACTGATGACAAATTCAACTGAATACACAGTGATGGATGCTGTTGTTGTCTCTCTCTGCTTGTCAGTATGTTTGTTGATGTGGTCGTTCTAGGTATGTTTGTTGATTTGGTCGTTGTAGGTTACATCTTTTAGACATCAATGTCAGATGGGTTTTCAGTTACTCTATGATGAACATACGTTTTTCACTGAAATAACAGGAACAATGTCAGGAAGATCGATGTTCCACTATAGCATTAGGTAAATTCCATATGCGTTTCACTCAAATCTGGATGACTCCTTGAGCCTGCACAAAACCCTATGTGCTGGCAATGTCTTGAAATGGTTGGAGGATGGGTGCAACTATGAAAAACTAAGCAGACATCACCAGAACTATTAGAGCATTAAGATAGGCAGCGAACAGATCAATGTTGATGTTACAGACTGGGAATGATTTCAAGATATCACATTCTGAACCATGGCTCTATCAACATAGCCCACTGGCCTGTATAAGAATGATGTCTGAACACCTTTCCAGTCTGTGTCATTTCACAAAAGGTTGTTTACTCTGTGTAACCAATAGGACCATGACAATGCCTTGCCAGGAACACATCACGTGCAGTCATGAGAGAGTAGCTGTGATAACTTACCAGCAGAACAGATCAGTCGTCTGCTTAGAGTTCAAAACAGTGCAGCATGTATAATCATGAAGACAAGAAAGCAGGATCGTGTAATTCAACATTCAAATCATCAATCAAATCATGCTGGCAGCATAAACTTGCAAACTTTGTATTTCACCATTTGCATAGATAGTTACAACTCTATCTCTCAGATTGCATCATCGTGTGTCCAACAAACATTACGCAGCCTGCACAATTTTAAGAATAGACCCCATCAAAAACAAATCAGATGATGCTGAAATATAGTCTTAGGTCAGTTGGTGAGCATGTTTTCAGTTTCATTGAATCTTCAGTCTGGAACTGATTGCCAGCTGATCTCAGCGATCTGCTTACTCTTTCCCACTTCAATTCAGTTTCAATTTCTCAAGATGACGTCTGCACGCTCGTGATGAATTCCATATGCACTAACGTCACAGGTGCCATGTGATGGAAATATCCAGAATGATCGTGACACAAGCCTTAAGTCTGCACATTAATCCATTGGTAGGCCAGGTCCTACTAGATAGTTCCATAACCCTGGGGTCCTAGGGGAGTGAGGTGGCAGATACCTCACCTTTTCTTGGGGCCAGCACCACGAGGGAGGCACTCATCCCCTCTCCCTCACTTTAAATTCATATTCATATTCACATTTTTTACCAAGACTTCAGAAAGGCAAGAAGACTGACTGGTCTTCACGGGGTGGGACTTGGGAAATCAACCTATCTCTCCAACGTTTTTTACCAAGGCAGCCAGGCAATGCTCTTCCCTTCACGATTTTCCACTGCCATGGGATCTTAAACGTACGCAGCTGGAGGGCACACAGGTCAGATTCGTTTTTTTGTCCCCTTTCGAAGGACCAGACGTTCAGTTCGATGTTCTGGTCAAACTGAGGAGAAACTTCGAGGCCTCTACGGGGGGGCAAACCCTGGACCCTGGAATTTAGTAATTGACAGGCGAACATCTGAACCATTCTGCCACTCTTCTTTCTAAGTGTTGATGAGATACCTGTTTACCCAGGCCTTCCATTATTGATAACAAAATTATTCATCCATCAGTATGTACATTTCTTCGAACTACTGATCGTGTGTCATCGTGTAATCATTCATATATGAAATGTTTATGACCTTATGCGTATGTGTATATACGTTTAGACGTTCTTGTGTAAGTATTCATTTCTGTTTCTGTATGTGTACTGTTAAAGACATGAAGTCATGCCAAGGAGCTATGCACAGTGCACTGACAAAAGCCCTTTGGCTGAACCCTGATCTATATCTCTGACCACTCCATTCTGCTGACAGATAAAGCTGACGTCTTATCACGCTGGGCAGAGTCTTGTTGGCATATCATGCTGTTAACTCTTTTATATTATTTGTACTCATGGGTTGCAACTGCCGCGTGCATTCCTACTCATGACCTTCACGCATATACATTATAATAATTAATAATAATTATAATAATTACAATATTTATATAGCGCAAAATCTTGTTAAAATCAAATCTAAGCGCTGAAACAGACACACACGCACACACACACACACACACACACACGCACGCACACACACCACACACACACACACACACACCACACACACACACACGCATAGCATAAATTGGGGGGGAGAAAGAATAAAAGCAATCGAAAATTATAGAGAGCATATTTTATACCCATTGTGTGTGTGTGTGTGTGTGTGTGTGTGTGTGTGTGTGTGTGTGTGTGTGTGTGTGTGTGTGTGTGTGTGTGTGTGTGTGTGTGTGTGTGTGTGCGTGTGTGTGTGTGCGCGCGCGTGTGTGTGTTCTGTTTTGGGTGGCGTCATACTGAGTATTTTTGCAGACCAAAGATGCTTTGGTGCAGAGAACTGAACCAAGGATACAGTGATCAGGGAAACCATTAAATTATTGCAATGATACACTGAAGGTTAAATTTATGACCTGTGGCATCAACACCAACAATTGGTGGAAAATACTGTATGCAACAGAACAAGCTGCGGCTGAAAATGCACACAGCATACAATTACATGTGAACAGTACAGAAAACCTGCTATGAATAGACAATATATTATCCAAAGTCACATGATTCTTTCCCATGCATTGTCTATGGAACAGCATGTATCTCCAAGATCAGCCATGTATCACACATTAAGACCAACACCACATGATGAGGACAGTATACCCATACTCATCCATCAGCTCGATCAGAAATTCCATCATTTTCATCATATTTGGAGACATAGAATATATTAGTGTATATTTGCAGACTGCAACAGTGACCACAATTCCGTAGTGGGAAGGTTTAGGCTGAAATTGAGGAAAAGGAAACAGACCAAAAGCAACATCAAACTAAACCTTGGACTCTTAAAGACAGATGAAATGATACGTCAAAAATTTAATGTACATGTTCAAAACAAATTCAGTGCTCTGGAAGACGTTGGTGACAGTGAGGAACAATAACAAAGTTGAGAAGTTCGATAAATGAAGCTTGTGAAGAAATCCCTAAGGCAGATAAAAAGCAAAAAAGAGCTCGATGACTAATGAAATTTTGGAGGAAAGGAGGAGGGCAAAGAGAAACGAGGAGATATACAGGAAGATAAACAAAGAAATCAGGTATATGTGCAATGAAGCTAACGAAGCTTGGTGACACAAAATGCAAAGAGATAGAAGAACGACACAAAATGGATCCTCAGGGTATGTACAGACGAATTGAAGAAATTGTCCACAGGAAAAATACATGCACATCAACTGGTTGCTTAAAATCGAAAGATGGCACGCTTATCATGGAAAAAGACAAAATACTGGACAGATGGGGAGAGTACATTAAAGACCTTTTTTGAGGATGACAGAAACGAAGAACACCTTATAAAAAAGAACTTTGAAGGACCATCCATAATGAAAGATGAAGTTAGAGCAGCACTGAAAAATATGAATCAGGAAAAGCCCAAGGACCAGATAACATTACTACAGAGAGGATTGAAGCCCTGGAGGAATTTGGAATAGAAAAAATAACAGTCCTCCTAAATGAAATTTATGACACTGGAAAAATCCCCAAAGATATGTCAAAATCAATTTTCATTGCACTTCCAAAGAAGACAGGGTCATGTAACAAAACTCCTATTAAGAATAATCATGATGAGGACAAGGAATAGAATCAAAAGAGAAATAGCAGAAGAACAGTGTGGATTTGTGGAAGGGAAAGGAACTATTAATGCCATATACATCCTAAGAAATATCATAGAGAGGTCAATTGAGATGAATAAGGATTTGTATTTATGCTTTGTTGACTATGCCAAGGCTTTCGATCGGGTACGACATGAAGAATTGATCAACCAACTGGAGAGACTCAATGTTGATGGAAAAGATCTACGAATAATCAGGAATATGTACTGGGAACAAACAGTTGCAATGAGAATAGAAAACAATATAAGCTCTTTCCAAAACATCAAAAGATGACTCAGACACTATATAGCGAAAATATCATGAGAAACCTAGAAGAAGACCCTGGATTAAAGTTTGGAGGGAAAATAATAAATAACATCCAGTACGCAGATGACACCGTGCTAATTGCAGAAAATGAAAGGGACCTACAAAATCTTGTGATTATACTAGAAATAGAAAGCAAAGGTAAGGGGTTGGAACTAAACAGCAGGAAGACTGAAGTCATGGTGATCAGTAAAACATATGAAATCCCCTCATGCAAAATAACAGCAAATAGCACAGCCTTAACACAGGTTAATAAGTTCAAATACCTGGGAACGGTCATTTCATCAGACGGCACATCACGGCAAGCGAAAATGGGCAGATTTTGCCTGTTTAGTTTCTGCCAGAAACGCCGTCCGTCCCGCCCCTCCTCTCAGGGGCTGCCACAGCTGCAGCCCTTTCCTTCTCTTTCCCCTATGTAAAATGTGTTGTCAGTGACTGTGTTTCCCGCCTGATTTCATTTTCATGCGGATTTTATCAGATCTCAAATGGCGCTTCTTTAATCCAGCTATCTTTGCTGATTACATCCGTAGTACACAAGTCGAGGTCCCAGTTCCTACTGTGTTGTAAAAATAAAATAAAATAAAATAAAAACGACCACTTAATTTACTGGCACTGACTGAGTGTGTGCCACTGGCAGCAACTATCTGGCACTCTGGGCACTGAGACAGATAAGCGAAAGAATGTGAGTAGGCCTACAGGTCACACTTGACCCCGCTCACACGTAGTCTGTGAGAGTAAATGAAGTGGTCTTTGTTCTTGCTTTTGGATTTTTCATCTGCTTTCTGTGATTGTTCTTTAACTTATTTCCATCATCGTTTTGTTTTCTGGCCCCATTTTGTGTGTGTTTAGTTTAGTTGTGTTTGCTTCTTATTGTGTAGAGAAAAAAATCATACAAGGCTTAGGCTGGTTGGTGTTTTACTGTGTGATGTAGGCTATATACCACTTTGTGCCTGTGAAAAAAAACCGTTGCACATTATGGATGCTGAGAAACATTCTGAAAGAACTCACTTTGAGAGACTGAACGCACTATGCAGAATCTGTGATGACAGATCAAAGAATGATCGCGAGACAAAACCTGCAAAATTTTGCAAAAACTACGCTCCAGATTTCATGACATTTTTCGGGATAATTGTTTCCAGTGAAACAGACGGCATTCTTCACTCAGCTACGTTTTGTTAAAACTGCTACAAAAGATTGCGTGCTGTGAAACAAGCATCCTCTCCATCTGAGATAACACTAAACAATATCAAGTCTGCCATAGAAAAGAGCAATTTAATCTGGACACAACAAAAATATAGATAACTAAATGTAAGTAGACGTATACTTGTTATAACACACCAATTTCATTGCGTTGTTGATTATTTTCATACACCTATAAAACACACAGCCAGCAACATAACTGACAGTGCAGTATATAAAGAAAGAAGTGTGTGCGCGCTCGCGCGCATGTGTGTACGTACACTGGAGTACAAACACCGCCGCCTAAGGGAAGCATTTCCTGACAAGTGAAGTGACTCTAATTACCCGCCGCCTGAGGCGCACATGTTGCGCGGACCCAGACTGTGGTGAGTGATACCAGTAGTGGCCAGACTGAACTTTTAAGAATGCTAAGTATGAATGGTCATAGTAGTTGCACGCATCACACAGCATGTATGAAAGTTGAAGCTTTATTCGTTGTCAGAGCATGAACGTGTTGAAAAGTCTGTAGCATGGCGTGAATGTAAACACCTCTTAAGTGCAGATTACTTTCTCCTTTCTCCGGTGTGTTTGTACTCGTTGTAAACTTCAGACAGAGTACTTTCTGTCCGTTTTATCGAAAATATTATAGCTGTGATGAGTCAGACATAAATGATGTAGAACCACAGACACTACAATTTACCGCGGCCAGTGGCTTGCAGCTTAATGCTGGCACTGACAGGGCAAACCGTCGCTTTGTATGGTTCCCTTGGCACTGAGCAGCTGTTTTGTCTTTCGCGGTGGCTCAGTGAGTGAGTTCAACTAAACAGTGGGCTGTGCAACGCCGTGACATGCACATCGGAAATAGCTGGCAGAATCGGCCAAGCCAAAACAGCATTCAAGAAGATGACAAGCATTCTTACCAACAAATGCCTATCAATTAACATCAGAAAGAGAGTCCTTGAATGTTATATAGAACCAACACCGTTGTACGGATACGAGGCGTGGACAGTCAGCAAGCAAAGCCAGAGCAAGATTGAGGCAGCCGAGATGTGGTTTCTCAGAAGAATGTTGAGAGTTCCATGGACAGCAAAGAAAACAAACGAGACAGTCTTGATGGAGGCAGACACAAATAGATCACTCATAAGGAATATTAGGAAAAGACAAGCAACATTTATAGGCCATTTTATGAGGAAGGGGGATTTGGAGCACCTGGTCACAATGGGAAAGCAGGAGGGAAAGAGAGCACCAGGTAGACCCAGGGAGAGAATGCTGGACGGACTTGCAGAGCGGCTGGGGTTGAGGAGGGTAGGGGAGATGCTGGGGGCAACGAGAGACAGAGATGGTTGGAAGTCCATGGTCGCCAATGCCATGCGGCAGGGCACCTGATGATGATGATGATTATTTGATGTTTTGCACAAGCATACACATGCAGGCAGATTCATTTACTGAGGCATTCCATGACACATATCGTCCTATTTACTTGTTTGTTTGATGGATTGATTTTTCCCAGGCCTTAAATGCGTATCATTTCAGTCAAAACACATATTGCCCTGATGATAGCGCAGTGCCATGTTTTGCCTGCAATTTTCACGAAATATGAGTATTGTGTGAATCTGCATTGCCTGTGACATATTATTACCATTGGCTGTGATGGCTATCAAAACTAGAATCCAGAAAGAAAATAATGTCAGCTGTATCAGTTTGCCCTGTGCTTGCATCACCACCAATGTCCATATCGAAATAGAATTCAGGCTTTCCCGCATTTTCCTTAGGGTTCTGCGCTAGTGTCTGTCTTGTTCATCTTTTATATCTCATTCCTAGGACAAAAATAAGCAGTTTGATGTGAGTAGACTTATTCAATCCTTCATGTATAGATGGAAAATCGATGCATTTGAAACAAAGTGCACCAGATAGATTGTGTGTCCTTGTGGGCAGAGAATAACAACTAGTCACGTTCTGTCTTGCCTAAGCATAAGGCAACACATTCCTTTACCTTCGAATAACATTTTTGACACATTTCAACCAACAGCATTAGGATATGAATTTTTATCAGTCTGGCAAAACATACTGTGACAAAATGATTATGAATTAATGTAATTTATGTCCACTATTACCGTTAGGTAGTTTATTGTTTAAATAGTTAGTTATGGAGAGTACTTTGTTAGCTTTTCCTTTCTCTGTTACAGTTTGCCCTTTCCTTCCTTCTTTCTTAAATCGAAGTATATACAAGCGTCTCTAATTGCTCTTTCTCCATCTACACCCCCATTATCATTCCCACACGCATCTACCTTTTTGTGCGTCTCTAAAATCACCTAAATGAATAGACAAACACACAGGCACAGACATACACATACAAAACACAGACACACACACTGACACACAGACACACACACTGACACACAGACACACACACACACACATACACACACACACACACACACACACACACAAACGAGTGAGCGCGAGGAAAAAAAGACAGACAGAGAGAGAGCGAGAGAGAGAGAGAGAGAGAGAGAGTGAGAGAGAGAAAGCGAAAGAAAGAAAGTTGAAAGAGAGAGAGAGAGAGAGAGAGAGAGAGAAAGAGTGAGAGAAAGAGAGAGTGAGAGAGAACGAACAAACGAACGAACAATTCATTCTAAAGGCATTGGCCGCATTTAGACGGGAAATCCTTATCATAATTATATCGACACACAAGCTCAGTTCTATTGATTCACAAGTGAGAGTAAGAGAGAGAAAGAGAGACAAAGAGTGAGAAATGATTCACAAATATTCTCATTGATCCAAATTAATTAGTATTACACATAAAAGTATAATTCCTACCAAAAGGAAAACTCATCGACGAAAATGACTAACGAGGTAAGTCGTAGGGAGAAACCTCATCGACAGCCAACATTGCACACACACACACACACACACACAGACACACACACACACACACACACACACACACAAACACACACACACACAGACACACACACACACAGAGACACACACACACACACACACAGACACACACACACACACAGACACACACAAACACACACACACACAAACACATGCACACAAACACACACATGCACACACACACACACACACACACACGCACACACACACACATACACACACACTTCCTCTCTCTCTCTCTTTCTCTCGCACTCTCTCTCTCTCTCCTCTCTCTCTCTCTCTTTGTCTCACTCTCTCTCTCTCTTTCTTTCGCACTCTCACTCTCTCTCTTTCTTGCGCTCACTCGCTTGTTTCCGCCTGTTTATAAAAACTGCAACAAATATACGTGTAGACACTATACAGTAATGTATATGGATAATTGTGCATTCTAATACGAACACAAGTTCGCAATCAGAATATGCAAATACGTAGACATACAGACACACACGTACACACACACACACACACACACACACACACACACACACACACACACACACACACACACACGCACACACACACACTCTCTCTCTCTTTCGCACTCTCACTCTCTCTTTCTCACGCTCACTCGCTTGTTCCCGCTTGTTTACAAAACAGCAACAAACATAGACACTGTACAGTAATGCATGTGCATAATTGTGCATACTCGTACAAACGCAAGTTCATACGCAGAATATGTAAATACATAAACACACAGACACAGACACACAGACACAGACACAGACACACACGACACACACACACACACACACACACACACACACACACAACACACAACACACACAACAACAACACACAACAACAACAAAACCACAGACACATACCAAATTCTGATCAGACATGTATTTCATTAAATATTTTCCACAATTTAGCAATGAGCCAGTAATGATACTGATACTCAAGAACTGACTGAAGTGCGTAATTAATTCTGTTTTCCAGTTCTTCATTGAATTGCAGACCTGTTCGAACTCTTTTACAAATATTAACTCATGGACATGCACATTCACACACACACACAACACACACACACACACACACACACACACACACACACACACCACAACACAACACACACACTCTCTCTCTCTCTCTCTCTCTCTCTCTTTCCCTCACTCACTCACACACACAAACAAAGAAGCTCACATGCGCACGCTACGCACACACAAAGCACAGACACAACACAAAACACGTATACACTCACACACGCGCACACACACACACACACACACACACACACACACACACACACACACACACACACACACACACACACACACACACACACACACACAAACACACACACACGATAACACATGAAATAGCAGGGTACTAAGTTTAGCCAAATAAAATTGACAAAATTTGGAAGTGAAAAGAAAAGAGGAATGAGGACATGGAACAAAAATCAAATCAGTGAGTATATATATAAAAGTCTGATGTGTCTTGTGGACAGATCAATAGTACAGACACATTTGAGGTATTTTATGGATGCCTAGAGTACAAATATGTCTGAACGGCGGTGTGGATAGACTAAACCATAAATATATCTGAATTATTTGTGGATATCCGAGTGTACACACGTATCTGAACTGCTGTGTGGATAGGCTAAATTGTAGATCTATTTGAACTGCTGTTTAGATAGCCTAGAATATAGACACACCTAAACTACTTTCGTGGATAGCCTAGGATACAAATATATCTGAAATTCGGTGTGGATAACCTAAAGTATAAACATATCTGAATTACTGTATGGATAGCCTAAAGTATAGATACATCTGAATTATTTTCTGGATAGTCTGGAGTATAAATAGATATAAACTATTTTGTGGATAGTCTAGTATGTAAATGAATCTAACCTGCTTTGCGGATAGCCAACGGTACAAATAGATCTGAAACCTTTTGAAGACAGTTTACTGAGAATGTCAACTTCTATTCGAGAGTGAATATTAACTTTTAAATCTTTTTGTATACACTACCTAGCATTGGCACGTGTTCATGTTCTTCTACATCTTATATCAGATCAGAGGCTGTTCTTTGCTACAAGTAACTATGTAACCCAGTGGTACCTTCTCTGCACCAGAATTGACATGCCCAAGACATGCTGCATGAAAGAAAGGAATGCAGACGCCATACTGTATCAACGATTACACCATACGTTGACCACAGCGGAGAAAAAAATTGGGGAAAAGAAAGTACATCAGTGGAAATAAGTGCTTACACCATCTACAATGTAAGAACACTCAGCCAGGCTGGAAAATGAAAATAACTGACCCATGAGATGGACAGATATACATAGCACATTCTCAGATTCTACAAAGTTAGACGAAAGAACGATACAGAAGTACAGACAGAAGAGGGAAGGCGTGTCCTGAACCATCGTGAAGAAGAAGAGAAACAAACACATGAAACGGTATCAGCAAGAGAATCAGGAAAGCTGCTCTCGGATGTACATGCAATGCTACTATGTTTCCAGCAGGATCATGACCATCTGCCTGCAATCTAAACCATTCGACATCCCAGCAGTACAAATATATGTGACCTCCCACCACGAAATCAGTCTTAACTAGCATTTTTGGTATTTTGAGATATACATATCACTGGAAAGTGTACATTCTGCTGATTATTTTGATACTTGAATAAAGTTTGTACTCAAATAAATGTAGAAGCTATATATGTTTAAAGTCATTTAGTTGTATGACGGCCGTTTTGAGAAAACGGCCTCTAAAGTTTTTGTGTGCTCTCCTACACATTTTCCTTAAATTTCTTTATTTGGTGGCTTTGACCCAGTTTGTTTCTAACTTTCGCTGTCATTATCTGAAAGGTGCACCAAAGAGCTTTCCGTCAGTATAGTGCATGTGCGGGTACTGTACAGGTTATGGTTCATAATAAGAGACAAAAAGAGGTACTTTTGGTAAGAAATCGAATTCTTTCTGCTGCGATCAGTGCATTAAAATACCATCTTCTGGACACTCATGCTCCAGCCACAACCCGTCTTTTACCTGACCGCCCCCCTACCCCCTGGCTCACTCATGAGATTGCCTGTGCAAAACATGCCCGCCGCAGAGCAGAGCGCCGTTGGCGCAAATCCAAACTCACTGTACACAGGCAACTTTTCCAAGCCTCTAAAACAAAAGTATCCACCCTCATTGCATCAGCAAAAACAAGCTATTTCCAAACCAAAATCCTGAATGCCTCTTCTTCAAAAGAACTCTTTACAACCATGAATCATCTCCTTGGCACACGAAAAGATTTATCTCTCCCAACAAAACATACAAATGAAGAACTCCCATCTGTATTCTCCAAGTATTTCACCACCAAAATACAAACTCTTCGTGATAGGCTTGACAGGACACCCTGTCAACCATGCCCACCTCACCCTTCCTTCTCTGGCACACCTCTTACTACTTTTACCCCAGTCTCACAAGAAGAAATTTTCAACACAATCAGATCCATGTCGTTCAAAACCTGCGAACTGGATCCTCTTCCAGGTTCTCTCTACTCCGACTGTCTCCCTACTCTCCTCCCATTCATCACTGACATCATCAACACTTCTCTTCAAACTGGAACTGTCCCAGATTCTTTCAAGTCTGCTATTGTTCACCCTCTCCTCAAGAAGCACAATTTAGACCCAAATGAACTGAAAAATTACCGGCCTATCTCTAATCTCTCTTTCTTGTCAAAACTCCTTGAAAAAGTCGTCCTCAACCAGCTGAACTCTCACCTGTCTGCCAACAATCTCCTCAATCCTTTCCACTCAGCCTACCGCCAGTGCCATAGCACTGAAACTGCCCTACTACACATTCTCAACAATCTCCTCCTTGCAACTGATACTGGCAAAGTCTCTCTCCTCACACTCCTTGATCTGTCTGCAGCCTTCGATACCATTGACCATGGTATTCTCCTTTCTAGACTTCATCATACTTTTGGCATCTCTGACATTGCTCTCTCCTTTTTCACTTCGTATTTATCAAACAGAAAACAAACTGTTCTCATCAATGGCACTTACTCTCAACCTGCATACCTGACCTGTGGTGTTCCACAAGGATCTGTCCTTGGCCCTGTTCTTTTCACTCTTTACACCTCCCCCCTGTCCACCATCATCAACTCCCACTCTATAAAACACTACTTCTATGCTGATGACACCCAACTAAAAGACAGTGACTCACCTGATAATATACAGCGCCTGTTGAGTCGCACCACTGAGTGTTACTCGGACATTAAGAACTGGATGACGTTCAACAAACTTCAGCTTAATGACGACAAGACAGAAGCTATCCTCATTGGCACCCGTCAGAAACTTTCTCAGCTGCCTCCTCTTTCTCTCCCATTATGTAACACATCAGTCCCAATTTCTGATTCAGCTAAAAACCTTGGTGTCTGCATTGACTCTACCCTCTCCATGAACAACTTTGTTTCTCAAACTGCCAGATCTTGCTACTATCATCTCCATCGTATAAGGCTGATCAGGAAGTATCTCTCTGTCGAAACAACTGCAAAGCTCGTTCTCTCCTTCATAATGTCTCGCATTGACTATTGCAATTCACTCCTGTATGGTCTTCCTGCCTCCACCATTCACATCCTACAGCGCATTCAAAACAATGCTGTACGCCTTGTACTCAAAAAGAAAAAAGCTGACCACATATCTCCTCTCTTGGCACAACTTCACTGGCTCCCTGTATCAAAGCGCATACAGTACAAACTAGACACCATGTGCTACAAAAGCCTCAATAACGCAGCCCCCGATTACCTGTCAAGCCTACTTGAGATCTATCTTCCCTCACGTACCCTCCGCTCTGCCTCCGATCCTCTGACTTTTCGCTTTCCACGCACTAAGTTCAATACCTATGGTCCACGAGCCTTCTCTGTTTCTGGTCCACTCTCCTGGAACAAACTTCCTCTCTCAGTCCGTCAGCAACCTACTTTTGTCTCCTTCAAGTCCGCTCTCAAAACTCACCTTTTCTCCTCCGCATAAAATCCTAACCTCACTCAACCCCCCCCCCCTTCTGCAGCCTGTCTCCGCTCGGAGGGAATCACATGGTTATAATATATAATTGTATATGCTATGCTCTCTATAATTTTCCATTGCTTTTATTCTTGCTTTTATTGCTTTTATTCTTTCTCCCCATTTATAGCCATGTGTGTGTGTGTGTGTGTGTGTGGTGTGTGTGTGTGTGTGTGTGCGTGCGTGTGTGTGCTGTGCGTGCGTGCGTGCGTGCGTGCGTGCGTGTGTGTCTGCTTCAGCGCTTAGATTTGATTTTATCAAGATTTTGCGCTATATAAATATTGTAATTATTATTATTAATTATTATTATTATTATTATTTTAAATTGATTAATAATATTTTTTCAAGAAAAAAAAAATTCTGTGGGGGATAGATTATAGTCTACAGAAATCAATTTTGAGAAAAAGTCAAAACACCCCAGACAGACCCTCAGTCACCTTTTCAGCTCCTAGTGCTGTTCGACTGATTGCGAGTTAAGACTGATTTCGTGGTGGGAGGTCACATATACTCTTACATCATACTATAACGATCATCAGACTGAAGAATTGTATACCCAGTTTTGAACAGCCAACAACAACGTTAACAAAAACAAAAAAACGTCCTCATTGTCCAGGGTAACTAGAACGTCAAGGTTGTTATTGATACACAAGAAGGATGGAGATATATCTGCAGCCCCTGCTATTACAAGAGTACCAGTTATGTAGGACTACACCTAGAATTTCTCCAGTGATAAGGACTTGGTTCTTGCCAACATTCTTGGTGAACGTAAACTATCCAGACAATAGACATGGCACTCTCCAAACGGTAATTATCACAGCCAGATAGACTGTATTCATGCAAGAACCAAGTATGCTTGGCATTAATAGAGCTAAAACAAGGACTTTTCCAGGAGGAGCTGACTCGGCCCTGACCATGAAACTGTCATGATGAATTATAAAGTACAGCTGAAGAACAACACGAGAATAACTAACAGACATCTCGTATTCAGTCTTGACAAACTGGAATACTTTGACTTGGCTAAACAATTCAAATCAGCCACAGGAGGAAAACTTGCCCCACTGCTATTGCTTGAAAAAGACCTTGGTCCTCACAAACAATTTCAACCAAGTAATGACTGATACAGCAACAGAAGTCTAAGGGATAAGCCAATGCAGATCGCAAGTAGTGTTTTGGGGATGCGGGACACTAGAAGGAGCATAAAACTACAAAAGAACATTGAGAAAGGAAACGAAAAATACAGAGTGATGAACAAAAGGATTGGTCAAGAAATAACAATCTCTAGGGAAAGTTGGACTGAAAAACACTGTGAAGACATTGATCACAATGACACCAAGAAAGTTTTTAGGATTGTAAAAGACTTGACCAGACAAAAGAAAAGTAAAATCTGGAACACAGGTGCATGGTCCGCGTCATGGACCCATCAGTAATCATAAACGTTCAAAAGAAAGAGAATGTTCAACACTGCCAGAATTGCCGCACAATCGGTTTGATCAGCCATGCCAGCAACGTAATGATTAAAAACATTCTCAATAGATTGCATCTGCAAGCAGATATTGTTATAGCAGAAAAACAGGCCGGATACGTCATGGGCAGAAGTATCATCAATCAGATCTTTATCAGATCATTAACGTGCGTATCTTTCTCTGAAAAATACTTCAAACACAAAAGGGGGTTCTACCACATTTTCCTAGATTTCAAGAAGGCATTTGACGGAGTTCAGTAGGACACACTATAATCACTGATAAAAGTTCACATCAGGCCAAAGCTAATCAACATCATCCAGCAATTATATTCCAAAGCAACCAGTGTGGTACATCACAGGTGCTATTAATTAATTTTTTTGTGTTATCTTCTGTCCCGAGATAACAATTATTTTCCAAATCTATCCCAACCTTAAAGAGATTCTCCCGTCTGCTCCTGGGAATCAGAGGAAAAATACAGTGTAATTTAGGTTATAGACGGGTCACACATCCTACTCTCATCCCTTCCTTTTAAAATGAAGGCGCACTATAGTTTATGTCATGGCACGAGCCACTGAGCATGGTGTCTTATTTTAATGCTTGGACTTGCACGATGTGAGACATAAGCACTACATGGTGCACTTTATACTGGTGTAAAATTTTCTTTTGGTGTTTCTGTTGAATGTGACGAGAACGATTGAAGCAATTAGTAAAAATGGCAAGACACTCTGAAAAATAGATTAAAATAAAGTTAGACATCTTAAAAGTAAAAGCAAAACAAAAAGGGGACACAAAACAAAAATCTGTTTCTTACAATCAAACAAACAAGACTTGGCACATTACCTTTCAGTCAAAACAGCAATTCCTTGTCTTCAGAGGTCGTATTAATGGCAGCAAAAGTAAAACAGTGCTGGGATAGATATCACTTGCAAAAGGGTAGCAGTGCTGAGCAGAAGTGATGAGTTGGGGAAGATTGTGATTGTCTTAAAGCTTCACCACGATACTGCCAACAAACCTCTGGCAGGTGATTTAAAAAAAAGGGCTGGGTCTAGTATCAGCTTTAAAAACAATGACCTAGTGGCAGGTGGTGTATGACGTCATTGACAGATGTGTCCAATCACAGTGGACCTAGGGACAGGTGTTGCATAACGTCAACGGCAGATGTGTCGGGACAAGGAAGAAAACTTGACAAAGAGGAATAGCAGGCAATAAGAGATGGAACAGAGAGAGAGGAGAGAGAGAGAGAGAGAGAGAGGGAGAGGGAGAGAGAAAGGAGAGAGAGAGAGACAAAGAGAGAGAGAGTGAGAGAGAGAGAGAAAGAGAGAGAGAGGCAGAGAAAAAGGAAAGAATTAAAGAGAGAGAGAGAGTGAGAGAGAGGAGAGAGGCAGAGAGAAAACAGAAAAGAGAGAGAGAAAGAGAGAGAGAAAGAGAGAGAGAAAAGAGAGAGAGAGAGAAAGAGAGAGAGAGAGAGAGAGAATAAAGTTTGAGTCTCATGGAGCATGATGTAAATTTTATATGAGCCAAAAGTAGGGAGATGTGGGGACTGACGATGCTGTAGCATCTTTTTCCATTAAGAATTTTGCTGCAGCCATGCTGCAGCTGTCATTGTTTTAAAAAGAAGAAAACAAAAAACTCTTTATTTCAAAATATAAAAAGCAGCTCAGGTCCGTCTCCCAACAGTCCACTGCACCTGGCCGCCATGACTTCTTCCATCTCAGAGTGTAGGCTACTCACTGATTGTCATCAGAGTCTGAAACACACGACAGAAGAAAAAAAATATTACTTAAAACAATTAAACTTGATCAATCAATCGTTCACACAAACAGTTCATGCTTTCATTTCTTTTCGTTTCTGTGAAACTGACAAAAACAGTATCAAAACTTAAACATATCAAAAATGAGCTCTGGGCTCGGTTGCCACTGAGGTGTTAGCGGTCCAGCGTCTATCTCCTCCACTTCCGTGTCACTGGGTATTTGCCAGTGAATGTCTTCCACTTGCAGCTGAAGTTTTCACTTCTTTTCTCCCTCTGTGGGCACCTGAGAGCATGGGGGCTGGGAGTCATCCTCTCGTCCGATGTCCTCGAGTTTCAGCTTTTTCTTTCTTCTTTGTTCCTCTGTTGTTTTTTCCGGTAGAGGTCGCTTCAATGCTGGAGTGCTGACTGTGGGTTGCCGTTCCTTTTCCTGCTGGATTTCTGAGCGCTTGATTAAAATGTCTACCTCTTTGAAGACACTTTTTAAGAGAAAAAACTCTCCAGGTGAAAGGGTGATGCCAGTTTTGGTTGGATAAAGGTTTTCACCTTCTCGGTCAAATCTTCTAATATGGACCAGCGTTTTTCCATGAAAGGCTTTCACACAGATGCATTTTTGGATTCCTAGATGAAAGAGAACCTCTCCTCTGTCGACTGTGACATCTTTCATTTGCGGAGCCATCTTGTCGTCAGCATTCTTGATTCTGCTGCCATTCTCGGTGTTGTTAGTGTTCCTGTTGCTGCTGCTGCCAGTAGCTGTTGATTTCGTACCAAAGAGAACATCATGGTGAAGCGCGAGAAAGAGCAGTGTTGCAAGACAAATCTTGATGGCTTTGGATTCAGAAGAGTAGATGATGCCAAAACGGTTTCCACATGGGGTTTATATTCCTCCTAAACACAAAGGCAGTGTATTGCAGCTACTTCTTCAGGCGCTCATGATCACATGATGTCTGGCGGTAGCAGCAGTTGTGTCCAATCACTGTTGATCCGGCGGCTGGTGATGCCAGGCAGCAGCAGATGTGTCCAATCATAATGGACCTTGGTGGCAGGTGATGATAATGATGTCGGCAGCAGAATGAACCTAAAGGTCTTGTGGTGAGCTCGTGGCAGATGAAATGACTGAACCCTCTATGATATCCATCAAAGCATAACAATTAAAGATAAACAAGGCCCCTGAAACACAAGCTTAACTCTTATTGTCCGGTAAGGGTTTTAAGTCTGGCCGAAGGCTTTGCACTATGCAAATTTTCAGAGAGGGTCAGGTCAGTAAAACGATGATAACTTTTTTTTTATCCAACATCAAACATTTTGATATACTCATATTTCGAATAAAATTGTGCATCTTGTGAATAATATTACATTGATAATATTGTCATATTGAGATAATTGGAAATGCTAATTACAGACACACATTTTACAGCACAGTCAAAAACAGTTATATGGTTGATATTCAGTGCTATAACTGACCAGGTAATCCTTGTACATCCAAACTCAAAAAGAAAAAAGATGTTCCTTGACATCCTAGCAACTAGTTCACTACCAAAAAGTATGTCACATTGCTTTGTTTTGATGCTTTTCACCTCTAATTGATTCAGATCACATCCCCCAAAATGACAAAAACCAGATACTTTAGCTGTTACACATGTCACAACTTGTTCGTGAGTTTTCTTTTCAATAGTAGCTGCAAATTTTCTAGTGTAGAACCATCATTTGATGCAAAAATAAGTAAAAACCACTAAACAAAAGTGTGCGCTCATCTGTGTACTTTTT
The DNA here is from genome assembly GCA_030674185.1 of Monoplex corrugatus. Lineage (NCBI taxonomy): Eukaryota > Metazoa > Mollusca > Gastropoda > Littorinimorpha > Ranellidae > Monoplex > Monoplex corrugatus. The sequence goes on along the minus strand of JAPXFY010000032.1, from coordinate 11,521,798 downwards.
CACTGATCCTATGATGTCAGCTGAGTTTCTGAAAGTCGTCATTTCTTTGAATAAGGCCCTGTTGAAGTGACACCACCATCCAAAGAAACCAACTCATCATTTGAGTGTCAGAAAACTCTCATCACTGTCACTGATGATATTATTGCTATTACTATCACCCAGTGTTTCTTGAAACAATCTTATCGCCTGCTCAGCAGTCAGTCTCATAGGGCGCCGCCCACCCAATGCCATGACAAATCAAAACACAGCACAAGATGCAAAAAAAAACAGCTTCAAATTACTTCACCAGCGCAGAGAAGCGTGAAATGAAAGCGGAAATATCTATTGCCATAAAGCAAGCCATAAAGCTGGCTGATGTTGGAAAAGTAGTGACTGTCGCAATCAAGATGTCCGGTAACTGAAAAAGCCGACTCAGTCGGCTTGCTGGCCAGTCAGGTTGGACGGAAAGCCAACTGAGTCGGCTTGCCGGACAATAAGAGTTAACTTAGCCGGGCTAACCTTCTCAGCTCATATCTGCAGTCTTAAAAATACACTGTGAAAAGCACTAGTCAAAGTTCGAATCTCTAATAATTACAATTAAAAAAAACAAACAAACAGACAGACAGACAGACAGACCTAAAAAAAAAGAAAAAAAAACAACAACAAACAAACAAACACTTATCTGATCAAAATAAGAAGTTTTGTGGTAGTCTTGCACCTCTCAGAAGGTCTATGGGGAAGGGTGGAATGATAATATCTTCTGGTGGGGATAGCGGTCGTGGCGGTCTTGGCGGTCTTGGCAGGACATGTAAGAATGGTGTGACAAATGCTACGAGTTTCTGATATTTTTCTATAAGTTTTTTCATCGCCCATTAAATTCGTATCTTGCTTCTCCATTTTGTTCTCATAAGCTCAGAGGCAAAAGTGACTGTGCTAAAAATTCTCATGAGTTTATAAACGTCACATAGACCAAAAATATTTCATGACTAAAACACATCTGCATCTGCCTCATGTTTAAAAGCTTGTCAAAAACACTCTAAGCCTGAGGTAAAACTTTGCATCTGTCACACAGACACAATGAGTCTATCCATTCCTGTAACATCTGCTTTGGTAATGCCGAACCAAAAATCTTTGGTTTTGCCTCTTTTTGATTCTTTATGAGACAATATGAGAATGACTCCAACTAACCTTCCATAGTCATTGTGGTACAGGCAACAGTGGGTTGACGGTCAATGGAAGGTGTCTCCGCACTTAGTTAAAAAGAGTCTCTTACTGCTGACAATGGCATGTGGCGGTGAACAAAAGACTGCGGCTCCGTCGGCGCTGACAATGGGTTCTGTCGGTGCTGACAATGGGTTCTGTCGGTGCTGACAATGGGCTCCGTCGGTCCTGACAATGGGTTCCGTCGGTGCTGACAATGGGTTCCGTCGGTGCTGACAATGGGTTCCGTCAGTGCTGACAATGGGTTCCGTCGGCGCTAACAATTGGTTCCGTCGGTGCTGACAATGGGTTCCGTCAGTGCTGACAATGGGTTCCGTCAGTGCTGACAATGGGTTCCGTCGGTGCTGACAATGGGTTCGGTCAGTGCTGACAATGGGTTCCGTCGGCGCTGACAATGGGTTCGGTCAGTGCTGACAATGGGTTCGGTCAGTGCTGACAATGGGTTCCGTCGGTGCTGACAATGGGTTCGGTCAGTGCTGACAATGGGTTCCGTCAGTGCTGACAATGGGTTCCGTCGGTGCTGACAATGGGTTCGGTCAGTGCTGACAATGGGCTCCGTCGGCGCTGACAATGGGTTCGGTCAGTGCTGACAATGGGTTCGGTCAGTGCTGACAATGGGTTCCGTCGGTGCTGACAATGGGTTCGGTCAGTGCTGACAATGGGTTCGGTCAGTGCTGACAATGGGTTCCGTCAGTGCTGACAATGGGTTCCGTCAGTGCTGACAATGGGCTCCGTCGGTGCTGACAATGGGCTCCGTCGGTGCTGACAATGGTTCCGTCAGTGCTGACAAGGTTCCGTCATTGCTGACAATGGCATGTGGCGGTGAACAAAAGACTGCGGCTCCGTCGGCCCTGACAATGGGCTCCGTCAGTGCTGACAATGGGTTCCGTCAGTGCTGACAATGGGCTCCGTCGGTGCTGACAATGGGCTCCGTCGGTGCTGACAATGGGTTCCGTCAGTGCTGACAATGGCATGTGGCGGTGAACAAAAGACTGCGGCTCCGTCGGCGCTGACAATGGGTTCCGTCGGTGCTGACAATGGGTTCCGTCAGTGCTGACAATGGGCTCCGTCGGTGCTGACAATGGGCTCCGTCGGTGCTGACAATGGGCTCCGTCGGTGCTGACAATGGGTTCCGTCAGTGCTGACAATGGGTTCTGTTGGTGCTGACAATGGGTTCCGTCAGTGCTGACAATGGGTTCCGTCAGTGCTGACAATGGGTTCCGTCAGTGCTGACAATGGGTTCTGTTGGTGTTGACAATGGGTTCTGTTGGTGCTGACAATGGGTTCCGTCAGTGCTGACAATGGGTTCCGTCGGTGCTGACAATGGGTTCCGTCAGTGCTGACAATGGGTTCTGTTGGTGTTGACAATGGGTTCTGTTGGTGCTGACAATGGGTTCCGTCAGTGCTGACAATGGGTTCCGTCAGTGCTGACAATGGGTTCCGTCAGTGCTGACAATGGGTTCTGTTGGTGTTGACAATGGGTTCTGTTGGTGCTGACAATGGGTTCCGTCGGTGCTGACAATGGGTTCCGTCAGTGCTGACAATGGGTTCTGTTGGTGCTGACAATGGGTTCTATTGGTGCTGACAATGGGTTCTATTGGTGCTGACAATGGGTTCTATTGGTGCTGACAATGGGTTTCTATTGGTGCTGACAATGGGTTCTATTGGTGCTGACAATGGGTTCTATTGGTGCTGACAATGGGTTCTGTTGGTGCTGACAATGGGTTCTGTTGGTGTTGACAATGGGTTCTGTTGGTGCTGACAATGGGTTCTATTGGTGCTGACAATGGGTTCTATTGGTGCTGACAATGGGTTCCGTCAGTGCTGACAATGGGTTCCATCAGTGCTGACAATGGGTTCCGTCAGTGCTGACAATGGGTTCCGTCAGTGCTGACAATGGGTTCCATCAGTGCTGACAATGGGTTCCGTCAGTGCTGAGAATGGGTTCCGTCAGTGCTGATAATGGGTTCCGTCAGTGCTGATAATGGGTTCCGTCGGTGCTGACAATGGGTTCGGTCAGTGCTGACAATGGGTTCGGTCAGTGCTGACAATGGGTTCGGTCAGTGCTGACAATGGGTTCGGTCAGTGCTGATAATGGGTTCCGTCAGTGCTGACAATGGGTTCCGTCAGTGCTGACAATGGGTTCGGTCAGTGCTGACAATGGGATAGCACGTGGACGGGGGAAGCATGGTCTTTATTGATCCGTTTTAGTCCTTGTTGGTGAATACTAGACACTTCCCTGTCACACAACTGGCACATCACTACACCCGTTTTATTTATATTTTCTTACCCAATCAAACAAGTCAGTGACCACAGCACTCCTACAATAATTTTGCTCTCTGTAATCCACTATCATTAATTAAACAACAACAAAAGAACAAAACAAACAAACATCCTAAACAAAGAGATATCATTAAAAGAGGGGGAAGGAGGGAGGAGAGAGAGAGAGAGAGAGAGGGGGGGTGGGTAAAAGGTCAAATATGGTCACATAAACGACTGTCCAACCACAGGTACCCCATATCCTCTTTTTTACCTTATTTTATACTTTTTAAAAAAAAATAACCCTCTCTCACACTACTAAACCATAGGAATCCGAACACTATAGATTTTTTCGCGAGTTTATCCCGCTTCCCTTGAGGGCCAATATTGACCTAATATACTACTATCTGGAATACATTGTTTTGATTGCTTCATGGTTGCGAGCCGAGCAAATCTTTGAAAAAACAAACCAACCCAACCAGAAACATCGTTGTTCTGTGAGGCGCAAATTTGATGGTATTTAAGGTGGGGAAGAACCAGAATCTGGATTATATTTCTACTATTTTTTTCATATTTGTTATAAATTGTCTGTGATGAATAAAGTCTAAGGTAGCTCAAAATCTTCAAGCAACCTACAATTAACCAACAAAGAAACACAAAGCGAAACATAACACAAACCTTGAGAAAGCGCATGACCGCCAACCATCCAACCTTTTGGGCACACCACCATGAACGATTCAGACTGTATAGTTCTACATGTTCAAGAGTTCATTCCTCGGAACAATACAGACAACATCATCAGCTTCTATGTGGAATATACATTCAGGAAAGTGACAATGGTCGTGATTATGCCCGTCCTCTTTGTGATCAGTGTGCCTGCCAACGTCATCAACATGGTGGTGTTCTACAAACACGGGTTGAAGGAACGCATCAACGTGTGTCTGTTTGCTCTGTCGTTGGCTGATGGTCTGTATGTTGCCTTCAACATTCTGACTAAAGGAGAACAGCTTGTCCTTTTCTACACCACTGAGGAAGTGTCAGTATGGATGTTATGTGTAAAGTCTTGGTTCATCTATCTGTCTGTACTTCCTCTCATCATCATCATCATCAGGTGCCCTGCCGCATGGCGTTGGCGATCATGGACTTCCATCTGTCTCTATCTCTCGTTGCCCCTAGCATCTCCCCCACCCTCCTCGTCCCCAGCAACTCTGCAGGTCTGTCCAGCATTTTCTCCCTGGGTCTACCTGGTGCTGTCTTTCCCTCCAGCTTTCCCGTCATGACCAGGTACTCCAAATCCCCCTTCTTCATAAAATGGCCTATAAATGTTGCCTGTCTTTTCCTAATCTTCCTTATGAGTTGGCATGTGACTTTTTGAGAAATCACTATTTGAAGCAAGTGAAGATTTATATCAATTTTAGTTTAGTTATTGTACGAAATGGATTTTTAACGTATAAGTTGATCAAAACGAGCCTGGACATTTTGAGACGTGATTAAGCAATGATTAAATAAGTAGAAAATGCAAAATACTGAAAATCAGTAAAACTGGCCAATATAGCTTTACAGTGGTAGGTGTTTTGGTATCCATCGACTTAACTTTACAGTGGTAGGGTGTTTCGGTATCCATCGACTTAATGTTCCTTTTACTGTATCAGGTCACAATTATGTGGCATCGCCCATGGGGTGACAGGAAACAAGCAAGCTTAAAAGTGAGGGTTGTATGTAGTCTTTCAGATCGTCCTGGCATTTTGATGTAATGAATGTGCCTTCGGAATCATCAATATTAGAAACATAATTCCATTTAGTTTGATAAACCATGAAAGCAATGATAATAGTAAGACAAAAAAAAGAAGAAGAAGAAGAAGGAGGAGGAGGAGGACAAGAAGAAGAAGAAGAAGAAGAAGGAGGAGGAGGACGAGGAGGACGAGGAGACGAGGAGGATAGAAGAGGAGGAGAAGATGATGATGATAAGGAAGAGGAGGACAAATAAAAAAAGAAGAAAAACACTGACTACAGAGCAAAGACATGTCAACTATCACCACTATGATCAGATGAACGAACAACAAGATATAACGTCAAAAAACAAACAAACAAACAAACAAACAAAAACAATGGAAATGGATCAAAACATCTATGCCAACGTATTCATGCAACGACAAACGAAAACGGTCGAGAAAAAAGTACAAGGATTTGTCACAAGGTGAACTTAAGTCCGATTTACACTGGCCAAATAGAATAGTTCCAGAATGGTTCCAAAGTGTACTGAACTGCACCAGATCTGGAAACGATCAGGATCACTCGCGATGTCATCTAGAACGGTTCCAGCTGGTCTGGTGCTGTGCTTGTGACCTTGCAGCACCATGGTGTTTATTTCGCGGGTTGGCCGCTGACTCGTTCCCTTTTGGCACAATTGTTGTTGTTGTTGTCTTTCCGTTGTTTTGCCACCTCTGTATTTATGATAGCAATCGCTGTAAATTAGAACGAAGATGAGGCAGAATTATGAATCCAAACGAAATTGTCTGGCTGTGTGGGAGGTTGCAGTGTTAGACAAAATACGTCAAATTCTAAAGGAGCAGCATGACATTGAAATAACGGCACTGCAATGCCGATTTAGGATAAAAAAAAAACAGCCACATCTAGCAGCAACATGACTCTTACTAGGTGGTGACATGTTTGTTCATGAAGTAGATGTTTACCGCACTACATTCCAGGTAAGTTTTCTCGTGGTGTGCTCGTGGTCAGCACGCTGTCGGTATACTTTCATCGTGCCGGTGGAAACAGAGCAAAACGGTCCAGAATGGTTAGGATCTGAAACGGTCCCAGAACGTTTCACAAACTCGTCTGGTGTAAATCGCCCTTTACATGTAGATTCAGGGCAATCCTGGATTCTTCTAGATCCTGATTTCACCAAACTAAACTCTAAGCTCTTTCTATTAGTAGCAGTTCACATCTGGGTAACTCGGGGTGGGGGGGGGGGGGAGAGGAAGTGAGAGAGAGAGAGAGGAAGTGAGAGAGAGAGAGAGCTAGAGAGAGAGAGAGACAGATAGACAGACAGAGACAGAGACATAGGCAGAGACAGGGACAGGGACAGGGACAGAGAGACAGAGAGAGACAGCGAGACAGAACTTGTGTCTGCCTCCTTCAAGACTGTTTCGTTGGTTTCTTTGCTGTCCATGGAACTGTCATCATTCTTCTTAGAAACCACATTTTGGCTGCCTGATTTTTGTTCTGACTATGCGTGTTGACTGTCCACGCCTCACAACCGTATAACATTATCGGTTCTATATAACATTCAAGAACACTCTTTCTGATGTTAATTGATAGACATGCTTGGTAAGAATGCTTTCATTTTTTGAATGCTGTTTTGGCTTGGCCAATTCTGCTGGCTATTTTTGATGTGCATCTACCATCTGGTGGGGTGACCATTCCCAGATATTTAATCTTATCTACCTGTCTCAAAGTTATGCCATTGGCTCTTATTTTGCATGAGGGGGTTTCTTGTTTTTACTGATTACCATGATTTCAGTCTTCCTACTATTTAGCTCTACCCCTAGATTTTTGCTTTCTATTTCTAATATATTCACAAAGTTCTTCAAAGTTTCTCATGACGGTTTCACTGTAAAGTAAAATCAAATCTGGTGATAGAACTCAACCATGCTTGACTCCTCTTTTGATATATTGGAAAGAGCTTGTATCTTTTTGTATTCTCATTGTTGCTGTTTGTTCCCAACATATATTTCTAGTAATTCTGATTATTCTTAAATCTGTTCCATCAATATCGAGCCTTTCTAGTTGGTTGATCAATTCTTCGTGTCTTACCTGATCAAATCATAAAAATATATCCTTTATTCAGTTCTGCTAACCTCTCTACACTAGTTTTTAGATGCATATGGCATTAATAGTTCCTTTCCATTCGGGAAATCTACGCTGTTCTTTTGCTATTTCTCTTAGGATTCTGTTCTTTGTCCTCATCATGATTATTCTTAATGAGATTTTGTTACGTGACTCATCAAGCTGATTGTACGATGGAGTTTGCATTCTTTAGTCCCTGTTTTCTTTGGAAGCGCAATGGAAATTGATTTGGGCAGATCTTTGGGGATTTTTCCGGTGTCTTAAATTTCATTCAGGGGACTGTTATTTTTTTCAATGCCGAATTCTTCTATGGCCTCAATCATTTCCGTTGTAATATTCTCTGGTCTTGGAGGTTTTCCAGGTTTCATCGTTTACAATGCTGTTCTAACTTCACCTTTCATTATGGGTGGTCTTTCAACGTTTTTTTTTTGTAATGTTCTTCGTTTCTGTCATCGTTAAAAATGGTCTTCAATGTACTGCCCCATCTCTCTAATATTTTGTCTCTTTCCATGATAATCGTACCATTCTTCGATTTTAAGCATCCAGGTAATGTGCATGTCTTCTTGCCTGTGGGTGATTTCTTCAATGTTTCTGTACATTCTCTGGAGATCTGTTTTGTTTCTGCCTTCTATTTCTTTGCACTTTGTTTCCAGCAAAGCTTCCATAACTTCAATGCACCTATTCCTGATGAATGCTTCATTGATGCTCTCTGCTTGTCAGTATGATGGTTCATGTGGTCGTTTCAAGTTACAGGAACAATGTCATGAAGTCTGATGTTTCTCTATCGCAATCGGTCAATTCCATATGCTTGCTCAAGACATCTTGATGCCTCCTTGAGCCTTCACAAAACCCTGTGCGCTGGTAAGGCCTTGAAATGATTGGAAAATGGGGGAACTTAAGATACGTCAAGCGGATCACAAAATTATTAGAGCATTATGGTTGCTAGAGAACAGATAAGCTTTTACATTACAGACTGGGAATTATTTCAAGATGTCATATTCTGAGTCTACGGCTCTATCAACAGTGACTATCAGTCTGTATAAGAATGATGTCTGAACACACTACCGATATGTCATTTCATAAATGATTGTTGCTTTTGGAAACCAGTAAGACCATTTCAATGTCTTACCTGGAGCATATAATGTGCAGCCATGAGACATTAGCTGTGCCAGTAAGCTTACCAGCAAAACACATTTCGCCATTGCAAAGAACTCTGAACAAGAAAACCCCAAGTGTGCTGGCTTGGGATCCAGCGCACCAATACCTCACCACTCTCCAGACAACCACCTCCCATCCCCTGAAGTCACTGGGCAAGCCACAACCCAAAGTTAACAAGAAACACCACGAGGGTGTGGGTGGGACCTGGAGCACCGATGTCTTGCCACTCTTGGGACACTCACCTCCCAAGCTCCCAGCGCCAATTGACAGTCATTTCTTCAAACAAAATGGGGCAGTCCATCCATTGCATGACCCATGCAACAGACAGTCTGTCATCAGTTACCTTGTTTACAAACCGAATGAATGGCAAGGTGGAAAGATAACAAACCCAGGGACATAGCTGCACGACGCGCACCAACCAGGCCCAGCCCAACCTCTGGACCAAGAAAGAATGGAAAATCCCTCTGTCACCACACTCTGATCTTCATCTCTCTTTTGTCCAGCCCATCCTGCCACCAGCTCACATAGCAGTCAGGCTATTTTCTCTTACTGCAGTCTCGACACGTAGCAGTCAGAAGCTCCCATGCCATCATGTACCCTCTACATCTTAATATTTGTAGTAATGTGGTAAATTAGCATAAAAAATACCGACATTATTATGAGTGATTTAATAAAAACAGGGAAGAGGAAATTTGGGACAATCATCTTAAGGAATTTATTGTGCTATCATGATGTATCATATGAACACACTACCGCTCACAGAAGACAAAATCACTAAATAAACGTCAACGTGCACCAGTGGTACTTAAGGGTGAATTTAAAAAATGAGTTTAATTTGAGCCTCAATGCAGGTGAGCTTTACAAAATATTAGAAGACATAATGTACATAGAGTTGGAATATTTGGCACACACAAATCCTTGAGTGAAAACGAGGCGAGGTTTTCGCCAGGTACGCCAGGTTTCTTAGTTAGGAGAATTTCTTTGTTCCACCTAATGGCAGGCATAGCTAGACATTTGCTAGATAGCATAAAGAAGATCATGCCACATGAGATAAAGATGGCGGTCTTGCAAGTAGCTGTTGTGTTTGATGACGACTCCGTCATTTAATGTGAAATAAACTCTTTATATTGGCTGAAACAGCCAACTGTTCCGCGATTGTCTCACAAACATTGTTGCCACCAGTTTATTTTGTTGACGGCATTCCTAATGGTTAGTGGCTTTGATGTCAAGTTTGTGGGGTTGGCCTTCAGAGTATCCTTGTATCTTGTTAGTGGTCTTCCTTGGTCATGTTATCCTTGCTTCCATTCTCCCAAAAGGAACACCTATGGGATGTGCTTGTCTTCCATGAGGACAATATATCGTGCCAAGAAAGTTGTCATCTGATGAGTAGATACTCTATACTGTGCAAGTCACGCTTCTTCAGAACTTGATGATTTGACACTCAATCTTACCAGGTGATTTTGCAGATCTTGTGAAGACGTCTTAAGTAGAACTGTTCCAGATGCATCCCAGGTGTCGCAGGATGCTCAGAACTTCTGCTCTGTAAAGATCTGCGTTTGTGACGAGCATGATGCCATAGCCTTGCCACAGATTGTATCCATACTTTCCACCATCATTGCCATTTCCATAACTGCAGGAATGGAGTCTGACGCTGGGTGATGTGACCTGCAAGGCATGTGTGTGATAAACTAACCATACAGAGATTGTAAGGCAAAGGAAAATATATCACCAGTCAACGTGGTGTTGTGGTTACCACAATGAATTATTGACTTGTGAGAGTTTTCAGTCGCACCCAGTCGCACAGTTGAGAGTACTATGGGCTCAGTAGGAAGACTGGAACCACACATTTGAGTCTCATCCACTTCATGAATGCGCCATTGGGGCGATGCTCAAATTTCCTGACGTGCAGTGCAGGTGTCTGTATATCTCAGGCCTGACTGATTGCAAGATTTCATTATGAAAGGAAGCACAAAGTACAGCCATGTCACGCAGTCTCAATGCAGCATGGAATGTTACAGTATCATGGTTATCATTTCCATCATCATGCATCGTCATTGCTTGTGAACTCGTGTCACAGGTTCCATGATCAATGACGTGGCGTTGAAGATGGGACAAGATAAAAATCCAATGACATTCGTGTGACGGCTGTTTTAAAACTGAACATTATGACCGATCAGATAATTCCCATTACATATAAATTATGACACATCTAATTCACAGTTTAATCTGATTCTGTCTGAGATAGAAATATATAACAAAAATGAAGAGAAAGACATTTAGAAAACCAACCCACCGACCAACCAATCAAACAATTAACCAAACAACCAAACAACCAACCAACCAACCAATCAACCAACCAACCAAACAACCAGCCACCCACCCAACCAACCAACCAACAAACCAATCAACCTACCAACCAACCAACAAACAAACAAAACAGAAAAACAACATTTACAATAATAAACAAACAAAAAACTGAAAACGAAACCAGTGGATATTTTTGAATCTGAAAAAAAGCACGTGTTACCTAGCTACCTTGATGAACTTCCAGTCAGCGAGACTAATAGATACATAGATAGTGAGATAGACAGATTTTCAGTTGCAGTTTCTAAGGATGGCACCTCCATGCTCGAAATAAATTTGATGTACAATGTCCTCACAGATGCCATATGGTGGACAGGATTCATAAAGACCGTAAAGTAAGGTGTAAGCCTGCACATAAATCTTTCACCTGGCAAAGTCTTGAGGTCCTACACAGTGTGTATGGGTCAAATCTGTCTTTTGTTGAAACAACTTACATGAGAGAAAAACAGAGACAGAGACAGAGAGACAGAAACAGAAAAGATAGATAGATAGATAGATAGAGAGATAGAGAGATAGATAGATAGATAAATAGATAGATACATAGATAGATAGATAGATAGAGATAGAAGGATGGATACATTGACGAATGGATGGATGGATGGATCGTGGATGGATGGATGGATGGATGGATGGATAGATGGATGCATGGATGCATGGATGGATAGATGGATGGATAGATAGATAGATAGATAGATAGACAGACACACAAACAGTGAGAGAAAGACAGAGAGAGAGAGAGAGAGAGAAATAGAGAAAGACAGAGAAACAGAGAGACAAAGAGAGACAGAGAGAGACACAGAGAGAGACAGAGACAGAGAGACAGAGACAGAGAGACAGAGACAGTGAGACAGAGTGATAAAGAGAGACAGTGACATAGACACACACACATACAGAGAGAGGGGAGAGAGAGAGAGAGAGAGAGAGAGAGAGAGAGAGAGACAGAGACAGAGACAGAGACAGAGACAGAGACAGAGACAGAGAGAGAGAGACAGAGAGAGAGTTTGAAGTGTTTTCAAAAGGAATGCATCGCACTTGGACAACTGCATACACGCTCCACCTAAATCTGCAGCACTTACCTGGCATACTCCTTAAACCTGTGAAAAACCACATATGCTGGCGAGGTCTTGAAAATTGGGGAGGGGGGGGGGGGCAGGAGAAAAGTGACCCATGAAACACTGATCTGACAACACCAGAATAACAGAACTATTAGCATGCGTGGTGAACAGATCATGTTTTCATGTTGTGGGCTGGGAATGGACTCGAGATTTATCAGAATCCTCAGCTTCTTCAAATGAACCAATTAGCCCAAGAAGCGAGAGAGAGAGAAACTGAAACTGAAACTGAAACTGTTTATTGTCATTACCCGAAAAGGTCTTTTGACAAGGGGGATAACAATTTTCCAGTAGTGCGACACATAATCCACTCTTTGTATGTGCGCAAATTCTTCACGCATAATCAAAAAAAATATCGAACATCCATTCCTTGAACAGTCGAACATATTCAAATCATATATAATGAACAATCATCCATTTTACCACTACTACATAATGCAAAGAAAACAACAACAAAAAATATCAGAACAGTGTTCCCACATTCAGGCCAATAATTTGTCTAGGTTTAGACAAACCAAAATCTTTTTCACACACCCACACACACACACACGCATCCATATACACTCACACGCGGGCGCGCGCTCGTGCGCACACACACACACATCAAAACTGTAATATGATGAAACATCTGGGCTAGACCACCCAAACCTTACATTTAGTGATAATAATATAATCTTCACATAACTGCCCCAAAATACTCTGTTAACAAGGGACATCACTATGCCTTTTATTTATTTGTTTTTTGGTTTGTTGTGCGAGAGAGAGAGAGAGAGAGAGAGGAGAGATGAATAGTAAGTATTGTCAATGATCTAAATCAATTATAGATATAAAAGGGCATTTACTAACAAAGAGAAAAATCAGTCACAATGAGTGATGAAAAACAGTAGGAAATAGTGAGGAGATAAGTTATCAATAGCTAACATTCGCGCGTGCGCGCGCGCGCGCACACACACACACACACACACACACACACAAAATCGCACGCACACACACACGCACCCCACCCCCCGACACACACACACATGCGCGCATACACACAAAACGCTCGCACACTAAACTACATCCAAAACACATATCGCACATAAGTATACACATGAACTTAAGTAAACACATAAACACACACACACACATACATACGCACACATACACACACACACAAACAAACAAACACACACACACACACACACACACCACCACCACCACCACCACCACCACAAGTTCTAACATATCCTACACTCAATTAAACGGACAAGTTGGGCAACAGATGTAATTCATTATTCTGATCAGACATAACTTTCGTTGAATCTTTAGCGCCACTTTGTCCTCGAGTCAATAATGGTACCAATGCTCAAGTACTTGAGTAACGACGCGATTAATCGTGTATTGGCTCATTCCAATTAACTATAGATTTGTTGGAACTTCCTTGCGAATGTAAACATACGTACATACACACAAAACACACAAATGCCCAAACATGCACAGACATCCACACCTGAACACACAAGCGTGCCACACACACACACACACACACACATACACACACACACACACACACACACACACACACACACACACACACACACACACGCACACACACACACACCCACACCCACCCCACACGCGCACACAGGCATACACACACATGTACAACTGTCAATTATAAAAGATGCCTCTTTGACTCTGTGATTATAAAGTACCAGTCATTTGCTGCACACTCCCGCGTGTCTTCTTCTTTCCTTTAGCCTGGTTGTTCTACACCTGTATTTCCCTCGTCTTGTTTGTTTGCTTGTTAGATTTCTCATAATTACTTGAATATATCAAAATGATTTTTGGTTTCAAAATATACACCTTGGGTTATCCCTTCTTCTCCCTTTTTGAAAGATCACAGATTTTCATCCTCCCGTGTATTCGTGTTATTGCGTAGTGGGGCACTAAAAATGTTCCACGTGTAGTCACATACACACATGGGTAGGCCCTGAAATTATAATTTGGTTAAGCTGAAACTGAAAGCAATATGTCTGCAACCCTATTGAGATCCCAGAAACAGTGCTACAGACCTAAACATTTATTCATAGGTCCCTGGTGCCAGGCGGTAAGCACGCCCCAGACACGAGCTCCACCCATCATAGTTCAAATCTTCCCTGATCTGAAACGTTTCTATTGATTTGCCATGACATTTTCCATTAATGCAACTTTATATCTAACGAACTATTAAGAGATAATAATACCCACCATTCTACCAAATATGACAATGTGTTATTGCATCAACGTCGTACTACTTGAGAAAACGTTGGAGAGATGTGATGCTTGCTGTTACAGGGGTTAGACATGAAGCTGACATCTCGGGCACAAAGCGCTTTATATAGCCCATGCCATTGACCACAACTTCTGGCTTATTCTTGACTTCTGTGAAGTTAGACGGAAAAACAACAGAGAAGTATAGACACAGGAAAAAACAACACAGAAACATAGACAGAAAAAAGGAATGTCCTGCACTATCATGGAGAAGTAGACAATTATGCACATGCACATGCACTTTAAGTAGGACTTCTGATCAACACAAACATCAGGAACCCTGTACTGGGATGCTGCCCTGTTTCCACTAGAATTATGACCATCTTCCTGTGAATGAAACCACAGTAGTGCTAATGTATACTCCCACATCACACTATAATGATTTATCAGACTCAATAATTCTACAACTAGATTTAAATGATCATCAACAAAGTTGACAGAAAAGATGTGTTCATTGTTCAAGGTCACTGGAAGGCCAAAGTTGGTATTGATGCCTTAGAATATTTGAAGAAATTTTGCAAACCCTTATGTGAGGAGAGTACCAATGATAGGGGATTACACTGTTAGAATTCACCACTGATAAGGGCTTGATTCTTGCTTACACCTCCAGTGAACATAAAGCTGATATTCATATACTGGACAAAGTACCCCACAAATGGTTAGTCAATATCACAGTCAGAGTATATTCCTGTAAGATCTGGAACACGTCTGGCATTAATAAATATAAAACAAGGACGTTTCCACGAGATGACAGTGACCATAATCTCATCAAGATGATATTTAACGTGTGGTTGAAGAACAACACGAAAATGAAAAACGGCTGTTTCATATTCAATCTTGTCAAAGTGGAAGATTCGACTTCACTGAACAAATTCCTAATAACCGTAGGAGGAAAATGTGCTCCACTACTACTGGTCATCTCATCAAATGGCAGGTACACATTAGAAATAGCCATCAGAATGAGACTAGCTAAAACAGCATTCAATAAAAGCGTTTTTACCAACAAATGTCTGTAAATTAACACCAGGAGGAGAGTTCATCAGTGTTACATAGGACCAATATTGTTTTGTGGATGTAAATCATGGGCAGTCAACATGCAAAGTAAGAACAAATTTAAGCCAGCTGAAAGTTGGTTTCTGTGGACAGCAAAGAAAACAAACGAGACTGTCTTGCAGGAGGCAGACACAAAAAAAAAAACATCAATGAAGAAGATTAGGAAAAGACAAGCAACATTTATAGGACATTTTATGAGGCAAGAAAACTTTGAGCAAATAGTCACAACAGGAAAGCTTGAGGGAAAAAAGAGCAACAGATAGACCCATGGAGAAAATATTGGAAGGACTTGCAGAGTGGATGAAGACAGAGAGGGTGGGAGATGTAATTGCAGCAACAAAAGGTAGATTCATATGGAGGGCAATAATCGTCAACGCCATGTGGCAGGGCACATGATGATGATGATGATTACTGGTCGATGAAGAACGTGACACCCTTAAACAAGCAATGACTGAAGAGCAACAGAGATCTTAGAAATAAGCCATGGAAATGCAAGCTATTGATCGCAAATGATATCTTGTAGATGTGTGGCATTAGAAGGGGCATAAAATTATGAAAGAAATCTAGTAAAGGACAGGAAGTATAGCGCTGTGAACAAGTCAAGAAATAAAGATTGTAAGGGAAAGTTGTACTGAACAACAATGTGCAGAGACTGAGTAAAACCTTGACAACAAAGACACAAAGAAAAGTTTTGAAAATGGGAAAGCCTTGACCAAACAAAAGCAAAGTCAACACGATCTAGGACATAAATAGTACCTCTGTCACATAGAAAAAAGATAGGCTCAGAACTACTCCGAACTGTACAACAAACAGGTAAGAGAAATCCAAGTGTGCTTACGGTACACGATTCATACATGATGAACGGGTGCAGCAGAAAAGTCGCTGAAATGAAATAAAACAGCAGGTATTGACAACTTCTCTGCATAGCTCTTGAAACATGGCAGAGAGGCAATAACTTATACCCTAACCACTGTCTGACAAAATGCAACACACTGGCGAGTGGCCCGCGACATTAACCTAATCACTGCTTGTCATTGCTCCCAGGAAAGGAAATCTCCAACACTGCCAGAACTATTGCACTATCAGTTAGCTCAGCCATGCTAGTGAAGTAATTCTGAAAAATGTTTTGAATTGATTATAGCTGCAAACAGAGATACTTATGTCTGAAAAAGAGGCCAAAGTACCAGAAAACCAATATGTAACCTGCGTACCTGCAAAAAACAAACTTCAAGAAGGCACTTGGCAGAGTCTGACAGGAGGCGATATGGGCCACAGTGAAGAACTTTGATAACAGAGATGAGCTAATTACCATCATCCAGAAACTATACAACAATACAGCCAATGTGGTACTTACACATTTGTGCTATTGGAAACTGGTGAAGGAAAAATCACCACAAACCTTTGCTGTACAGATGCCATTGTTGACCTGTCAGGCAGTAATCAAGAACTTGGAAAGTTTGTTGAAACCCACAATGAAACATCAACAACATATGGCATGGAAGTCAGCACTGGGAAACCTAGTTATTGACCTACCACAATACCACTATTATTATTGACATAGTTTTACATAGACTGAAACTAGGAAACTGTTCAACAGTTCATTACCGGATATCCACCATTAGCAATCAGATGTCAAAACCAGAAAATTTTCTTACGGGCAACAAAAACAACATCAGCACACATAATAATAATAATAATAATTACAATATTTATATAGCGCAAAATCTCGATAAAAATCAAATCTAAGCGCTGAACATACACTTACGCACGTGCGCACACACACGCACACACACACGCACACATGGCCATAAATGGGGAAAAAGAATAAAAGCAATGGAAAATTATAGAGAGCATATTATATACAAATATATATTACAATGTGATTCCCCTCCGAGTGGAGACAGGCTACAGAGGGGGGATGAGTGAGGTCAGGATTTTATGCAGAGGAGAAAAGGTGAGTTTTGAGAGCGGACTTGAAGGAGACAAAAGTAGGTTGCTGACGGACAGAGAGAGGAAGTTTGTTCCAGGAAAGTGGACCAGAAACAGAGAAGGCTCGTGGACCATAGGTATTGAGCTTGGTGCGTGAAAAGCGAAAAGTCAGAGGATCGGAGGCAGAGCGGAGGATACGTGAGGGAACATAGATATCAAGTAGGCTTGACAGGTAATCGGGGGCTGCGTTATTGAGGCTTTTGTAGCACATGGTGTCTAGTTTGTACTGTATGCGCTTTGATACAGGGAGCCAGTGAAGTTGTGCCAGGAGAGGAGATATGTGGTCAGCTTTTTTCTTTTTGAGTACAAGGCGTGCAGCATTGTTTTGAATGCGCTGTAGGATGTGAATGGTGGAGGCAGGAAGACCAGACAGGAGTGAATTGCAATAGTCAATGCGAGACATTATGAAGGAGAGAACGAGTTTTGCAGTTGTTTCCACAGAGAGATACTTCCTGATCAAGCTTATACGATGGAGGTGATAGCAGCAAGATCTGGCAGTTTGAGAAACAAAGTTGTTCATGGAGAGGGTAGAGTCAATGCAGACACCAAGGTTTTTAGCTGAATCAGAAATTGGGACTGATGTGTTACATAATGGGAGAGAAAGAGGAGGCAGCTGAGAAAGTTTCTGACGGGTGCCAATGAGGATAGCTTCTGTTTTGTCGTCATTAAGCTGAAGTTTGTTTAACGTCATCCAGTTCTTAATGTCCGAGTAACACTCAGTGGTGCGAGTCAAGAGGCGCTGTATATTCCACGTTGAAACCTGTATGATGAACAAATCCAAGCCATAGAAATAATGTTTTATTACACATTACTAAACATCAGTTACATTGATGCTATCGACAATGAAGAAGTGTGTCAAACCAACAAGCATGCAGCACATTGGATCATGTGATCTGCTGATATTATATGTAGTTAAGAAAATCTACGTTGATATCGGCATGTAAAAAGGTCTGTCTATTTTACCTTGGTAAATCAATCGTCCAGCGAACTGTTGCTGAGAAAAAATGGAAGGGAGGATAGAAACAAAAACGACAGACTGACATTGCAAAATTGACAGAGAAACCACTTGCAGAGATTCAGACTTTGTTAGACAACGGACAGGGCTGGAAGAATCAGTCGAAGATGTTTTAGTGCAGCAGCCTAATGATTCTTTATTCAGTTAGGGAAGAATAAGAATAACGAGAAGCATATCATCAGGAGGTACACACAAGACCGAAATGTGTCAAAGAGACACAGCACAGGTAAACCAATAAGAAACTGGTTCCCAATGTTGAAGTGTGGCAGGTTTTCTGTCTGTTTTTTTGTTGTTGTTGTTTTTTTTTTGGGGGGGAGCTATGATGATTTAGCCATGATGAGTTTAGAAAACTGTGATACTGAAAATATGATATGTACACTTAGCATAAGCTTTCGAGACAAGGTTCCAACTATTCTCTTGTATGGTGCCACACTATGAGGATTTTACACAATCTCCTGATCTTGAAAGCAAAAATCAACTATAACCATGTCTTACGTTAAGAGTGAAGTGGTAGAGACAATCTTTTCTCGCTGCCATCATTATTAATCAGTGTTCATATCGTCCTTACAGCTTCATCTTCCCTGGTCCTAAAAGGGGACTGGAGTTTTCTTTACTCCAGCATCAAACCCTTGCAAAACTGCAGCACATTAGAAGACAGGCAGCCAACCAGGTGAAAAGCCTCTTATAAAAACGGCCCAGATGCCCCTGGGACACAAAATTTTAATTATTTCGTGAGTTGGATATGGTGTTTGAAAAAAATCAAAAACAAACA
Source organism: Monoplex corrugatus (assembly GCA_030674185.1). NCBI lineage: Eukaryota > Metazoa > Mollusca > Gastropoda > Littorinimorpha > Ranellidae > Monoplex > Monoplex corrugatus. Next base: position 11,502,732 of record JAPXFY010000032.1, on the reverse strand, counting down.
AACAAAAAACAAACAAAGAGACCAACCCAGCCCAAAAAATAGCTCTACCATAAACAAATTCAATACTTATAAAAGGCAGGTGGGAGAAGGCTAGAATTTGGACTTCCACTATTTTCAAAAATGTCTAATAGATTGTTTTGATAAGGCAGAATATTTAAGAATTAACTGTCTAGCCAAAAACGTTACCCAAAACATAAACCTTCATAACAGATTGACCCCAACCAATCAAAACCAATCAACCGTTTGGGCACACTACCATGAACAGTTCAGACTGTATAGTTCTACAAGCCCAAAAATTCATCCCTTGGAACAACACAGACAACATCATCAACTTCCATGTTTACGACACGATAAAGAAACTGAAAACAATGGTATTTTTGCCCGTCTGCTTTCTGATCAGTGTGCCTGCCAATATTATCAACATGGTGGTGTTCTACAAGCACGGGTTGAAGGAACGCATCAACGTGTGTATGTTTGCTTTGTCGCTGGCTGATGGACTGTTTGTTGCCTTCAACATGCTGAGTGAAGGAGAGCAGCTAGTCCTTCACTTTACTACTAAGGATCTGTCAGTATGAATGTTGTTTTAGTCCGTCTACTTGTATGTACCTCCCTTTGTCTCTCTTTGTCTTACTTTCCTGTCTTTCTGTCTGTCTCTGTCTCTCTGTTTCTGTTTATCTGACTGTCTGTCTCTATCTCTCTCCCATCTTCGCGCTCTCTCTCTCTCTTTTTCTCTCTCACTCGTATGGGCGATCAATACAACCATTGAACAGACGATTATTAACATATGCTCATATTATATACTCATACTGCTATGACATCTGTTCAATGGTACGAACATTTTCTTTCTTTTGTATTTCAATGACGTCAACTTTACATTGCTATCACTGAATTCCAAGATGGAGAACCTAATGATCAGACCAATGAAGTTGTATTTGGAGAAGTTACAAGAAGAGAAGAGACAGCAAATGGCACCAGACAATTGAAAACAGGAAAATATCCAGAAGCAGATACTGTTTTAGGGAAGTCTTGAGATAAGCAGAAACATTACAATGACATTTCTTGTTGAGTCTTGTAAGAAATCATTGACGAAGACATTTTCCTGAAATAATCTACAAATTGTCATACTTTTCCTATGTATCAAACAAACAAGCGAACAAAAAAGTCTGATATTTTTTAACCTGATAATTTCAATGCAGTAGCTCTAACTAGCATAGTTAGTAAGATTGATACACACATTCTGAATAAAAGGTTGACAACATGAGGAATAAACAAATATAATTATTGAGGAACAAATCGAGTTTAGGGCAAGTTGCTGCACTGTAGACCACACATTCACATTGTTTTATCTCTTCATAAATAACATTCACATTGTTTTATCTCTTCATAAATAGCTGTCAGTGGAACTGTCTGGACCCGGAAAGCACAGTTTTGAACAGACTGTTAAAAGAAATGTTTTTAATGATAATTGCTGGGTATGTGGTACGTTTTCGGACTATATTATAATATTTCAAACAAGTTCCACAAATCTATAAGACATAGAGAGGGAGAGAGAGAGAGAGAGAGAGAGAGAGAGACAGACAGACAGACAGACAGACAGACAGATAGACAGGCAGACAGACAGACAGATAGATAGAAAGAGAGAGAGAGAAAAAAGAAGAAGAAGAAGAAGAAAAAGAAGAAGAAGAAGAAGAAGTAGAAGAGAGCGAAACAGAGTGAATTATTTCTCCATCAGTTAATCTCACAAAAACGAATATACTATTGTTTCAAAGGGTACGTGTGTTATGAACTCTTGTAGTTAGGAAATTTATGGTTTTATGGTTCAGATAAAGTTATGATAACTAATTCATAAAACAAATACTTTAACATTATTTTTACGACAACGATTAGTCTCAATGTGATTTTGCCAGATGGATGCTGGAAGGCAAAAGACGAGTTATGGAGAGTGATCAATTCATTCAGATTATTTGATACCCAACCTATCTTGCCATATGCGTTTGAAAGTCCATACGTATGCAAAACAATAGTGCTGTTCTTCTATATACCTCAGACAAATTCACTTATGGATAAACTGGAAGATATTTGCCTTATAAAAGAACGTGTGTTAAAGGAATAGAATACTGGCTTAAACTTGCTACATTACCAAGAGTAAGATTACGCAGATAAGCATATGAAGTGTTATTAATACAATATCGGTCTGGAAAAGTTACCTGGGCATCTCAAGTGAAGAAAATACCACTGTAAAATGAATTTGGTATGTCTGGTTGAACCAATGCATTGCATTTGAAATGCATTTTGTCGCTAAATTTGACAACTGTCTCATTGCTGATTTTAAACAAAGCTGGCAGATATGGAAAGCAATGCAAATTACACTTGTTTCTATTCCTTAAAAAATACACTGCAACCTGAAAAATATCCTGTGATCAATACAAACAAACTTCCGAAAGATGCACTTGCAAAGTTAAGGGCCCAGACTTTGTGGGTTTTAAAGTACTACTCAGTGGTGTTTTTAACACAGAATATTGCAAAATGTATCCTGCTTTCTAGCTATATTCGTTCCAAATATGACATAATTTTGCAATGTTTTCACCAAAATGGATGCAACCTGTTCTTGATGGAGAACAACTGATTACATCATTATTGTTCCCTTGGAAGAATTTAACTTTGAGACTTTGAAATGTTGGATATTCAAGTTTGATCAAAAGATGTTTATATTAAAAGTCATTTGATGATTTGACCACAATTTTAAAATGTTTGTTATCTATGGTAAATTATCATTGAAATATATCAGCAGAATCACTACACTTTTCCTTGATTAATCAAATTTACAGAATTTCATGTAATGTACCTCTAAGTGGGCTGATAGATTCAGACTTTGAGTTAACAGATATTCTGTTTAATTGCATATTTTTATTACACAATTAAAATGAAATGATAGTCCATCTCACTGTTGTCAGCTGTCATTGTTTTATTTTACAGATATGGCCCTGTAATGGAATGGATCGCAAATCATTACCTCTTAGGGTTTTATGGCTTTTCTTGGGTCTCTCAATGTCTGTCAGCCATTGTGGCAAGTGAACGATGTTTCTGCATCCTACGACCACTCAAGTCACAGACAGTTCTTCATGCTTCCACCACGACTGCCATAATAATGGCAATGTTCGTAGTGGTGGTAGGACTGAGGTTCATTGTAAACACCCGCTATTACATCGTCTGCGCGTATGATCCAGTTCGTGACAGAAAAATCAGAACAGTCACTGGAGGACCATTTTACTATGACAACCAGCAGCTGGTGGATTTTCTTGACATTTTTGTGTATGGCTTGGGAATCCCATGGTTGGTGATTGCTGTGGTGATAACGACGACAGTGATCACTGTGATCAAATTACGTCAGGCTGCAGAATGGCGGGCAAGTATATCCGCCAGCAGGGACATTGTGTCTGCACGTGACATTGCTTTGACCCGGATGTTGATTGGGAACTCCATTTTCTTTGTGGTGTGTGTTTTCCCTGTGGGTTTATTCAGGTGAGCAGTTTTATATTGATGTTTCTGTTTTATTTCACATAAAAGAATTGTAACGAACCAGTTTCATTTTCAGTTTCTCAAGATGGCGTCTTCATGCACAGAATGACTTCCATATGCATTGACGTCACAAATGCTGTGTAAAGGGTCAGATCCAAAATGATTATGGTATAACGTGTTATCCTGTTTGAATGTCCAATATGCTGGAATGTACTTGAGGTTTTACTTATTGTTTTTTTTGTGTGTGTGTGTGTGTGTGTGTGTGTGTGTGTGTGTGTGTGTGTGTGTGTGTGTGTATGCGTTTGTGTATGTGTGTGTGCGTGTATGTGTGTGTGTGTGTGTGTGCGTGTGTGTGTGTGTCCATGTGCGTATGTGTGAGTGTGTGTCATGCGATATTTATGCCAATAGATTTATTTATCGCATTCTTTGTGTAACATTGTACAGAGTCGAATCCACGACCTCTGCATTTTCAGCACATGACACAATTTTCACCAAAGTGGAACTGAACATGAAATGTCATTGTTTCAGGATGTCACTGTTGTTTTTGCCAGAAATGAGCGCAGGACGGCGACATCACAATATGTTCATATCAGGAGTGGGGCTGTGCAATATCTTGACCTACATCAACTCCACTTTCAACATTGTGGTCTACTACACCATGGGCTCCCGCTACAGGCAGACTGTCCGTACTGTCCTGTGCAGAAAGAGTACCAAGGACATCCCCAGTAACATATTGGTTGTTAGTCAAGATACGATGTCTACAACGAAATGAAGTTATAGATAATTTGTACGTGTATGAGGTACCTAACACTGCCGAAAAGAACAAGTTAAAATACAGTGACTTACTTCACATTGACCAAAATGATGTCTTTTTTCATATTAGTTAACAAGAAGATTTCTTCACAGCATTGCAATCAAAAATAACAGTGATTTCCCTTTTCAATGCCGCTTAGTTAGTTCTGCTGCTTTAAATATTTTGAGGAGCAGAAAATAGCGTTAGATGTGCTCCAACCAAGGGTACATTAGATGTCTTGTGACTATATTGAATTCTTCATTTTATTAAAAATTAATGGAAATAAAATGTAAAGCAACATAAAAAGATTTCTTGTAGAAAACTTAGAAGGCAATTTATACTTGTTTGAAACTCACAATTGGCATGTGGCTTATATGTGAAATCGCTATTTGAAACAAAAAAATATCATCTCAATTCCATTTATGTCATTGCTCAAAATGGTACATTTTTAACGTATAAGTTGGTCAAAACAAGCCTAGACATTTTAAGACGTGATCAACCAATTAAATAAAATTATCCAATACAACTTTACATGTGGTATACCGTTATCAATCCTGTAATGGGAAGATTTAGGCTGAAATTAAGGAAAAGAAAACAGACGAAAAGCAACATTAAATTAATCGTAGACTCTTAAAGACAGATGAAGCGATACGTAAAAGAATAACGTACATTTTAAATTTCATAGTTTGCTAAACCAGGAAAGTAATGATAATATTACAAAGAAGATGAAGAAGACGAAAAAGGAGGAGGAGGAGAAGGAGGAGGAGAAGAGGAAGGAGAAGAAGAAGAAGAAAAAGAAGAAGAAGAAGAAGAAGAAAAAGAAGAAAAAGAAGAAGAAGAAGAAAAAAGAAGAAGAAGAAGAAGGAAAGAAGAGGAGGAGAAGAAGAAAATGATGAAGAAGAGGAGGAGGAGAAAGAAAAAGAAGAAGAAAAACACTGACTACAAAGCAAAGTCATGTCAACTATCATCACTATGATGAGATGAACCAACAACAAGATACAATGTTAAAAAAAAACACAAGAAAAATGGATCAAAAACATGTATGTCAACGTATTCATGCAACGACAAACGAAAACGATTGAAAAAAAAACCCGTGAAATGATACGCTTTTAAGTACAAGGATTTATCACAAAGTGAACTTAAGGCCGATTTACACCGGCCAAATAGAATAGTCCCAGAATGGTTCCAAAGTGTACTGAACTGCACCAGATCTGGAAACGTTCAGGATCACCTCGCGACGTGATCAGGAACGGTTCTAACGGGTCTGGTGCTGCGCGTGTGACCTTACAGCACCCTGGTGTTTATTTTGCGGGTTGGCCGCTGACACGTTCCCCTTTGGCACAGTTGTTGTTGTTCTTGTTGCGGTTGTTGTTGTTGTTTTGTTGTTGTTGTTGTTGTTATTGTCGTTGTCTTTCATTGTTTTGCCACCTCTGTATTTCTGTTAAGCAATCGTTGTAAACTGGAACGAAGATGAAGAGTCAATCCAAAAGAAATTGTCTGGCTGTGTAGGAGATCTTGTAGTGTTAGACAAAATACGTCAAATTCTAAAAGAGCAGCATGGCATATAAATAACGGCACTGCAATGCTGCACTAAGATAAAAAGAAACAGCCACATCTAGCAGCAACATGGCTCTTACTAGGTGGTGACATGTTTGTTCATGAAATAGATGTTTTACCGCATTGCATTCCAGATAAGTTTTCTCCTGGTGTGCTCGTGGTCAGCACGCTGTCGGTGTACTTTTATCGTGCCAGAGAAACACAGAAACAGAGCAAAACAGTCCACAATGGTTAGAATCTGAAACGGTCCCAGAACGCTTCACAAACTCGTCTAGTGTAAATCGCTCTTTACACTCTCTCTATTAGTAGCAGTTTACACCTGGGTAATCCAAAAGGAGAGAGAGAGAGAGAGAGAGAGAGAGATACAGACAGACAGATGGACAGACGGACAGACAGACACAGACACAGACAGACAGACACAGACAGAGGCAGAGACAGGGACAGGGACAGGGACAGGGATAGGGACAGGAATAGAGAGACAGAGACAGTGAAACAGAGAGAGACAGCGAGACAGAGATCTTGTGTCTGCCTCCTTCAAGACCGTTTCGTTGCTTTCTTTGCTGTCCTTGGAACTCTCAACATTATTCTTAATAGCCACATTTTGGCTGCCTCAAATTTGTTCTGACTTTAAACCGTACAGCAGTATCCGTTCTAAAATTATATCCAAGAACTCTCCTCCTGATGTTAATTGATATACACTTTTGGTAGAAATGCTTTCATCTTCTTGAAGGCTGTTTTGGCTTGGCCGATTCTGCTGGCTATTTCTGATGTGCATCTTCTATCTGGTGGGATAACCGTTCAGAGATATTTAAACTTATCTACCTGTTTCAAAGTTATGGCATTTTCTGTCATTTTGCATGAGCAGATTTCTTGTTTTTACTGATTACCCTGACTTCAGTTTTCCTGCTATTTAGCTCCATCCCTATATTTGCTTTCTATTTCTATTTTATTTACAAAGTTTCCATTTTCTTCTATTAGCAGGGTGTCATCTGCGTAACGAATGTTGCTTATCATTCTTCCACCAACCTTTATCCCAGGCCATTCTTCAATGTTTCTCATGACAGTTTCACTGTAAAGTGACAACAAATCTGATGATAGAACTCTATCATGTCTATTCTCATTGTTCCCATCATATACTTCTTATTATTCTTAGATCTTTTCCATCAATACCGAGCCTTTCTAGTCAGTTAATCAATTATCCGTGTCTTGCCTGATCAATAGCCTTGGCAAAATCAACAAAGCATAAAAATAAATCCTTATTCAACTGTGCAGACGTCTTTGTGATTGTTCTTAGGATGCATATGGCATTAATAGTTCCTTTTCCTTCGATAAATCTACACTGTTCTTCTGCTACCTGTCTTTGGATTCTGTTCCTTGTCCTCATCAATTCTTCTATGGCCTCAATCATTTCTGTAGTAATATTGTCTGGTCCTGGAGCTTTTCCAGGTTTCATCGTTTTTTCTTATAATGTTCTTCGTTTCTGTCATCGTTAAAAGGGTCTTCAACGTACTGTCCCTTTCTCTCTAATGTTTTGTCTTTTTCCATGATAATCGTAACACCCTTCCATTTTAAGCGTCAAATTGATGTGCATGTCTTTTTGCCTGTGGACAATTTCATCAATGTTTATGTACGTACTCTGAAGATCTGTTTTGTGTCTGTCTTCTATTTCTTTGCACTTTGTTCCCAGCCAAGCTTACTTAACTTCAATGCACCTATTCCGGATAAATGCTTTATTGATGCTCTCTGCTTGTCAGTGTGCTGGTTTGTGTGGTCGTTCTAAGTTACAGGAACAATGTCATGGAATCTGATGTTACTCTATCGCAGTAGGTCAATTCCATATGCGCTCTCAAGAAATCTGGAGGACTCCTTGAGATACACAATATCCTGAGCGCTGGTAAGGTCTTGAAATGGGTTGGAAGGTGGGGGAACTTAAGATACGTTAAGCGGATCACAGAACTTTTAGAGTAATAAGATTGTCAGTGAACAGACGAACAGATCAGCTTTTATGTTACAGACTGGGAATGGTTTCAAGATGTCATATTCTGAGTCTACGGCTCTATCAACAGTGCCTGTCAGCCTGTATAAGAACGATGTCTGAATACATTACCAGAATGTGTCATTTCATAAATGATTGCTGCTCTTGGAAACCTGTTGGACCATTCCAACGTCTAACGTGGAGCACATAATGTGCAGCCTTGAGACATTAGCTGTGCCAGTAAGCTTACCAGCAAAACACGTTTCGTCATTGCAAAGGATTCTGAACAAGAAAAACCCAAAGATGCTGGATTTGGATCCAGCGCAGCAATGCCTCACCACTCTCCAGACAGCCACCTCCCATCTCCTAACACCACACGGTGGCAATTTCACCAAGCAAAGCGGGCCTGTCCATGCGCTGTATGACCCATTCAGACCCATCCAATAGTTACCTTGTTTACAAGCCGAATCATGAGAAAAAAGCATGATCCTGTGACACCCTTACTTAAAGTCCTCCATTGGTTACCAAACAAATCTTGTTGCCGGTACAAAATTGCATGGTTTGTATTTCCTCGTTTTGTTAGGTAATGTATCCCACATGAAGACCCACCCAGATGCTGAAGTTCCATTATCATCGTCACTTTTGCAGACATAGATTACATGATGTTTAATGTGTGCATTGGGTGTATTTCACAACTATACACACGGAAAGGGGTTCAGGTACTAGCAGGTATGCACATGTAATGGCTTGGGAGATAGGAAAATCTACATCTTTTTACAGACCAAGTGGTACCAGGTAGGGTTAAACTCATACCTTCTAGTTGGAAGTCCAACTATCTAACCACTCAGTTATCGCTCCCATACCTGATCTGTTTGCACATTTGTCTGTTTCGCCATGCTCATAACGCAAGGGTCGTGGGTTTGATCCTCAGGCGAGCCCACACTTTGTTGATTTTTGTAGTGGGTGTCTGGTTCTGTTGATGGGGCAGTGGACTCCAGATTCTGATGTCTCCCAACCAACCAACCAACCAACCAACCAATCAACTAACCAACCAACCAACCAACCAACCAACAAACCAATCAACCTACCAACCAACCAACAAACAAACAAAACAGAAAAACAACATTTACAAAAATAAACAAACAAAAAAACTGAAAACGAAACCAGAGGATATTTTTTTAATCTGAAAAAAGCACGTGTTACCTAGCTACCTTGATGAACTTCCAGTCAGCGAGACTAATAGATACATAGACATTGAGAAAGACAGATTTTCAGTTGCAGTTTCTAAGGATGGCATCTCCATGCTCGAAATAAATTTGATGTACAATGTCCTCACAGATGCCATATGGTGGACAGGATCCATAACGACCGTAAGGTAAGGTGTAAGCCTGCATGCACATAAATCTTTCACCTGGCAAAGTCCTGAGGTCCTACACAGTGTGTATGTGTCAAATCTGTCTTTTCTTGAAACAACTTACATGAGAGAGAGAGAGAGAGAGAGAGACAGAGACAGAGACAGAGACAGAGACAGAGACAGAGACAGAGAGACAGAAACAGAGAGGATAGATAGATAGATAGATAGATAGAGAGATAGATAAATAAATAGATACATAGAGATAGAGAGATAGATAGAAGGATGGATATATTGATGCATGGATGGATGGATGGATCGTGGATGGACTGATGGATGGATGCATGGATGCATGGATACATAGATGGATAGATGGATGGATGGATAGATATATAGATATATGGATAGATAGATAGATAGATAGATAGATAGATAGATAGATAGATAGCTGGATAGATAGATAGACACACACAATCAGTGAGAGAAAGACAGAGAGAGACACACACAAAACACACACACACACACACACACACACACACACACACACACACACACACACACACACACACACACACACACACACGCACGCACAGAAAGAGAGAGAGAGAAAGATAGAGAAAGACAGAAACAGAGAAATAAAGAGACACAGAGAGAGACACAGAGAGAGACAGAGAGACAGAGAGTGATAAAGAGAGAGAAAGAGAGAGAGAGAGAGAGAAGAGAGACAGAGAGAGAGAGAGAGAGAGAGAGAGAGAGAGAGAGAGAAGAGAGAGTTTGAAGTGTGTTCACGAGGAATGCAACGCACTTGGACAATTGCATACATGCTCCACCTAAATCTGCAGCACTTACCTGGCATACTCCATAAACCTGGTCTTGAAAATTCGGGGGGGGGGGGGGAGGAGAAAAGTGACCCATGAAACACTGATCTGACAACACCAGAATAACAGAACCATTAACATGCGTGGTGAACAGATCATGTTTTCATGTTGTGGGCTGGGAACGGACTCGAGATTTATCAGAGTCCTCAGCTCCATCAAATGAACCAATTAGCCCAAGAAGCGAGAGAGAGAGAGAGAGAGAAAGAGAGAATGACAGAGAGAGAGTGACAGGGAGAGAGAGAGAGAGAAGGGGAGACAGACAGACAGACAGACAGACAGAGAGAGAGACAGGAGAGATGAATAGTAAGTATTGTCAATGATCTAAGTCAATTATAGATATAAAAGGGCATTTACTAACAAAGAGAAAAATCAGTCACAATGACTGATGAAAAACAGTAGGAAATAGTGAGGAGATGAATCATCAATAGCCAACATTCGCGCGCGCGCGCGTACACACACACACACACACACACACACACACACACACACACACACACATACACACACACACACACACACACACACACACACACACACACACACACACACACACACACACAGAGTCGCACATACACACGCACCTACCCATCCACACACAACACATGCGCCCGCGCAGGCGCGCATACACACGCAAACGCTCGCACACTAAACTCCACAAACACATATCGCACATAAGTATACACAAGGACTTAAGTAAACACATAAACACACACACACCACCACCACCACCACCACCACCACCACCACCACCACCACCACAAGTTCTAACATATCCTACACTCAATTAAACGGACAAGTTGTGCAACATATGTAATTCATTATTCTGATCAGACATAACTTTCCTTGAATCATTAGCGCCAATTTGTCAACGAGTCAATAATGGTACCAATGCTCAAGTACTTGAGTAACGACGCGATTAATCGTGTAATGGCTCACTCCAATTAACTATAGATTTGTTGGAACTTCCTTGCGAATGTAAACATACGTACATACACACACAACACACACATGCCCAAACATGCACAGACATCCACATTCCAACACACAAGCGTGCACACACACACACACGCACACACACACACACACACGCACGCACGCACACCCACCCACACCCACCCCACACGCGCACACAGGCATACACACATGTACAACTGTCAATTATAAAAGATGCTGCTTTGACTATGTTGTTATAAATTGCCAGTCATTTGCTGCACACTCCCGCGTGTCTTTTTCTTTCCTTTAGCCTGGTTGTTCGACACCTGTATTTCCCTGGTCTTGTTTGTTTGCTTGTTAGATTTCTCATAATTGCTTGAATACATCAAAATGATTTTTGGTTTCAAAAGATACACCTTGGGTTATCCCTTCTTCTCCATTTTTGAAAGATCACAGATTTTCATCCGCGCGTGTGCGATGTACTCGTGTTATTGCATAGTGGGGCACTAAACGTGTTCCACGTGTAGTCACATACACACATGGGTCATCATCAGCATATCATCAGGTGCCCTGCCGCATGGCGTTGGCGACCATGGACTTCCATCCATCTCTATCTCTCGTTGCCCCAAGCATCTCCCCCACCCTCCTCATCCCCAGCCACTCTGCAAGTCCGTCCAGCATTCTCTCCCTGGGTATATCTGGTGCTCTCTTTCCCTCCAGCTTTCCCGTTGTGACCAGGTGCTCCAAATCCCCCTTCCTCATAAAATGGCCTATACATGTTGCCTGTCTTTTCCTAATCTTCCTTATGGGTGATCTACTTGTGTCTGCTTCCATCAAGACTGTCTCTTTGCTGTCCATGGAACTCTCAACATTCTTCTTAGAAACCACATCTTGGCTGCCTCAATCATGGTCTGGCTTTGCTTGCTGACTGTCCACGCCTCGCATCCGTACAACAGTATTGGTTCTATATAACATTCGAGAACTCTCTTTTTGATGGTAATTGATAGGCATTTGTTGGTAAGAATGCTTATCTTCTTGAATGCTGTTTTGGCTTGGCCGATTCTGCCAGCTATTTCCGATGTGCATCTGCTGTCTGATGAAATGACCGTTCCCAGGTATTTGTGTCAAGGTTGTGCCATTTACTGTTATTTTGCATGAGGGGATTTCATGTTTTTTACTGATCACCATGGCTTCAGTCTTCCTGCTGTTTAGTTCCAACCCTTACCTTTGCTTTCTATTTCTATTATATATATTCACAAGGTTTTGTAGGTCCCTGTCATTATCTGCAATTAGCACGGTGTCATCAGCGTACCGAATGTTGTTTATCATTTCCCCTTCAACCTTTAATCCAGGGTGTTCTTGTAGGTTTCTCATGATGTTTTCGCTGTGTAGTGAAAACAGATCTGGTGACAAAACACAACCCTGTCTGACTCCTCTTTCGATGTTTTGGAAAGAGCTTACGTTGTTTTCTATTCTCATTGCAGTTGTTTGTTCCCAGTACATATTCCTGATTATTCGTAGATTTTTTCCATCAAATTGAGTCTCTCCAGTTGGTTGATCAATTCTTCATGTCGTACCCGATCGAAAGCCTTGGTATAGTCAACAAAGCATAAATGCAAATCGTTATTCATCTCAAGTGACCTTTCTATGATAGTTCATAGGATGTATATGGCATTAATAGTTCCTTTCCCCTCCACAAATCCACACTGTTCTTCTGCTATTTCTCTTTTGATTTTATCCCTTGTCCTCATCATGATTATTCTTAACAGGATTTTTGTTATATGACTCATCAAACTGATTGTGCGATGGAGTTCGCATTCTATAGCCCCTGTCTTCTTTGGGAGTGCAATGAAATTTGTTTTTGACATATCTTTAGGGATTTTTCCAGTGTCATACATTTCATTTAGGAGGACTGTTGTTTTTTCTATGCCAAATTCCTCCAGGGCTTCAATTATCTCTGTAGTAATGTTGTCTGGTCCTGAGACTTTTCCTGGTTTCGTCTTTTTCAGTGCTGCTCTAACTTCATCTTTCATTATGGGTGGTCCTTCAAAGTTATTTTTTATAATGTGTTCTTCGTTTTTGTCATCCTCAAACAGGTCTTTAATGTACTCTCCCCATCTGTCCAGTATTTTTGTCTTTTTCCATGATAAGCGTGCCATCTTTCGATTTTAAGCAACCAGTTGATGTGCATGTATTTTTCCTGTGGACAATTTCTTCAATTCGTCTGTACATACCCTGAGGATTCATTTTGTGTCGTTCTTTAATCTCTTTGCATTTTGTTTTCAGCCAAGCTTCCTTAGCTTCATTGCACCTATTCCCGATTTCTTTGTTTATCTTCCTGTATATCTCCTCGTTTCTCTTTTCCCTCCTCCTTTCCTCCATCAAGCCCAAAATTTCATTAGTCATCCAGCTCTTTTTTGCTTTTTTATCTGCCTTAGGGATTTCTTCACAAGTTTCATTTATCGAACTTCTCAACTTTGTCCATTGTTCCTCACTGTCACCAACGTCTTCCAGAGCACTGAATTTGTTTTGAACATGTACATTAACTTTTTTACGTATCATTTCATCTGTCTTTAAGAGTCCAAGGTTTAGTGTGATGTTGCTTTTGGTCTGTTTCCTTTTCCTCAATTTCAGCCTAAACCTTCCCACTACAAGATTGTGGTCACTGTTGCAGTCTGCGCCTGGTAGTGTTTTTGCTGACAGTAAAGAATTTCTAAATCTTTTGTTGATCAGGATGTAGTCAATTTGATTTTTGGTATTATCTCCTGGACTCATCCAAGTCCATTTTCTTCTGTTAGGCTGCTCAAACCAGGTGTTTCCTACTATGAACTCATTCATCTATGCCCATTCTACAAGTTTCCCTCCCCTTTCATTTTGTGTACCAAGGCCATAAGGTCCAGCTATATCTTCCGCCCTATCCCGTCCCACTTTAGCATTAAAATCTCCCATTATGACTGTAACTTCTTGTGATTTACATTGGACCTTGGCCATCTCTAATAATTCGTAGAAGTTGTCGATATCTTCCTGAGTACTTGCAGATGTTGGTGCATACACCTGAATGATGTTGATATCAAATGGTTTGCCTCCCAATTTAACTAGCAAAACTCTGTCCTACACAGCCCAGTATCCCTTAACTGCTTTTGATTTGTCCTTGTCCATTATGATGCCTACTCCTCTTTCATGTGAGTTACCACCAGAGTATATCATTGTGTATTCTCCTGATGTTATCATGCCTGCCCCCTTTCATCTCACTTAACCTAGTCCTAAAATACTAATGTTAAGCCTTTCCATCTCTATTTTGATATTTTCTAATTTACCCTTCTGCAACAGTGTTCTTATATTCCATGCAACTTTCATGTTTTTAAATCTGAGTTTAGGTTTGGGTTTGGTCGCAGTAACTTGCTGATGGTCTGGTGTCACCTGTGCCGCATGACAGTCCCAACCGGACGAAGGTGCTCCACAGGAGCACCTATTGACGTCGTTAACTTTCTTCTTCATCTTTCTTTTGTCCATCGTTTTCCTGGGGAAAACTGCGATGGTGGTTTCCCCTTGCCTTCCATCGGCTTTTTTTTCAGGGTTAACTCCCTTAGCCTTACTCTCTCCCGAGATGTCCACAAAGCAGTAGAGCTATTTACCCATAGCTTGGGTAGGCCACGCAATTATAATTTGGTTAAGCTGAAACTGAAGGTAATATGTCTGCAGCGCTATTGAGATCCCAGAAACAGTGCTACAGACCTAAACATTTATTCATAGGTCCCTGGTGCCAGGCGGTAAGCATGCCCCAGACACTAGCTCCACCCATCATAGTTCAAATCTTCCCTGATCTGAAACGTTTCTATTGATTTGCCATGACATTTTCCATTAATGCAACATTATATCTAACGAACTATTAAGAGATAATAATACCCACCATTCTACCAAATATGAGATTGTGACATTGCTTCTGCGTCGTACTACTTGAGAAAACGTTGGAGAAATGTGATGCTTGCTGTTACAGGGGTTAGGCATCAATCTGACATCTCGGGCACACAGCACTTTATATAGTCCTGCCGAAGCTGAACTGACCCATGCCATTGACCACAACTTCTGGCTTATTCTTGACTTCTGTGAAGTTAGACGAAAAAACAACAGAGAAGTATAGACAAAGGAAAAAAAACAACAACACAGAAACATAGAAGAAAGGCATGTCCTGAACATCAATGAAGAAGATCAGGGAAAGACAAGCAACATTTATAAGACATTTTATGAGGGAAGAAAACTTTGAGAATAAAGTCACAATAGGAAAGCTGGAGGGAAAAAAGAGCACCAGATAGACCCAGAGAGAAAATATTGGACGGCTTTTCAGACTGGATGAAGACAGAGAGGGTGCGAGATGTACTAGCAGCAACAAAAGAGATTCCTACGGAGGGCAATAATCGTCAACGCTATGCGGCAGGACACATGATGATGATGACTACTGGTCGATTAAGAATGTGAAACCCTAAACCAAGCAATGACTGAACAGCAACAGAGATCTTAGAAATAAGTTGTGGAAATGCAAACTATGGATCACAAATAATATCCTGTGGATGTGTGACATTAGAAGGGGCATGAAATCACGAAAGAAATCAGGGAAAGGAAAGGAAGTATAGGGCTGTAAATTAGTCAAGAAATGAAGATTGGCATGGAAAGTGTATTGAACAACAATGTGCAGAGATTGAGTAAAACCTTGAGAGCAAAGACACAAAGAAAGTTTTTGAAAATGGGAAAACCTTGACCAAACAAAAGCAAAGTCAACACGATCCAGGACATAGATAGTACCTCTGCCACATAAATGAAAAAAAGTAGGCTGAATACTGCTCTGAACGGTACAACAAACAGGTCAGAGAGATTCAAGTGTGCTTACGGTACAAGATTCGTCCATGAAGAAGCTGTTGAAGCAGAGAAGTCGCTGAAATGAAGTAAAGCAGCAGGCATTGACAACATTTCTGCATAGCTCTTGAAACATGGTAGAGAGGCAATAACTTATACCCTAAGTGCCGTCTGTAAGAAAATGTAACACACTGGCGAATGGCCCATACCATGAACCCAGTCACTCATTGTCATTTTCCCAGGAAAGACAATCTCCAACACTGCCAGAACTATTGCATTATCAGTTTGCTCAGCCATGCTAGTGAAGTAATGCTGAAAATATTTTGAATAGATTACAGCTGCAAGCAGATATAATTATGTCTGAAACAGAGGCCAAACTACCACCAAACCGATTTGTAACCTGCGTATCATTGCAAAAACACCTCCAACAACAGAAAATGTGTCCATGAATTTCAAAAAGGCACTTGGCAGAGTCTGGTAGGAAGCGATATGTGCCGCAGTGAATTAATTTAATAACAGGGATGAGCTAATCACCGTCATCCAGCAACTATACAACAATGCAGCTAATGTGGTACTTACACAGTTCCGCTATTGGAACTTGGTGAAGAAAGAATCACCACAAACCTTTGCTATGCAGATGCCATTGTTGGCCTTGCAGGCAGTAATCAAGAACTTGGAAAGCTTGTGGAAACCCACAATGAAACATCAACAACATATGGCATGGAAGTCCGAGCTGAAAAACCTAGTTGATGACATACCACGACACCACTATTACTACTGACATAGTTTTACATAGACTGAAACTAGGAAAATGTTCAACAATTCATTACCTGATATCTACCATTAGCAATGAGATATCAAAACCAGAAAATTCTCTTATGGACAGCAAAAACAACATCAGCACTGTCCACGTTGAAACCTGTATGGAAGGACAAGAACATCTTCAAGAAACAAGATCAGGCTCTCTCATGCATTGGCATATTCCAGGTTCCTGTATGAATGAGAGACATGGAGTTTGACATTGGATTTGAAAAGAAAAATCCAAGCCATGGAAATAAGATTTTATTACAAGATACTAAACATCAGAGACATTAATGATATCGACGATGAGGAAGTTCGTCAAATCACTAAGCATGCAGCATATTGGATCATATGATCTGCTGATATCAGTCAAGAAAATCTACGTTAACATGGGCATGTAAAAAGGTCTGTCTATTTTTCTTTGGTAAATCAACCCTCCATTGTTGCTGAGGAGAAATGGAGGGGCAGACAGAAAACAAACAAACAAACAAACAAACAAACAAGCAAACAAACAAGCAAACACACACACACACACACACACACACACACACACACAATACACATACACACACACAATACAATACCTACATTGTGAAATAGACAGAGAAACCATTTGCAGAGATCCAGACTTTGGTACACAACCAACAGGGCTGGAAGAATCTGGTGAAGGTCTTTTAGTGCAGCAGCCCGATGATTTTTTATTCCGTCAGGGAACAAGAAGAATAAGGAGAAACATATCATCAGGAGGTACATAAATGGCAGAAATTTGTCAAAGAGACCCAGCACAGCTGAACCAATGAGAAACGGTTCCAAATGTTGAAGTGTGGCAGATTTCCGTCTATTTTTTTTCTTGTGCTGAGATGATTTAGCCATGATGGATTTTGAAAAATGGCTAAGTGAAAATATGACATGTACAGTTTTGATGAAAACAGTTTAAGTTTTAGCACAAGCTTTCGAGGCAAGGTTCCAACCAATATTTTGTATGGTGCTGAACTGAGGGGATTTTGCATGATCTCCTTACCTCGATAGCAAAAATCAGCTGCAACCAAATCTAACGTAGAGAGCCAAGTGGTAGAGACAAACTTTTCTCGCTGCCATAATTACGAAGTCAGTGTCCATATCGTCTTTTTTACAGCTTCATCTTCCTTGGTCTTAACGGAGGGGGTGGAGTTTTCTTTGCGTCAGCATCAAAACCTTGCAAAACTGCAGCACACTGGAAGGCAGGCAGCCAATTAGGTGGAAAGCCTCATAAAAACGGCCCATATGCCCTTGGAACACTAAGTTTTAATTAGCTCGTGGCTTGGAGCTGGTGTTTGCAAAAAAGAGACCAACCCGGCCAAAAACAGTAGCTCTACCAGAAACATATTTAATATTCAAAAAACGTTTCAGGTGGGAGAGGGCTAGAATTTGGACTTCTACTATTTTTCTAAATTTCTAATAGCTTATCTTGATTAGGAAGACGTTATGTAGGTCAGCACCTTTGAGAATTATTTGTCTAGCAAAAACAAAAAGCAACCCAAAACATAAACCCTCAGAACGGATTGACCCCAACTAATCAACATTTTGGGCACACCATCATGAATAGTTCAGACTGTATAGTTCTACAAGCCCAAAAATTCATCCCTTGGAACAACACAGACAACATCATTAGCTTCCATGTTTACGACACGATAATGAAACTGAAAAAAAGTGTATTTTTGCCCGTCTTCTTTCTGATCAGTGTGCCTGCCAATATTATCAACATGGTGGTGTTCTACAAGCACGGTTTGAAGGAACGCATCAACGTGTGCATGTTTGCTCTGTCGCTGGCTGATGGTCTGTATCTTGTCATCAACATGTTGAGTGAAGGAGAGCAGCTAGTCCTTCAGTTTACGACTAAGGAAGTGTCAGTATGGATGTTGTTTTGGTCCATCTTCCTGTATGTACATCCCTTTGTCTCTCTTTGTCTTACTCTTTTGTATGTCTTTCTGTCTGTCTGTCTTTATCTGTCTCTGTATAGATGTCTGTCTGTCTCCATCTCTCCTCTCTCTCTCTCTCTCTCTCTCTCTCTCTCTCTCTCTCTCTCTCTCTCTCTCTAATGGGCGATCAATACAATTGCACAGACGAATATTAATATCTACTCGTAATGATATAACAAAATACCAATGGTAGGAACATTTTCTTCTTTATTTAAATGACGTCAACTTTACATTGCTACCACTGAATTCCATAAAAGGAGATCCCAATGATCAGAAAATGAAGTTGTAGTTGGAGAACCCAAAGCAAGAGAAGAAATAGTAAATGAAATCAGACAACTGAAATCAGAAAAATGTCCAGAAGCAGATACGTTTTTAGTGAAGTCTTAAAATACGCAGGAAAAAAATGCAATGACATTTCTTGTTGAGTCTTCTAAGAAATTATTGACGAAGACATTTATTCTGAAAGAATCTACAGATTATCATACTGTTCCTATGCATCAAACAAACAAGCGAACAAAGAAGTCCAACACTTTTTAACCTGATAATGTCTGTGCAGTAGTTCTAACTAGTGTAATTAGTAACATTAGTTCTAACTAGTGTAATTAGTAACATTGATACACACATTCTGAACAAAAGGTTGCCAACACGAGGAATAAACACATATAATTATTGAGGGCTTTAGGGCAGGCTGTTGCACTGTAGACCATACAAACACATTGTTTTATTTCTTCATAAATAAGTTGTCAGTGGAATTATTTAAAAATGGAAAGCATAGTATTGAACTCATCATTACAAAAATGTTTTTAATGTTATTGGCTGGGGATGTAGCGCGTTTTCAGACTATCTTATAATTTTTCTAACAAAACCCACATAATCTATAAGCGAGAGAGAGAGAGAGAAAGAGAGAGAGGGGGGGGGAGAGAGAGAGAAAGAGGGAGAGAGCAAGAAAGAAAGACATAAAGAGAGAGAGAAAGAGAGAGAGAGAGAAGTCGAAGAAGAAGAAGAAGAAGAAGAAGAAGAAGAAAAAGAAGAAGAAGAAGAAGAAGAAGAAGAAGAAGAAAAAGAAGAAAAGAAGAAGAAGAAGAAGAAGAAGAAGAAGAAGAAGAAGAAGAAGAAGAAGAAGAAGAAGAAGAAGAAGAAGAAGAAGAAGAAGAAGAAGAAGAAGAAGAAGAAGAAGAAGAAGAAGAAGAAGAAGAAGAAGAAGAAGAAGAAGAAGAAGAAGAAGAAGAAGAAGAAGAAGAAGAAGAAGAAGAAGAAGAAGAAGAAGAAGAAGAAGAAGAAGAAGAAGAAGAAGAAGAAGAAGAAGAAGAAGAAGAAGAAGAAGAAGAAGAAGAAGAAGAAAGAAGAAGAAGAAGAAGAAGAAGAAGAAGAAGAAGAAGAAGAAGAAGAAGAAGAAGAAGAAGAAGAAAAAGAAGAAGAAGAAGAAGAAGAAGAAGAAGAAAGAAGAAGAAGAAGAAGAAGAAGCGAAGAAGAATGCGAAGAAGAAGAAGAAGAAGAAGAAGAAGAAGAAGAAAAACGAAGAAGAAGAAGAAGAAGAAAGAGAAGAAGAAGAAGAAGAAGAAAAACGAGAAGAAGAAGAAGAAGAAAACGAGAAGAAGAAGAAGAAGAAGAAGAAGAAGAAGAAGAAGAAGAAGAAGAAAAGAAGAAGAAGAAGAAGAAAGAAAAAGAAGAAGAAGAAGAAGAGAAGAAGAAGAAGAAGAAGAAGAGAAGAAGAAGAAGAAGAAGAAGAAGAAGAAGAAGAAGAAGAAGAAGAAGAAGAAGAAGAAGAAGAAGAAGAAGAAGAAGAAGAAAAGAGAAGAAGAAGAAGAAGAAGAAAAGAAGAAGAAGAAGAAGAAGAAGAAGAAGAAGAAGAGAAGAAGAAGAAGAAGAAGAAGAAGAAAAACAGATACAATTATTTCTCTATCTGTTAACTTCACAAAAATAAATATACTATTGTTGCAAAGGGTAGGTATGTTATGAGTTCCTGTAATTAGGAAGATAATGGATTTATGGTTCAGATACTTCTAATAACTAATCATAAAAATCACTTGACATGATTTTTACTACAACGATAACCCAATTTGGCTTTGCCAGATGGATTCTGAAAAGGCAAAAGATGAGTTATTGAAATACTGAAAACCATTGTATAGACTGAATTCATTCAGATTATTTGATTCCCAACCTATCCTGCTGTATGTGTCTGAAATTTGGATCTTGGGTGAAAGTCCATATTTTGGAGAAAAATATTGCTGTTTTGCTGCACACCTCAGACACATTCACTTATGGATAAACTGGAAGATATTTGCTTTACAAAAGAACGTGTGTTAAATGAATAGAATACTGGCTTAAACTGGCTACATTATCACAAACAAGATTACGCAGATAAGCGTCTCACCTGTCTCACCTGTCAGCGTCATTAGGTTTGGTGTTAGCCGCTGCGCATCTAAATGCCACCATCTCCCTCCAGGCCGCCCTGTCTTGACTTTTGTAGACATGTTCTTGACTATTTAGGCCATTGACGTTGGTTATGTTCTCGATGTATGAGATTGGAGGTCTGGCGTTCTTCCTTTTTGCCACTGTTTTTTCCTTGAAAGATGATTACCATGAGTTTCGCGTTCTTATTTTGATGTTTTTGGAGCAGGTTTCACCATCAGGTTTGTTGAGCCAAGATATTTTGAATCTTTAACATTTTCTAAAGGAACATTGTTGATTGTGATGTCATGGTTGTTTTCAGTGTCGTTGCCTTTGATATGTAGCATTTTTCTTTTCTAGACGTTTAGGTTTAGACCAACCTTTTTGCCAGCTGCAACTACCCTGTACATAATTCTTTTTATGCTGGTAATGTTGTCTGCTAATAGCGCAGTATCATCGGAAAAGCGCAAGTTCTTAAGATTTTTTCCTCCCATCTTCATGCCTATGCCTTCTATGTCAGCATCTCTCAAGACTTGTTCTGTGTAGATGTTAAAGAGATATGGTGAAAGGATATAATTTTGTCTGACTCCTCTGTGGATGTTGTAGTGTTTTGGTCTTTATATAATAAGGCAATTAATGCAATGACGTGTTTGGGAAAGCCCATTTTGACCATTGTGTTGAGCAGGTGCAATGATTGACGCTGTCAAATGCCTTGCTATAGTCTATGAAGGTGAGAACAGCAGTCTATGAAGGTGAGAACAGCTTTTTTGGTGCTTTTATTTTCTTTTCTATATGAGTGTTTGTAGCACAAAAAGAATGTCAGCTGTGCCTCTACTGGATCTGTAGCCTGTCTGCCAGTCATATAGTTATTGTTCTATCTTGGGTTTCAATCTGTTGAGAATAATTATGAGCAGGATCATACTGGCATAGGTGATTAGGGTAATGGTTCTATAGTTGTTGCAATCGTTGACATTGCCACTCTTGTGAAGCATCACATATTCTTGAAGTGTCCAATTTGTTGGCCATTGATGAGTATTCCAGATTTTAAGTTAAAGATGGTGCATTACTTTTATAATTTTTCCGCCATATTTTAACAGTTCTCCTGGGATTTTATCAATTCCTGCGGATTTTCTTGTTTTTAACTGCTTGGTGGCTGCTTCAGTTTCACTTAAAGTGGTTCTGGTTCTGATTTGGGACAGTTCAGATCAGGGCACAGACTGTCTTGACGGCTATTGTCGCTAATAAGGGATGTTCCATACTCATTCCATGTGTTCATGATATGCTCTGGTTCAGTGTGGTGCCTTCCTTCCTGTTGATGCACCAATTTCTGGGTTGGAATTTAGTAGATTGAACTTTTTTTAACCTATTGGAATAGATCCATGGATCTTCGGCATTCACTATGCTCATTTATCTTTGCATATTCTTCCTCCGGTCAAGTTTTCTTATCTTTTCTAATTTTGCTCTTGATTTCTCTTTTGATATTTGTTGTATTTTTCTTTTCTTCCAGGTCTACGAGCTTGACTTTTCTGTTTAGCTAGATCCATAACTTCCTCGCTGAAGTAGGGGTTAGCTGGTTTTCTTTTTTTTCCTGCCTAACTTTTCTTCTGCCCAAATTTCTTCTTGATACTGGTCGTTTAATGTCCAGTCCTGGAATAGAGCCTCTAAGCGATGGCTGACTTTCATTTCAATATCAGATGCAATGCCTTGATTTTTCAATTTCAATATATCAAACTTGAGGGACTGCTTGACTTTGTTTTGTTTGTAAGCTTTGAGTCGAATTTTTGCTGCGACTAGGTGATGATCGCTGGTTTTGTTTTCGAACTTGGAAAAGTAGTTCTCCATGTCCTATCCATCATGATGTAGTCTACCTGAATTCTGGTTTCTATTTTCATGTTGTTATTTTTTTTTCGAGTTACCAGGTATATCGTTTACGATAGTGCTGTATATAGAAGGTGTTCGTGATATCCAATCCATTGGCCCAACAGAAAGATGCTGACATATCTCCTCTTTCATTGCGTTTTCTCAGCCCATAAGGTCCTATTCCACATTCTCTGTCCCCGTCTTCGCCCACTTTGCCATTCATGTGTCCCATTATTATGGAAACTACACTTTTTGGTACATATCCTTGACTGTTTGTAGGTCATTGTGAAATTGTTGTATCTCTTCATCTGAGCCAGTGGATGTGGGGGCATATGCCTGGATGGTGTTTAAGGTAACTGGCTTTGTGTTCAGTTTAACATTTATCAATCGGTCATTGATTTTTGCAATAGGTTTTCAGTGTTGCAGAATGACGTTTGTGTAGAATGATAGCAACCCCGTACAGGCCTGTAATCCCATTGTAAATGATGGTATGATCGCCAATGGTAAACTCTCCCTCACTCTCCATCTGGTCTCACATACTCCAGTGATGTTCATGCCTGCTCTTCTAAGCTGCTGCAAAAGGAGATGAAGCTTTCCAATTTCTAGCAATGTTTGCACATCACAGGTTCTGATGATGATAAGCCCTTTATTTCTCTTTTTGTTGTTTCTTTTTGCAGTCTCTAAAAGTATGCTTTCGACAGCAGCCGTAGGATACATACGTATCGTCATCATAGCTGCCTTTAACATTCTTGGATCCTCTCTCCCCAATTGCCAATGAATTCTCTTCTTCCCTGGGGAAGACGAGACACAGAACTATATTTTTTCTCTTTGTTTGGTGTCGTCATGTGCACTTTTTGGCACATAGATACTTGAGGTGGATTGCCATTACCTTCCTCAAGCCTAGTGTACAGTCTGTACAGGTGTCCTGGCCATTGTTTCCTTGGAAATCTTCTGCCCACGACCTTGAAGTAGAAGCCAATCGTTGTGCAGTACTCCGCCTTCGCCTCTTAATTCATCCGTCCCCTGCTCTCAAGACTGAAGTGGTTGGAGTTATGGCGCACCTGCTCGCCTGGCAGTGTTCATTGTAGGGTTGAGAGACCAATTTACAAAAGTATAGGTACCACCCTATACCCAGCCTCCCCTAACATACTGACACCATTTGGTCCGCTGCTGCTTATTATTCACAGCTGGCCCTCATATCTGGCAGTCATTCCCCTATATGCTACCTGGAGAAGCATTGGGTCAGGAATTTTCTCCCCATGATCCACATCACTAGTATTGATATGAATATCCCATGTATCCCATTTACTGGTTTTGAAACGCATTTTATTGCTAAATTTGACGACCGTCTCACTGATGATTTTTAACACAACTGGCAGATATGATTACACTTGTGTCTATTCCAAAAAGATATAATTATTTCAAACCGAAAAATATCCTGTCAGCAAAACAAACAAACTTCCAAAAGACTCTCTTCTAAAGTTAAGGCCCAGTGTTTCCGAGTTTAAAAATACTACTCAGTGGTGTTTTTCAACAGAATATTGCAAAATGTATCCTATTTTCTAGCTAGAATTCATTCCAAATATGACATAATTTTGCAATATTTTCACCTGGAAGAATTTGTTCTTTATTGAGAACAACTGAATACATCATTTTTGTTCCCTTGGAAGAACTTGACTTTGAGACTTTGAAATGTTGAATATTCAAGTTTGATCAACAACAGACATAAATCATCGTCTTATTTGATCACAATTTTAAAATGTTCGTTATCTGTGGCAAATTGTTATTCAAATATATCAGCAGAATCACTGCACTTTTCCTTGATTAGATTTACAGAATTTCATGTAATTTACCCCTAAGAGGGCTGAAATATTCAGACTCTGGTTAATTACGTATTTATATTGCCACTTAAAATGAAATGATAGCACATCTCACTGTTCTCAGCTGTCACTGTTTTATTTTATAGATATGGCCCTGTAATGGAATGGATCGCAAATCATTACCTCTTAGGGTTTTACGGCTTTTCCTGTGTTTCTCAGTGTCTGTCAGCCATTGTGGCAAGTGAACGATGTTTCTGTATCCTACAACCACTCAAGTCTCAGACAGTTCTCCATGCTTCCACTATGACTGCATTAATAGTCGCAGTGTTTGTAGTGATGCTAGGACTGCGGTTCATTGTAGCCACCCGATTTTACATCGTGTGTGCTTATGATCCAGCCCGTGACAGAATAATTAGAACAATGATTGGAGGACCATTTTACTATGACAACAAGCAGCTGGTGGATTTTCTGGATATTTTTGTGTATGGCTTAGGGATTCCATGGATGGTGATCGCCTTGGTGATAACAACGACAGTGATCACAGTGATCAAATTACGTCAGGCTGCAGAATGGCGGGCAGGTATATCCTCCAGCAGGGAAACTGTGTCTGCACGTGACATTGCTTTGACCCGGATGTTGATTGGGAACTCCATTTTCTTTGTGGTGTGTGTTTTCCCTGTGGGTTTATTCAGGTGAGCAGTTTTTATATTGATGTTTCTCTTTTATTTCACATAAAAAAAGTTTTAAAAAAACATCGTAACCAGCCAGATGCATATTCAATTTCTCAAGATTGCGTACTCATGCACAGAATGACTTCCATATGCATTGACGTCACAAATAGGCTGGAATGTTCTTAAGGTTTTACTTATTGTTTTGTGTGTGTGTGTGTGTGTGTGTGTGTGTGTGTGTGTGTGTGTGTGTGTGTGTGTGTGTGTGTGTGTGTGTGTGTGTGTGTGTGTGTGTGTGTGTGTGTGTGTGTGTGTGCGTGCGTGAGTGTGTGTCACGCAATATTTATGCCAATGGAGTTATGTATCCCATTTTTTGTGTAACATTGTACAGAATCGAATCCACGACCTCTGCATTTTCAGCATACGAGACCATCCAAAGTGGAACTGAACATGAAATTTCATTGTTTCAGGATGTCTCTGCTGTTTTTGCCAGAGATGAGAGCAGGACGACGACATCACAATATGTTCATATCAGGAGTGCGGCTGTGCAATATCTTGACCTACATCAACTCCACTTTCAACATCGTGGTCTACTACACCATGGGCTCCCGCTACAGGCACACTGTCCGTACTCTCCTGTGCAGAAAGAGTACCAAGGACGTCCCCAGTAGTACATTGGTTACTAGTCAAAATACGATGTGTACAACGAAATGAAGTTATAGATAATTTTGTACATGTATGATTTACCTAACACTGCCGAGAAGAACGATTTAATATACAGTGACTTACTTCAGATTGATCAACATGAAGACATATTTCATACTAATTAACAGGAAGATTTCTATTATACAGCCTTGAATAAAAGATAACGCTTTCCCCCTTTCAAGGCCTCTTAGTTGGTTCTGCTGTTTTAACTATTTTGAGGAGCAGAAAATAACAAGATATGCTCCTACCAAGGACACGTCAAATGTGTTGTGACTATATTGAATTCTTCATGTTATTAAAATCAAAATTAAAGCAACATAAAATGGTTTGTGGTAGAAAACTTAGGGCAATCTATACTCCTTTGAAACTGACAATTAGGACATGGCTTATTTGTGAAATGGCTATTTGAAGCAAATAAAAACGTATCTCAATTTCACTTAAGTCGTTTGCACAAAATGGTACATTTTTAACGTATAAGTTGGTCAAAAGAAGCAAGCCATGAATAAATAAGTCATCATTATCATCATCAGGTGCCTTGCCACATGGCGTTGGTGATCATGGCCTTCAATCTGTTTCTATCCCTTGTTACCTCAAGCACCTCTTCCACTCTCTTTGTCTTCGGCCATTCTGCAGTCCGTCCAATATCTTCTTCCAGGGTCTACCAGGTGCTCTCTTTCCCTCCAGCTTTCCCGTTGTGACCAAGTCTTCCAATTCCCCTTTCCTCATAAATGGCCTATAACTGTTGCCTGCCTTTTCCTAATATTCTTTATGGATAATCTTCTTGTGTCTGCCTCGATCAAGAGTGTCTCGTTTGTTTTCCTTGCTGTCCATGTAACTCTCAACATTCTCCTTAGAAACTACATCTCAGCTGCCCCAATCTTGGTCTGGCTTTGCTTGTTGACTGTCCACGCCTCCCAACCGCATAACAGTATTGGTTCTATAAAACATTCGAGAACTCTCTTCCTGATATTAATTGATAGACATTTCTTGGTAAGAATGCTTTTCATCTTCTTGAATGCTGTTTTGGCTTGGCCGATTCTGCTGGCTATTTCTGATATGTGTCTGCTGTCTGGTGAAATTATCGTTCCCATGTATTTAATCTTATCAACCTGTCTCAAGGCTGTGCATTTTGCTGTTTTCTCATGAGGGGATTTCTTTTTTTTTTTTACTTATAACCATGACTTCAGTCTTCCTGCTGTTTAGTTCCAACCCCTTACCTTTGCTTTCAATTTCTAGTATATTCACAAGGTTTTGTAGGTCCTTTTCATTTTCTGCAATCAGCACGGTGTCATCTGGTATCGAATGTTGTTTATCATTTTTCCTCCAACTTTAAATCCAGGGTCTTCCTCTAGGTTTCTCATGATGTTTTCGCTGTAAAGTGAAAACAGATCTGGTGATAAAATACAGCCATCTCTGATTCCTCTTGATGTTTCGGAAAGAGCTTATATCGTTTTCTATTCTCATCGCAGCTGTTTGTTCCCAATTGATATTTCTGATTATTCGTAGATCTTTTTCATCAATATTGTCTTTCTAGTTGGTTGATCAATTCTTCATGTATTTTACTCAATCGAAAGTCTTGGTATATTCAACAAAGCATAAATATAAATCTTCATTCATCTAGATGGACCTCTCAATGAGAGTTCTTAGGATGTATATGGCATTAATAAATCCTTTCCGTTCCACAAATCCACACTGTTCATCTGCTATTTATCTTTTGATTCTATTCCTTGTCCTCATCATGATTATACTTAAGAGGATATTTGTTACATGACTCATCAAACTGATTGTGCGATGGAGTGCGTATTGTATTGCCCTGTCTTCTTTGGAAGTGCAATGAAAATTGATTTTGACATATCTTTGGGGATTTTTCCAGTTTTATAAATTTTATTTAGGAATACTGTCATTTTTTCACAAACAAATTCCTCCAGGGCTTCAATCATCTCTGTAGTAATGTTGTCTGGTCCTGGGGCTTTTCCTGGTTTCATCTTTTTCGGTGCTGCTCTAGCTTCATCTTTCATTATGGGTGGTCTTTCAACGTTCTTTCTTAAAATGTGTTCTTCGTTTCTGTCATCTTCGAAAAGGTCTTTAATGTACTCTCCCCATCTGTCTAATATTTTGTCTTTTTCCATGATAAGCGTACCATCTTTCGATTTTAAGCAACCAGTTGATGTGCATGGATTTTTCCCGGTGGACAATTTCTTCAATTTGTCTATACATAACCTGAGGATCCGTTTTATGTCGGTCTTCTATTTCTTTGCATGCTGCGCAGGTGACACCAGACGGTCAGCAAGCTGCTGCGATCAACCTCAACCTCAGAAAAAATACCAAAATCGCAGCATGGAACATTAGAACATTTTTGCAGAAAGGTAAATTAGACAATATCAAAGTTGAGATGGAAAGGCTTAACATTAGTATTTTACGACTAGGGGAAGTGAGATGGAAGAGGGCAGGCACGGTAACATCAGGAGAGTATACAGTAATATATTCTGGTGGAAAGTCACATGAAAGAGGAGTAGGCATCGTAATGGACAGGGACAAATCAAAAGCAGTTAGGGGATACTGGGCTGTGTCCAACAAAGTTTTGCTGGTTAAATTGGGAGGTGGGCCATTTGATATCAACATTATTTAGGTGTATGCACCAACATCCACAAGTACTCAGGAAGACATCGACAACTTCTACAAAGTATTAGAGATGGCCAAGGCCCAATGTAAATCACAAGAAGTTACAGTAATAATGCTAAAGTGGGACAGGATACGGTGGAGGATATAGTTGGACCTCATGGCCTTGGTACACAAAATGAAAGGGGAGGGGAACTTGTAGAATAGGCACAGGTGAATGATTTCATTGTACGAAACACCTGGTTTGAGCAGCTTAATAGAAGAAAATGGACTTGGATGAGTCCAGGAGATAGTACCAAAAATCAGATTGATTACATCCTGATTAATAAAAGATTTTAAAATTCTTTACTGTCAGCAAAAACACTACCAGGTGCAGACTGCAGCAGTGACCACATTCCTGTAGTGGGAAGATTTAGACAAAATATAAAAGAAAAGGAAACAGACCAAAAGCAAATCAAACTAAATTTTGGACTCTTAAAGACAGATGAAGTGATACGCAAAAAAAAATAACGTACATGTTCGAAACAAATTCAGTGCTCTGGAAGACGTTGGTGACAGTGAGGTACAATGGACAAAGTTGAGAAATTCGATAAATGAAGCTTGTGAAGAAATCCCTGAAGTAGATAGAAAGGCAAAAAAGAACTGGATGACAAAAGAAATTCTAGGCTTGATGGAGGAACGGAGGAAGGCAAAGAGAAACGAGGAGATATACAAGAAGATAAACAAAGACATCAAGAATAGATGCAGTGAAGCTTAGGAAGCTTGGCTGAAAACAAAATGGAAAGAAATAAATAAGTGAAAAATGCAAAATACTGAAAATCAATAAAATTGGTCTACACAACTTTACATGTGGTAGACGGTTATGGTACCTAGTGATCTAATTTTCCCTTTGCTGGATCACGTCACAATTACGTGGCAGCACCCATGGGGTGAGAGGAAATAAGACAGCATAAAGACGAGAGTTGCCTGTCATGTTTTAGATCGTCCTGGCATTTTTGAATTAATGTGTGCGTCATAAGAATCATCTGTATTAGAGCCAGAATTTCATTCAATAGGCTAAATCAGTAACATAATGATAGTACTTAGGAGAAAAGAAGAAGAAGAAGTAAAAGAAACAGAAGAAGAAGAAAAAGAAGAAGAAAAAGAAGAAGAAGAAGAAATGGAAGAAGAAGAAGAAGAAGAAAAAGAAAAAGAAGACGAAAAGAGGAAGAAGAAGACAAAGACAAAGAAGAAGGAAGAGAAGAATGAAAAAGAAAAGCATCAATGACTGCTTGTACAGCACTTTATGTGACAAAGGCAGAAATACATGAAGCAAACACATGTCCAACATCACCACTACGACGAAAGCAACGAACAGCAAGAGATAATGTCCAAAAGACAATAAAAAGGGACTAAAACTCTACGTCTACGTGCGCATGAAATGACAAATGAAAACGATCGGAAAAAAACCTACATGAAATAATACATTTTTAAGTACAAGGCATTGTCACAAGGCAAACTTAAGGCTGATTTACAATGGCAAAATAGAACGGTTCCAGAATGGTTCCCAAGTGTACCGAACTGTTGATCTCAGTTTTATCTGATTGAATTGCACCAGATCTCGGTTGGTTTAGGATTACCTCCCGATGTGGTCTGGAATGGTTTCAGCGGGTCCGTTGCTGTGCTTGTGACCTTACAGCACCCTGGTGTTTATTTCGTGGGCTGGCTGCTGACTCGTTACACTTGGCACTGTTGTTACTATTGTTGCTGTTGTTGTTGTTTGTTGTTGTTGTTGTCTTTCCGTTGTTTTGCCGCCTCTGTGTTTATCGTAGCAATTGCCGTTAACTGGAACGAAGATGAGACGAAATCATTAATTCAAGTTTGGGTTGATGAGTCAACCCAAAAGAAATTGTCTGGCTGTGTAGGAAATCTTGCAGTGTTAGATCATAGACAAAATATGTCAAATTCTAAAGGAGCAGCATGGGATAGAAATAACGGTACTGCAATGCTGCACTAAGATAAAAAGAAACAGCCACATCTAGCAGCAACACGGCTCTTACTAGATGATGACATGTTTGTTCATGTAATAGATGTTTACTGCACTGCATTCCAGATACGTTTTCTCCTGGTGTGCTCGTGGTCAACATGCTGTTGGTATGCTTTTATCATGTCGGTGAAACACTGCAGAACATACCACAATGGTTAGAATCTGAAAAGGTCCCATAACGTTTCACAAACTTGTCTAATGTAAATCGCTCTTGACATGTAGATTCAGGGCAATCCTGGATTCTTCTAGATCCTGATTTACCAAACTAAAGTCTAAGCTCTTTCTGTTATAGCAGTTCACATCTGGGCAATCCAGGAAAGAGAGAGAGAGACAGACAGACAGACAGAGACAGGGACAGACAGACAGACAGACAGAGACAGAGACAGAGACAGAGGCAGAGGCAGAGGCAGAGACAGAGACAGAGACAGACAGATAGTCAGGCAGACAGACAGACAGAGACAGAGACATAGACAGAGACAGTGAGAGGGACATGGACAGAGAGACAGAGACAGAGAGAGACAGCGAGACAGATATCTTGTGTCTGCCTCCTTCAAGACTGTTTCGCTGTTTTCTTTGCTGTTCATGGAACTCTCAACATTCTTCTAAGAAACCACATTTTGGCTGCCTCAATTGTGTCCTGACTTTGCGTATTTACTGTCCACACCTCAAAAGAGTACAACAGTATCCGTTCTATATAACATTCAAGAACTCTCCTCCTGATGTTAATTGAAAAACATTTTTGGTAAAAATGCTTTCATCTTCTTGAATGCTGTTTTGTTTGGCTGATTCTGCTGGCTATTTCTGGTGTGCATATATCTACCATCTGGTGAGATGACCATTCCCAGATATTTAAACTTATCTTCCTGTCTCAAAGTAAAGATATTGACTGTTATTTTGCATGAGCGGATTTCTTGTTTTTACTGACTACCATGACTTCAGTCTTCCTACTGTTTATCTCCAGACGTATATTTGCTTTCTATTTCTAATATATTCACAGTTTTCATTTTCGGCAATTTGCAGGGTGTCATCTGCGTAACGAATGTTGTCTATCATTCTTCTCCACCTTTATCCCAGGCCATTCTTCAAGATTTCTCATGACGGTTTCGCTGTAAAATGAAAACAAATCTGGTGATACAACTCAACTATGCTTGACCCCTCTTTTGATATTTTTGAAAGAGCTTGTATCGTTTTCAATTCTCCATGTCGTACATGATAAATAGCCTTGGTAAAATCAACATAGCATAAAAATAAATCATTATTCAAATCTGCAGACCTCTCTGTAATAGTTCTTACGATGCATATGGTATTAATAGTTCCTTTCCCCTCGATAAATCTACACTGTTCTTCTGCTATTTATTTTTGTATTCTGTTCCTTGTCTTCATCATGATTATTCTTAACCCTTTTCCTACCAAGAAAATAGGTCACTATACTAGCTATTGACCAAGTAATGTTAGGAGATAACTTCAGAAACACTCAAATTACGCCTGATTTTTGCCATTTTTGCTGCTTCAAACGTCATGTAAATGCAGAAAGGAAATGACAATAGTATACTCCCTTTGCCGGAAAAGGATTACGTCAGCAATGCGGTAATTTTCCATTGATAATTATACTCGAAACTGAAACTACGGTTCAGGGCACGAAATCCTCGTGACGCTGTCCACGGACAGAGAAAGCTGAGTCACGAGGACCTCGTGACGCGGTACGGAATGTGTTAATGCGATTTTGTTACATGACTCATCAAGCTGGTTGTACGATGGAGTTCGCATTCCATAGTTGCTTTCTTTAGAAGCGCAATGGAAATTGATTCTGACATATTTTTGTGGATTTTTCCGGTGTCATAAATTTCATTTAGGACTGTTACCTTTAAATACCGAATTTGTCTATGGCCTCAATCATTTATGTAGTAATATTGTCTGGTCCTGGCACTTTTCCAGGTTTTATCGTTTTCAATGCTGTTCTAACTTCATTATAGGTGGTCTTTCAACATTTTTTCTTATAATATTGTTCGTTTCTGTCATCGTTGAAAGGGTCTTCAATGTACCGTCCCCATCTCTCTAATGTTTTGTCTTTTTCCATGATAATCGTACAATCCTTCCATTTTACGAGTCCAGTTGATGTGCATGTCTTTTTGCCTGTGGACAATTTCTTTCATGTTTCTGTACATATTCTGAAGATCTGTTTTGTGTCTGTCTTCTATTTCTTTGCACGTTTTCACAGCCAAGCTTCTTTAGCTTCAATGCGCCTATTCCTGATGAATGCTTTATTGATGCTCTCTGCTTGTCATTGTGTGGTTTGTGTGGTTGTTCTAAGTTACAGGAACAATGTCATGGAATCTGATGTTTCTCTATCACAATAGATCAATTCCATATGCGCTCTCAAGAAATCTGGAGGACTCCTTGAGCCTGCTCAAAACCCTGAGCGCTGGTAAGTTCTTGAAATGATTGGAAGATGGGGGAACTTAGGATATGTTAAGCCACTCACAGAATTACTAGAGCATTAAGATTGTCAATGAACAGATGAACAGATCAGCTTTTACATTACAGACTTGGAATGGTTTCACGATGTCATATTCTGAGTCTACAGCTCTATCAACAGTGCCTGCCAGCCTGTATAAGAATGATGTCTGAATACATTACCAGTCTGTGTCATTTCATAAATGATTGTTGCTCTTAGAAGCCAGTAGAATCATTCAAATGTCTTACCTAGAACATATAATGTGCAGCCATGAGGCATTAGCTGCGCCAGTAAGCTTACCAGCAAAACACATTTTGCCATTCCAAAGGATTCTGAACAAGAAAAACCCAAGTGTCCTGGCTTGGATTCCAGCGCACCAATACTTCACCACTCTCCAGACACCACCTCCCATCTCCCAACTCCCCACGGTGACAATTTCACCGAGCAAAGTGGGCCTGTCCATGCACTGTGTGACCCATTCGGACCCAGTCATCGGTTGCCTTGTTTACAAACCGAATCATGACAAAAAAGCATGATCCTATGACACCGTTATTTGAAGCCTTCCACTGGTTGCCAAATAAATCTCGTTGCAAGAACAAATTTGCATGTTTTGTATTTCCTCGTTTTGTTAGGTACTTACCACTTCATCTTTCAGATCGTATGTGCACATAACAAACAATACACACACTATGATACTCAAAACAACATTCTGATGATGCTGAAATGCAGCTTTATGTCAGCTGGTGAGTGTGCTTTCAGTTTCATTGCTCTCATCTGTTTGGAAGTCATTGCCAGCTGATATGAGTATCTGCCCATCCTTCCGCACTTCAAGTCAGTGTTCATGATTTACCTGTTCACCCAGGCCACCTGTTGTTGAGATCGAAATTGCTCATCCACCAGTATGTAGTTTCTCTTCTACCTGCTGATACTGTAACATCCTTTAAGCATACATGTATGTGTATTTTATGACCCAAGGTACATACGCATATCTGTTTGGATGCTGTTGGTATGTATTCGGTTGTGTAGGTGTACTGCCGACGACATAAATTCACGGCAAGAGGGCTATGCACAGTGTATTGACCACAGGCTTTTGGCTCAGCGCTGATGCATAGTTCTGACCATTCCATTCTGCTGAGAGATCAAGCTGACATCTTACCAGGTTGAGTGGATTCTTCTTGGGATATTGTGTTTCCTTTTTTTTAATCACATGTAAACATACGTTGCAACTGCCATATATACTCCTTTTCATAACGTTGATATATATGCCACGTGTGTGTGTGTTGTGTGTGTGTGTGTGTGTGTGTGTGTGTGTGTGTGTGTGTGTGTGTGTGTGTGTGTGTGTGTGTGTGTTTATCATCACACCATGTATACCAGCCATCATACTCTGTTTTGGATGGTTTCATACTGGGTATTTTCGTTGACCAAAGATGCTCCAATACAGAGAACTGAATCAAGGACACCGTGATCAGGAGAGACCACTAAAGCGACACCAGGATACTCTGAAGGTAAACCTCATGAGCTATGGCATCAGCACCATCAACTGGTAAAACACTGTCCACAACGGAGCAAGCTGGCGACAGCAGTGCACACAAAGCATACTTACATTTAAACAGCTCTCAACAAATATTATTTAACAGGAGAGTGACCAGCAGAAGCAGAACCCAGGGCCACATGATTTCTTCTTATGCAGTGCCTTCAGAAGAGCATGTGCCGCTAAGATCAGTCATGTATCCCACATGAAGACCCACACCAGATGCTGAAAATCCATTATCATTGTCACATTTACAGACATAGATTACATGATATTTACTGTGTGTGTTGGATGTTTTGCACAGGTTTTCACACGGAAGGGGTTCAGGTACTAGCAGGTATGCACATGTACTGGCTTGGGTGATAGGAAAAGTCTACATTTTTTACAGGCCAGGTGGTACCAGGTAGGATTAAAGTCATACCTTCCAGTTGGAAGTCCAACTGTCTAACCACTCAGTTATCGCTCCCATACATGATCTGTTTGCACAGTTGCCTAGTACGCCATGCTCATAACGCAAGGGTCGTGGGTTTGATCCTCAGGTGGGGCCACACTTTGTTGATTTTTGTAGTGGGTGTCTGGTTCTGTTGATGGGGCAGTGGACTCAAGATTCTGATGTCTCGTGTTCAGTGCCAGCTGGCAGCAAAAACACAGTGATAGGGCACCTTGTTTATTTAGCGTGGCAGAATTTCACTTTTTTCTATATTACAAGAGGAAATCATTTCGTATTCTTTCTAGAAGATAATGAACAGAAGCTGTACGTTTAGGTAGTATAAGTCTTGTTCTATCTGTTTCAGTTTATTTTCTTTTTAGTGTTTTCAGCAATTCTTGATTTCACAGCCGGTGTGATCTGTTTTCACATCACACAACAAAGTCACCAACTTGGACTTTGAAGCCTACGGAAACCAAGCCAGGTTTACCACTATAAATCTTGTCAACATAAAACCCAAATTGATCAGCAAAATACTGATGGTAATAAACTCCAAGCTTATCAATGTATACTTAGAGAAACAACAGCCAAGTGTATCAGTACAATTTGAATCATAAAAGCCAGGCTCATCAGTACAATGCTTATAGAACCAAGAGCCAAGATTATCAGTGCAATGCTTAGCACAAAAAAACAGACTTGTCAGTACAATATTAATGGAAACAAAAGCCAGGCTGCTCAGTACAACGTTTATGGCTTTTTAATACAATGTTAATTGAAACAAGACCCAAGCTCATCAATACAATACTTTATGGAAACAGGACTCAAGCTTTTCAGCATAATGGCTATGGAAATGAAAGCCAAGCTTAATAAATACATTCTGAAGGAAACGAAAGACAGGCTTATCAGTGCAGTGCTTATCAAAACAATACTTCTCAAAATAAAAGCCAGACTTATAAGCGTATTGTTGATCAAAAGTAAAGCCATGTTTATAAGCATTTCCTATGTGCAATTCTTTTCAAAACAAAAGCCAGGCTTATCTGGGCAGTTTCATAGTACGCTGACGTACTTGTGCAGATCAGGACTATAGACATAACCAAAAAATCAAGCAGCCAAGATCCAAAGAGACTTGATCAGAAATGAAGAGGTCTGATAGATGGTTGGAACAACATCTGTCATCCATTGTATCACACAACTGCAGATCAGGTGGTTTGGTCACCTGACCAAGTTAGCAGTCAACCAGCCCTTAAAGACTACAACACCAGATGCTCAGGCTTCATAGGTGGAAGAAAAAATGACGGCACTGGACAGGCGGGATAGCAGACGCTTTCTACATAAACAACGTGACTGTGCTTGGCTTCCCATCTAACCACAGACCGTCAGTTTCACCTCCCCACGACACCTCCCGGTACAAGTGGATAAAAACAGTGAAGTAAAGAGAGTATTTCCTGGCAGATTTTTTATCGATGCATTCTGTGACATATATCATCCTACTTACTTCTTTGTTTGATTGATTGATTTTTCCCAGACATCAAATGTGTACTATTTCAGTCAAAACACATATTGCCTGATGATAGCACAGTGTCATGTATCGCCTACAATCTTCAGGAAATGTGCATATTGTGTGAGTGTGCACTGCCTGTGACATGTGATTACACTAGGCTCTGATGGATATCAAAACCAGAATCCAGAAAGAAAATAATATCAGCTATATCAACTTGCCCCACGCTTGAATCACCCCAACATACGTATTGAAACACAACCCAGGAAATCCTACAGAATTCCTCAGGGTTCTGTGGTAGTTTCTGTCCTGTTCATTTTTTATGCCTCACCCCTAGCCAATATCATTAATCAGCATGGCATGAATCATAATTTTTTTAAAGAGAAAATTCAGTTTCATTATAGTACAGCCCTTAAAGACTACAACACCAGATGCTCAGGCTTCATAGGTGGAAGAAAAAATGACGGCACTGGACAGGCGGGATAGCAGACGCTTTCTACATAACAACGTGACTGTGCTTGGCTTCATAGTACGCTGACGTACTTGTGCAGTTTCATAGTACGCTGACAGTTTCAATGACGGCACTGGACAGGCGGGATAGCAGACGCTTTCTACATAAACAACGTGACTGTGCTTGGCTTCATAGTACGCTGACGTACTTGTGCAGTTTCATAGTACGCTGACAGTTTCAATGACGGCACTGGACAGGCGGATAGCAGACGCTTTCTACATAAACAACGTGACTGTGCTTGGCTTCATAGTACGCTGACGTACTTGTGCAGTTTCATAGTACGCTGACAGTTTCAATGACGGCACTGGACAGGCGGGATAGCAGACGCTTTCTACATAAACAACGTGACTGTGCTTGGCTTCATAGTACGCTGACGTACTTGTGCAGTTTCATAGTACGCTGACAGTTTCAATGACGCACTGGACAGGCGGATAGCAGACGCTTTCTACATAAACAACGTGACTGTGCTTGGCTTCCATCTAACCATCTCATCAGCAAGACAGGCATGAGACCAGACATCGCTCTCCACTCTGACTCCTCGAAACAAGTGATTCTGATAGAACTCACTGTGCCATACGAAAGCAGAATGGAAGAAGCACATATCTACAAGACCGAAAAATACGCCGGTCTTGCCAGCACCCTGAAGAAAGCAGGTCTGCGGTCAAAATCTTCGCCATAGAGGTCGGGGCAAGAGGGTTTGTGGGCACCTCCGCTTATGATCTCATGAAACAACTCGCCATTTCTGGGAAGAAGAGGACTAGAGCCCTTAAAGCGATGGCAGAGGCAGCAGAAAGGAGCTCAAGCTGGATCTGGGCAAGGAGGAACCAAAAAAGTGAACTTCATAAGGATTAAATTCCCTACAGATGATGTGTGCCCCGTTAGCACATTGGTAAAACCGCGTACCGCAGTTCTGAAGCGCAGAATCGCCCAGGTTCGCTCCCCGGCGTGGGAAAAATAAAAAAAATAGACAGCAGCAGAAGGGCATCCAGGAGTCATGACCTGGATGTGGCCCGGCCCCCCGAGAGTGTAAGGAATTCAGGGCCGAAACACTTGTCTAAAGGGGGTTACTTCTCTGAAGACCTTCTGTTGTCTAGCTCTCCCTAGAGTTTCTTTCTACCTGCACATGGTCAGTCCATTGACTTCCGGGAATAGTTCGGAGGACATTCGGGAAAGACCGAAGGACACTGGGAAAGACTAGATCTGCGGGCTTTGTGGGTTGGCTTCCCACCTTGCCTTTGATAACATGCCACGAGTTTTCCAAATGAAAGATGCTCCCAGGATTCACCGAAAGGGGGAGAGAATGATGAATCCATCGGCACTGACTCCATCACGACTGGAAACGCACAACGGACCATGATTAATGACCAGTTGGAATTTCCGTGTACGTGTGGAAGGAGATTCACCACCAAACGCGGCATGAAGATCCACAGGACAAAAATGGGCTGTTTGAAGACACATACGAACCAGCAGCAGCGCACTGCGATAGCAGGTGAGACGTTGGATGACCAAGGCCAGGAATTAAACCATAGTGCCAAGGACATCCACGCTGACGGTTCTGATGCGGATTTTGCACAAGCTCTTAACGCCAAACGTGGAAAACTCAATTTGCCGCCTGCCGGTGCAAAAGAACAATGGGAGAAATTAGATGAGGAACTTGTCCTTAAGCTGAATGCGCTAATAGGGAACAGTACGCTGGAACACAAACTTGACACATACGGAGACATCATATACTCTATCTGCAGGGACACTTATGGAGTGAAGCAGCCAAAGACAAAAACGCCTCCCCAGAAATCCAGAAGACAGCAACAGATGGAGAGCATCCGGAGGGAGAAAAGGAAGCTTAAAAAGCGAATGAAAACTGCCTCAGAATTCGAGAAGCAAGGGCTCCTGGAACTCTGGAAAGATCTGAAGGCCAAACACAATGCTCTCAGCAAAGTGGAATCAGCAAGGCGAAGAAAGAGCAAAAAGAAGAAGACTCAAGATCGTTTCTTCAAAGATCCCTTTGACTTTGCAAGAAAGCTGTTTGAACAACCCAAATCAGGGACTCTCACAGTGGGCAAGGAAACCCTAGAGCAGCATCTCAGGGAAACATATTCCGATTCTCAGCGCGAGGCACCACTTGAAATCCAAAATCTGGTTTGGCCTGCAGCGCCAGAAGGAAAATTCAATAACAAACCACCAACACTGGATGAAGTGAAGAACGTAGTAAAGAAAGCCAGAGCCAAGTCAGCACCTGGACCAAACGGAATACCATACCTGCTCTACAAGAAATGCCCAAAAGTGCTCGAGTGGCTCCACAAGATGATTCGATCAGCATGGAGGAACCAGAAGATCAGCGACCAATGGATGAGAGCTGAAGGAGTGTACATTCCGAAGGAGCAGAACTCCAGCAGCATCAATCAGTTCAGGCCAATATCACTTCTGAACGTCGAGGGGAAAATCTTTTTCTCTGTTATGGCAGCAAGATTGACAAAATACCTGACTGAAAACAAGTATCTGGATATGTCAGTCCAAAAGGGAGGCATACCAGGAATGCCTGGATGCTTGGAACATGCCACGTTGATTTGGGATGCCATCCAAAAAGCAAGAACAGAGAAGAGAGACATTGACGTAGTTTGGCTTGATCTGGCGAATGCATATGGATCAGTTCCACACGATATGATCCAGCTGGCTCTTGAAATGTATCACATCCCAGAAAACATCCGAACAATGCTGAGGAAGTATTTCCAAGGGTTCTCAATGCGGTTCTCTACCAAAGAATACACCACGGACTGGATAGACCTAGAGGTGGGCATTGCAATGGGCTGTGCAATCTCTCCCATACTGTTCGTGTTGGCAATGGAAGTCATCTTGAAAGCTGCAATGAAGAGTTCAGGTCCAGTGAATCTGGGAGATGGATACCAGATGCCTCCTCTGAAAGCTTTCATGGATGACACAACAGTCTTGTCCACGGATGAGGAAGAGACACACCAAATCTTAAAGCAGCTGGATGAGCTGGTGGCCTCTTCAAGAATGAGGTTCAAACCTAAGAAATCCCGAAGTCTCTCACTGCGAAAAGGAAAAGTGGCAGATTCAGTCAAATTCATGGTAGCCAACCAAGCCATCCCCACTGTCACAGAAGAGCCAGTAAAAAGTCTCGGAAGATGGTATGATGACTCCCTGAAAGACACACAAAGGGGATGTGAAACCAAGCAAACAGCAGAAGAAGGCCTGAAGAAAATAGATAACTGCGGACTGCCAGGCAAATACAAAGTCTGGTGTCTACAGTTCATGCTGATACCAAAGCTGCTGTGGCCACTGCTAATCTATGACATTTGCACCAGCACAGTCGAAGCAATGGAAGCCAAAATCAACAAATACACAAGAAAATGGCTCGGTGTCCCACCTGGTCTCACTGATGTTGCATTCTACTGTCGTCAAGCAATGCTGAAGCTACCTCTGAAATCCATAGTGGAGGAATACAAAGTTGGAAAAGCAAGACTGTTGAGCATGCTGGAGGAATCGGAGGACAATATCGTGAGAGCAGTTCATCCAAAGCTGAGAACTGGCAGAAAGTGGAAAGTCCAAGAGGCTGTAAACAATGCCAAGAGAAACCTCAGCATCAAAGAAATAATTGGACACACGCAAACCAACAGACAGGGACTGGGAGCAACAAAAATGCAGTGGTGGTCCAAAGCCAAAGGGAAGGAAAAAAGAGACATGATCATACAGGAGTTGAAGGAAGAAGAAGATGTCAAAAGAGTGCAGAAGGCAGTCCAGCAAGGTCAACAGGGGCAATGGACAACATGGGACAGTGCACTCCAAAGAAGTCTCAGCTGGAACGATATGTGGCACATGGCTCCTCTAAGGATAAGCTTCCTCATCAGATCTGTATATGACCTGCTCCCCTCGAATGCAAACTTAGTGAAATGGGGGAAAGCAGACGACCCAGCATGTCCGCTCTGTCAGAAGAAACAAACAGTGGAACATGTCCTAAGCTCTTGCAAAGTAGCGCTAGCCCAAGGAAGGTATACATGGAGGCACAACCAAGTTCTGAAAGTGATCACAGATGTGGTTAGCGAAAACACCATGACCCCAAACGCACCAATTGCTATGACAACGTTCTACAAAGCAGGAGGGAAACAGGTCTGGCCCGAAAGGGCTATGACAACCAGCACAGCAGTCGACTGGGAGTGTACAGCAGACCTCCCAGAGTGGAGAAATTACCCAGATGTCATCAGCAAGACAGGCATGAGACCAGACATCGCTCTCCACTCTGACTCCTCGAAACAAGTGATTCTGATAGAACTCACTGTGCCATACGAAAGCAGAATGGAAGAAGCACATATCTACAAGACCGAAAAATACGCCGGTCTTGCCAGCACCCTGAAGAAAGCAGGTCTGCGGGTCAAAATCTTCGCCATAGAGGTCGGGGCAAGAGGGTTTGTGGGCACCTCCGCTTATGATCTCATGAAACAACTCGCCATTTCTGGGAAGAAGAGGACTAGAGCCCTTAAAGCGATGGCAGAGGCAGCAGAAAGGAGCTCAAGCTGGATCTGGGCAAGGAGGAACCAAAAAAGTGAACTTCATAAGGATTAAATTCCCTACAGATGATGTGTGCCCCGTTAGCACATTGGTAAAACCGCGTACCGCAGTTCTGAAGCGCAGAATCGCCCAGGTTCGATCCCCGGCGTGGGAAAAAAAAAAAAATAGACAGCAGCAGAAGGGCATCCAGGAGTCATGACCTGGATGTGGCCCGGCCCCCCGAGAGTGTAAGGAATTCAGGGCCGAAACACTTGTCTAAAGGGGGTTACTTCTCTGAAGACCTTCTGTTGTCTAGCTCTCCCTAGAGTTTCTTTCTACCTTCTACCAGTCCCTGAAAATTTCACTTCATTTATCTCAGAAGGGTCCAACTGCCACGTTGATATGCAGAACTGAATAACACAAAATAAACAGCAATCAAATTAATGGTGAGAAATCCGAAGGAATGCTTGTAGGCACGAAAGACATTTGCCTCCTCTACACTGAATACCATCAAGCTAGGTCATGATATCATCCCTCCTTCTGATTCTGTGAAGAACCAGGCGTGTCCTTAGACAACACTTTCTAAGCAGAAGTTTCTGACCCACACCTGCCAATCATACTACTATCAGATTTGGTGCATTGGTTACGTTCGAAAGTACCTTTTAACTGAGGCTGCATCTAAGCGTGTGACATCTCTCATTTTGTTTTGTCTTGATCACTATAATGCTTTTCTCTTCTCTGTTTGCAATGCATTCAAAACACATCCGCTGATCCTGTCCTCAGAAAGAAAAGGTTTAATCGGTCAGTCCTCGCGTTCGCCCTCTGCACTGGTTGTCTGTTTCAAACAGAATTTAGTATAAGCTGGATATTTCGTGGTAAAATGTAATAACATAAGCTGATACCTAGTGGTACAATATATTCATGAATCTGCTCCATCCTAGATTTGCGACAACATCCATACTGTCCCATCAGGTTTCTAATTTATACTATCAATTTTGGCCAAATTTCTTCTACTGTTTCAAGACCATCTACCTGGAATAAACTTCCACCCTCCCTTCGTCTATAAACTATCGTTTCTGATGTTAAATCCAATGTAGAAATCAACCCTTTTCCTGACAGTAAATTGTACAGTTGCTTCTTTCACCCATTTGTGTTGGTCTTTTTGTATATTCTATGTAGTCTGCATTGATCACATGTGTATGTCCAGTGAGTGAGTGCTCTTTGATTTGAATAATCACATAGATTTATAATTACTGTTGTTTATTGGCGTGATTGTTGTTGTTGTTGTTGTTGTTCTTCTTCTTCTTCTTCTTCTTCTTCTTCTTTTTCTAATTCTTCTTCTCCTTCTTCGTCATTTTCTTCTTTTTTATCATCTCATCATCATCATCATCAGCAGCAGCAGCAGCATTATTATTATTGTTATGTTGTTATATTGTTATTATTATTGCTATCATTATGTTGTTATTATTAATATTATATTATTATCATTATTATTATTATCATTATTATTATTATCATCATTATTGTTATTATTGTTATTAAATCAAAGCCTTGTTGTCTTATTCCCACAGTTAATTGTAAGAACAAATGTGTCATTCCCAGAGACTTCAATGGTTGTGTAGTAGTGGACAATTTAATTTGGTCAAACGTCCTTGGACCCAATGGCACTGCTAAAAGCAACGCTAGTGGACTGATGTTGATGTCACATTGTACCCAGCATAAACTTTCCATCACCATCACCATCACCCTCTTCCAGCAGAAAAAACATGATCAAGAACACACTTAAGCTCCAAGCAGCAACACATGCTGGATTATTTTATCATGCATCAGAAAGACAAAAGACACGTGCATATCATATGCTGCATGAGAGAAACTGATTGTGGTCTGATCATGAAGTACTATGCAGGAGGATGAGTTTGGAGATTGCTCAAAAGGGATTCATCGCATTTGGACAGCTCCATATGCACACACCCAAATTCATCAGTAATTATCAGGTTGATAAATTTAAATACCTGGGAACGATAATTTCACCAGATGGCAGATGCACATCAGAAATAGCCAGCAGAATCGGCCAAGCCAAAACAGCATTCAAGAAGATGAAAAGTATTCTTACCAACAAATGCCTATCAATTAATATCAGGAAGAGAGTTCTCGAATGTTATATAGAACCAATACTGTTATACGGTTGTGAGGTGTGGACAGTCAACAAGCAAAGCCAGACCAAGATTGAGGCAGCCGAGATGTGGTTTCTAAGAAGAATGTTGAGAGTTCCATGGACAGCAAAGAAAACAAACGAGACAGTCTTGATGGAGGCAGACACAAGCAAATCATTCATAAGGAAAATTAGGAAAAGACAGACAACACTTATAGGCCATATGAGGAAAGGGGAATTGGAGCACCTGGTCACAACGGGAAAGCTGGAGGGAAAGACAACACTGGGTAGACCCAGGGTGAAGATACTAGACGGACTTGCAGAGTGGCTGAGGACAAGGAGGGTGGAAGAGATGCTTGAGGCAACAAGTGATAGAGACAGATGGATGTCCATAATAGCCAATGCCATGCAGCAAGGCACCTGATGATGATACTGATCTGGCAGATACTCCTAGCCTGTGCCAAACCCTATGAACTGGCAAAATCTTGAAATGGGGAAGGGGTGAAAAGAACGTATGAATCCCAAAGCTGACACCATCACACATTAAGATGGGCAATAAACAGGCCTGTTTGTAAATGCTGCAGGCTGGGGTTGAACTTGAGATATCATCATTGCAATTTGAAAACAAATATCACAGGCCCCATGGCGAATGAAGTGGCGTAGAAGATGGGGCAGCGAAGAAATCCCAGGAGATTTATGTGCTGGCTGACTGAAAACTGAACATGATCACTGGTCATATAATCCACATACATATAAATGATGAAATATCTGATGAGGAGTTTAATTTCAAGAGGACATGACATACAGAGGACATGACATACAGAGAGACAGGTAGATAAAGACTGAGTGGGTGAGAGAGAGAGAGAGATAGAGAGAGAGAGAGAGAGAGAGAGAAGGAAAGAAGGAAAGAAACAGAGAAACACACACACACAGACACACACAAACACATTCATACACATACACAAACACAGACACACACACACACACACACACACACACACACACACACACACACACGCACACACACACAGACACACATATTCATACACACACGCGCGCACGCGCACATACACACATACACACACACACGCACGCACACACGCATATACACACACGCACACACACACACACACACATGCACACACACACACACACCACACACACTTTACCATAAACATTCTTCAGTGG
This sequence comes from Monoplex corrugatus, assembly GCA_030674185.1. Classification (NCBI taxonomy): domain Eukaryota; kingdom Metazoa; phylum Mollusca; class Gastropoda; order Littorinimorpha; family Ranellidae; genus Monoplex; species Monoplex corrugatus. Next base: position 11,457,762 of record JAPXFY010000032.1, on the reverse strand, counting down.
AACACTCGGACCGTTCTTAAATACGTCCAGTATTTACGTAACTCTCTCTCTCTCTTGTACAAATTTCCAAGTCTTGCTTCTACAGTCACCAAATACAGACAAAAACAATTTGCCCACAGTATATAGTCAAGAGAAGTATGTGTGACTGCAGGTTAGATAAGAAAGAGTTAATGACAAGGAGATGTACTGTACTCACCTTAGACTTGAACACAGTTCACATAATACAAACTGGTTTCGATCTTTAAGTCGTTTAAGAGAACATACTTAGGGAGAAAAATAAACTTTGAAAAAAGAGAAAAATATAGGAAATGAAAACACATATGTCAGGAGTGTGTGACTTGACAGGTGTGTTTGTTTTTCTATTTCCTGATTTATTTTTATAAGTGTACCTTGTTGAAGGCCCAAAAATAAAGACCAGTAGGTGTTTTGTTCGTTTGTGTGTTTGCATGTACTACGTTCAACTCGTAAAATGAGTTCAGTACATTTCCTCTTCATCAAATTATCTGATTTTTATTATCCAACTTTTTATGATTCTGCAAAAATCAGCAGACGAATTCAAAGTGCTCTATATGTTTCTGCAGAACTAAACTAATGTGTAAGAACATCTCCATTATTATGTGCCATTTTTATAAAGTTTTTTTATAACTAGCTCTAAATATGTATCGCTACCAAGAGTCCCAGATACTACGAACACTGAATGGCTAAGAAATTATCAAGAACAACAAGACAGTGGATTATTGGTGGTGACTTTAACGCACATATCGTGTTTCAGAAAATTAAGTGTACTAATATAACTTGTGACAAATTTAGCAATAGTATAGTAGGCTCCGATATACATCTGCTTAATAATGAACATTTTACCCATATCCCTGACATGCCAATCCGTCGACCCACCGTTATAGAACTGACTTTGTTGTCACCATCACTTGCATCAGACACCACTTGAAAAACAGACGAAGACTTATTGGAGTCAGATCACATCCCCACAATTGTCATCTTAAACCATAAGACTGAAAATAGAAAATATACCACAAGACAGTATACTTAAATTTGGCTATAAAAAGTAGACTGGACAACAATTCTTTAAAAGACACAAACAGATTCTGTCTGATACAGATAACATGGGCAACATGTATGCGATGCTTTGTAACTCCTTTTAAAGTGCTGCCAACATTTCAGTCTCAAAGCTGTAGGCGACAAAAACAGGAAAAAAATCTTGGCAATACCTGGTACACACGTGCATGCGAGAACAAGCGAGCAATACAGAGAGAGAGAGAGAGAGTGAGAGAGAGAGAGAGAGACAAGGAGAGACACAGAGGAGAGAGGAGAGAATGAGAGAGGGAGGGAGGGAAAGTGAGATGGACAGACAGACCGCACAAAGCACGCAAGAGAAAGAGAGAGAGAGAGAGAGAGAGAAAGAGAGAGAGAGACTGACAGACAGACAGACACACTGAAAAACAAATACAAAGAGAGAGGAAAAGAAAGACAGAGTGAGACAGACACACAGACACACATACACATACAGAGTCAGAATGACAGAGGAAGTGAGGAAGTGGGTGAGAGAGGGAGAGAGAGAGAGAGAGAGAGAGAGAGAGAGAGAGAGAAAGACAAACAGAGACAGAGACAGAGAGACAGAGACAGAGAGAGATGAGAGCAAAAGAAAAAAAAACAGGGATGAATCATAAATATGGTCATTGATCCATGTCAGTTACAGATGTACAGGATAATTTCTAACGAAGGGAATATACATCGATCACAATGACTAATGAGGTAAACATCAATAAAAGGTTGACGGGGGATGGGTGGGGAGGAGAAATCATCGACAACAGCATTGCGCACACAGATATCACACACACACACACACACACACACACACACACACACACACACACACACACACACACACACACACACACACACACACACACACACATGAACACATACATACACATACTCTCGCATGCGCGCATATACGCACACATATATACCTGCGTGCACACTCACACAAAACACACGCTCGCACACACGTGCACATCCTACCTTTCCAACATACACACAAACACTGAAATAAATGTTAAAAATAAACAATTCGTAAACGTATACATGTACTCGTAAATACTTATACGAGCACAAGTATATATACATGCACTATGTGACATGAAACAAACACACACACACACACACACACACACACACACACACACACACACACACACACACACACACACACACACACACACATTCACACACCCAGGCACGCACACACGCATGCACGCACGCATGCACGCATGCACGCACATACACACGAGCATGCGCGCGCACACACGCAGCCCACACACACACACACACACACACACACACACACACACACAACCCCTACACATACAGACACACACATATAAACACACATACACGTACATAGATTTATAAAGTCACCATCACCACCACCACCACCACCACCACCACTACATCTAAGAAAGAACCTAAACTCAACTAAATTGAGAAGTAGTGCAATGAATGTATTTCATTATTCTGACAAGGTATACATTGTGACGAATCTTTTCCGGCAGCTTTTCGATGGGTCAGTAATGGCACTGATGCTCAAGTACTTGACTAACCACCTAATTAACTGTGTATTGGTGCACTCCAATCGACTGAAGACCTGTTGGAACTTTTTTATGAATGATTACAGACACACATGCACATGCGCCTGCCTGCCCACGCCCGCGCGCGTGCTCACACACACACACACACACATGCGCACACACATACACAGACACACATGCATACACGCACGCACACACGCACAGACACACGCACACACACACACACACGAAGAACAGGAAAATAAAACAATAAAACATGAAATAGCCAATAACTCTCCGGCCAAATAGCAGTTCACAACACTGGGCATTGAAAAATAAAAGAAATGAAACAAGAATCAAACCAAGGCAGCGAGTATAAATAAGTATGAAGCGCTTTGTGGATAGCCTAGAGTACATATAGAATTCAACTGCTGTGTGGCTAGCCTAAAATATAAATACAGCTGAGCGTCTTTGTGAATAGCTTAGAACATAAATTGTCTGATCTACTTAGTGGGTAGCTTAGAATACAAATAGATTTTAACTCCTTAGAGTATAAATTGTCTGATCTACTTTGTAAGTAGCTGAGAATACAAACAGATTTTAACTCTTTTATGGATAGCCTAGAGCATAAATAGATCTCACCTGCTTTGTGGATAGCCAACAACACTAACCGATATGAAATGTTTTGAATTCAGCATACTGAAAATGTTAATTTAAATTCCAAAACGAATGTTGACACCCATGTCTCATGGTAGTCTCCGAAAAGGATCCATGAAACTGTTGAACTGTCACATTCTGAAAATAAAAAAAGAAACAGCTGCTTGTGTGTGTATGTGTGTGTGTGTGTGTGTGTGTGTGTGTGTGTGTGTGTGTGTGTGTGTGTGTGTGTGTGTGTGTGTATGTGTGTGTGTGTATGTGTGTGTGTGTGTGTGTGTGTGTATGTGTGTGTGTGTGTGTGTGTGTGTGTATTTTTTCTTTACCAGATATGCTTGTAAATCTTATGTTGGGTCAGAGCTGTTCTCTACTAGTAGTAATTATGTAGCCCAGTGCTTCCTGCCACATGTGGGGAGCGAACCCAACAAAAACTTTCGACCTGAAGAGGGACTGGCTCCACCAGGTTTGACATGCCAAAGACATGCTGCACGAAAGAAAAACAAAACAAAACAAACGAACAAAGAAACAAACAAACAAAAAACCCAAAAAAGAACAAATACCATAGCAGATCAATCACAGCCCTTGTCAACAACAACCACACCATACATCGACTTGTACCAGGACAGATACGAAAAGTATTCTATTGAGGGAAAACCAAAAAACATCTGTGGAAGAAACATCATTGCTTTCACCACTCAGCCACGTTTGAAAGTGAAAGAACTGATCCATGAGATGGACAGATACTCATGGCACATTCTCAGCATCTGCATTGACGATGGATTTGTCAGCATGAATCGTACAGTACAATTGAACAACAACAAGAGAATGGATAACACACGTCACATATTCAGTACTGACAAACTGAAAAATCTTGACTTGGCTGAACAATTCGAAGCAGCCATATGAGGAAAATTCGATCCACTACTACTGCTTGAAGACAGACCTTGAAATCGTCACAAACATTTTCAACCAAGTGATGACTGACATAGCAACAGAAGTCTAAGGGATAAGCCAATGGAAATGCAGACTATGGATCACAAGTAATATCTTGGAGATGAGTGACACTAGAAAAGCGTAAAACTACGAAAGAAAAGTGAGAAAGGAAAGGAAAAGTACACAGCGATGAACCAACAGATGGTCAAGAAATAAGGATCGCAAGGGATTGAATAACACTGTGAAGACTTTGAGAAGAATCTTGACTACAATGACAAAAGGATGTTTTAAAGATTATGAAAAGACTTGACCAGACAAAAACAAAGTCACATCTGGAAGTCATGTGCGTGGTCCACGTCACGAACACATCAGTAATCATCATCGTTCAGAAAATGTTCAACACTACCAGAACTGTCTTACCATCAGTTTGATCAGCCATCCCAGCAAAGTAATGATCAAAAACATTTTGAATAAATTAAAACTGCAAGCAGATACAATCATTGCAGAAGTACAGGCCAGATTCCACAAGGACAGAAGTACCATCAATCAGATCTTTAACATGCGTACCTTTTCCGAAAAATACTTCAAACACCAAAGGGCGTTCTATCACATTTTCCTAGATTTCAAGAAGGCGTTTGACAGAGTCCAGCAGGAAGCACTAAGAACCACACTGAAGACAGTCCACATCAGACTAAAGCTAATCAACATCATCTAACAATTATACACCAAGCAACCAGTGTGGTACATACACAGGATGCTATTAAATTTCGTCAGTCTACCTTCTGTCCCCGGACAATAGGCTTTTGCAAATCTGCCCCAACCTTAAAGAGATTATCTCATCTGCTCCTGGGAACCATAAGAAAGAGAGAGTTTATGTAATTTACACACGGGTCACACATCCTACATTCATTCCTATCTTTTGAAAAATGAAGAAGCACCATGGTATATACCATGTGACGAGCAGCTGAGCACAAGACACCTTCTTATTGAACGCTGGGACTTGCACGATGTGAGACATTAGCACAACACAGTGGACTCCTTTAAGCACATCTTCTGAGATGTTCCTCCAGGTGTTCTTTCTAAGTTTTACAAGAGATCGTTTGATTTCATTAGATATTTTATACATGGGGAAGATTTTCACATACATTTTAGACTTGAAAGAATAATAGCTTGATTTTTAACTGTTGTCTTTTTTTACTAAAACTTGGATGTCGTTTTTCACATAGTGTTAGCCTTGATATGGTTCTACTAGTCGGCTGGGCTATAAGCAAAGTAAACCTGAACTTCTAACCTTTCACTATTTACAACATATTACTGGAAGGCATCACGATTGATGCAGATGAAGATCATGTCAGCACAGTCAGCATTGGAAGTAACCATTACAAATGTTTGCTTCACAGATGATATTGAGGGTCTGGCAGGCATTAGGAAAAACTCGCCTCGTTTTTTAAAAGACTAGAAGAAACATCAACAAGATATGATGGAAATCAGCATTGGGAGAACCAAGTTGATGACAACCCGCAACATCATCATTCCTGATATAACTGTCCATGAACCTGTTAATGAAACAAAAGACCAAGTTCTCACCTGCAGTAGTATATTCCATCTTCCAATATAAATGCAAGACATAGACTCTCATAGTAGAGGAGAGAGACAGATCTAAGCAATGGAAATGAACTGTTAATGTTAGATGATGAACATGGGATACATTGATATTATCACATTGAAACAGCGCGTCAAAGTATCACCAAGAAAAGAAAACTACGTTGGTATGGCCATGCAACAAGATTATGTGGCCTTGCTAAATCACGTCTCCAGGAAACTCTTCATAGAGGGACATGGAGGGGAAGACAAAAAAATGATGGACTGAAAACATTGCAGAATGGACAAAGAAATAATTTGCGAGGCCCATGCTTGAGCACGCCACTGACAGACTTAAAAGAATCTGGTGAACAGTTTCTTTAGTATGGCGCCCCAATGACTCTTCATGAAATTAAGGGAGAGCAATAGGAAGCATCTCACAGGAGGCATGGCAATAGCAGAGATTTATCCAGAAGATCCAACACAGCTGAATGGATGAAAAATTGGTTCCCAGGCTTGAAGTGTTATAGGTTTCTGTCTATTGTTCTGAAGGAGCTATCCACAAAAAGCAGGCACTCAGGAATATTCTAATGTGTTTTAGCATGCAATTCATTTTTTTCTCAAGTTATTGATGATTTAACCACGATTAAAATAAAAAGAACCGGATAGAACTATAATATCTTGTGGACCATTTTGATGTAAACAGTGCATGTGTTCTTGCAGAATCTCTCAATACAAAACTTCGACAATTCTCTTGTATACTGTTGAATTTTCGAGATTCTGCATGATATCGTGACCTCGAGTGTAAGAACTTACATCGGCAGTCTAACTCTGAGTACTCTAGAGAACGAGGTGGTAGAGCCTAACATTTTGCAGTACAGCATTGTGAAGTGGTATACATCTCCTCTTCCTTATTGCTTTACCTTCACCCACTTTGAAAGAGGTGGATAGCCAATAGTTATAATAGCTAGGTGGACTGGAGGCTGCATGCGCAGTTTTTTTTTCTTGGGTCAGTATAGAACCTGTGGAAAACTGTGCAGTAGTCAACCAGAGAAAAAAGCTTGCTGTAAAAATGACCAGGATACCTCTGTAACACATTGGTTAGATTACTCCATGACTTAGAACATGTACACAAAGTTTTGATTGCTTCATGACGTGGAGCCAGTCTTTATAAAACAAAACACAAACACAAAAAACATCGTCGCTTTGTGAGACACAAATGTTATATTTCTTTGAGCTGGGGGAGAACCAGAATACTTTAAAAAAAAAAATTTCTAATGAATTCTTTGTGATGATTAAAACCTAAAGTAGTTCATTAGCTTTAAGCAGCATAGAATTAACTGTCTAAACACCAGAACGAAATAAAACATCAGAAATAAATCTTCAGAACAGCGTATGACCACCAGCCAACCAACCTTTTGGGTACACCATCATGAACAGTTCAGACTGTATAGTTCTACAAGTCCAAGAGTTCATCCCTTGGAACAATTCAGACAACCTCGTCAGCTTGCATGTGGAAGACACAGTAAGGAAAGTTAAAAGTTTGGTGATGTTGCCCATTCTCTTTCTGATCAGCGTGCCTGCCAATGTTATCAACATGGTGGTGTTCTACAAACACGGGTTGAAGGAACGCATCAACGTGTGTATGTTTGCTCTGTCACTGGCTGATGGTCTGTATCTTTTCATCAACATGCTGATTGAAGCAGAACAAATTGTCCTTCACTTCACCTCTGAGGAACTGTCAGTATGGATGTTATTGTGTTCAGTGCATACATTGTCTGTCTGTCAATCTGTCTGTCTTTCCGTCGGTCTGTCTCTCCTTTATTCCGCTTTCTCTTCCACTCTAAATTCCATCGTTGGTGCTAAGATAATTTCATAAACATTATTATCGTACTGATGATGGAAATGATATAGTGACGATGATTCCAACATGTTTTTATATTTTGCTCTCTCTCTCTCTCTTTCTCTCTCTCTCTTTCTCTCTCTCTAACTCTCTCTCTCTCTCTGTCTCTCTCTGTCTCTCTGTGTCTATCTCTCTCTGTGTCTCTTTCTCTCTCTCTCTCTCTGTGTCTCTCTCTGTCTCTCGCTCTCTCTGTCTCTCTGTGTCTATCTCTCTCTCCCCTCTCTCTGCTTTCTCTCTCTCTCTTTCTCTTTCTTGCCCTCTGTCTGTCTCTCTGTCTGTCTCTCTGTCTGTGTCTGTCTCTGTCTGTCTGCCTGTCTCTTTCTTTCTCTCGCTCTTTCTCTCTCTCTCTCTCTCTCTCTCTCTCTCTCTCTCTCTCTCTCTCTCTCTCTCTCTCTCCCTTTTCCCACCCTAGTCCTTCTCAATAATCCAGTGTTATAGCTTTTTCGTGTTTTAGTTAGCAGAAAGATCAGGCACCTAAATTACAAATGTTCCTTAGCAAACAAAACTGAGAAGATAATGAATTATAAGAACAAACATAACTGAGTGATATCTTGTAGTCACTACACAGACTCAAAAATGTTGATAAGAAGTGTTATGGTAATCTGATACAAACTGATACATTCAGGCTTTGAATTCATAGATTTATTTCAATCACAGATATTTGTTTCACAATCGAAATGAAAAAATGTCCTGTCTCACTGATGTCAGCTGTCATCGCTGTGTTTTATAGATATGGCCCTGTAATGGAATGGGTTGCAAATCATAACCTGTTGGGGTTTTATGGCTTCCCATGGGTCTCTCAGTGTCTGTCAGCCATTGTGGCAAGTGAACGATGTTTCTGCATCCTGCGACCACTCGAGTCTCAGACAGTACTTCATGCTTCCACCATGACTGCAATAATAGTCGCAGTGTTCGTTGTGGTGGTAGGACTGCGGTTCCTTGTAGTCACCCGTTACCATGTCGTCTGTGCTTATGATCCACTTCGTAACATAACCATCAGAACAATCACTGGAGGGCAGTTTTACTATGACAACCAGCAGCTGGTGGATTTTCTGGACATTTTCGTGTATGGCTTGGGGATTCCATGGCTGGTGATTGCCATGGTGATGACGACAACAGCGATCACAGTGATCAAATTACATCAGGCTGCAAAATGGCGGGAAGGCATTTCTTCCAGCAGGGGCAGTTTGTCTGCACGAGATATTGCTTTGACCCGGATGTTGGTTGGGAACTCCATTTTCTTTGTGGTGTGTGTTTTCCCTGTGGGTTTATTCAGGTGAGCATCTTTTTTGTATTGGTATTTCAGATTTAGTTTGTGTCAGATCATAAAAAAACACTGCAACCTACCAGTAAGTAGCTTTTTTGTCACTGAGAGACAGGTTCAGCCAGGTAACCTACCAGTTTCAGTTTCTCAAGATGGCATCTCCACGCTCAGAATAGATTCCATGTCCACTGACATCACAGATGATATCAGATGTGTAAGACCCAAAATGGTCATGGCATTAGACGTAATCCAGTATGTAAACCCTACATGAAGGGGAGGTCATGAGGTTTTACCTAGCGTAGTGTGCGCTTGCATGCAAGTGTTTGTGTGTGTGGGGAGGTCATGAGGTTTTACCTAGCGTAGTGTGCGCTTGCATGCAAGTGTTTGTGTGTGTGGGGAGGTCATGAGGTTTTACCTAGCGTAGTGTGCGCTTGCATGCAAGTGTTTGTGTGTGTGGGAGGTCATGAGTTTTACCTAGCGTAGTGTGTGCTTGCATGCAAGTGTTTGTGTGTGTGGGGAGGTCATGAGGTTTTACCTAGCGTAGTGTGCGCTTGCATGCAAGTGTTTGTGTGTGTGGGGAGGTCATGAGGTTTTACCTAGCGTAGTGTGCGCTTGCATGCAAGTGTTTGTGTGTGTGGGGAGTCATGAGGTTTTACCTAGCGTAGTGTGTGCTTGCATGCAAGTGTTTGTGTGTGTGGGGAGGTCATGAGGTTTTACCTAGCGTAGTGTGTGCTTGCATGCAAGTGTTTGTGTGTGGGGGAGGTCATGAGGTTTTACCTAGCGTAGTGTGTGCTTGCATGCAAGCGTTTGTGTGTGTGTGTGTGTTGTGTGTGTGTGTGTGTGTGTGTGTGTGTGTGTGTGTGTGTGTGTGTGTGTGTGTGTGTGTGTGTGTGTGTGTGTTTCCGAGTGAGAGACTTTCTTTATGCCAATACTTTCATATATTTGATTTTGTTATAGTGACATTATACACTGTCATCAACAGTGTTTAGGTGCTGGAAGGTTTCTTACATCATGCTCAATTGTCATCATTTGTATGGCACGTGTGGTGTAGTTTAATATGGAATCATCCAAGTGATGTGGTTTTCTCGTAGTTTGGAACTTTTTTGTCTGAAATTTGTCAGAGGAACATTCATCACACTGCTCCTTGTGCGCTCTTCCCAAATCTCCCAGCAGATATCTTGAAGACTCCTTGAGCCTGCACAAAACGCTATGACCTGGCAAGGTTTTCAAATGGGAGAAGACACTGGCACCACTCGAATGATTGGGGCATAATGACTAACAGTGAACAAGCCAACATTCATGTTACATTGTTGGAGTGAAACCAAGCAACTGAGTCCATGGCTATATGAACATAAAATCAACCACGTCATGCAAAAATAAAAAGAACGAAAAGAACTGTGGCTCTCCTAAGGATCAAACCCACAACCCTGTGTTGACATCAAGGGACTTTAACTAACTGAGCCAACAGGGTCACTAAAATGTAAATGACCTAACTGGAGGTCAAACCGAAGACCTCTGCATTTACAGTATTATGACTCTATCTTCACCAAACTGAGACTAAATATGATATATCGTTGTTTCAGGATGTCACTGTTGTTTTTGCCAGAGATGAACGCAGGACGACGACATCACAACATGTTCGTGTCAGGAGTGTGGCTGTGTAATATCTTGTCCTACATCAACTCCACTTTCAACTTCGTGGTCTACTACACCATGGGCTCCCGCTACAGACACACTGTCCATAGTCTGCTGTGCAGAAAGAGAACAAAGGACACCGCCAGTAACATATCGATTGCTAGTCAAAGCACGATGGCAATGGCGACAGAGAACTGAAGTTACTAATAACTTATACTCGTATTAGTAATCTAAGAACAAGTTTAGATATAATGTCGTATTTCAGATTCATTAACACAAACATTTTTAACAGTTTTGTCTTCAGCATTCAACTCTTCCTTTTACCGTCGCTCATGAAGTGCTGCCATTTTGAATATCATGAAGGGCAGAAAATAACATGATATGCTTTCACAAAAGATACATCGACTGTGTTTCAAAGACTTTGATTTATGGGCATTGTTACAAAGTAGAGAAAGTAAGCTTTGAAACAGCGTCAGAAGGTTTGCTTAAGAATACTTACAAAAGCCATCTTTCAGTATTTAGCCCCAGCAAGAAGAAGAAGAGGGAAGTAGAAGAAGAGATGGGAAGACATTCAGGAATGGAGAGGCCTGAAATTCAACAGTTTCCAAGAGTGGCTGAGGATGAGGACAGATGGAGGAAACACGTTACAAAGTCGATAGTGGATACTCTACAGCCTGCAGGATTTCAGATTTAGGTAGAAAGAAACTCTAGGGAGAGCTAGACAACAGAAGGTCTTCAGAGAAGTAACCCCCTTTAGACAATATTTCGGCCCTGAACTCCTTACACTCTCGGGGGACGGGCCACATCCAGGTCATGACTCATGGATGCCCTTCTGCTGTTGTCTATTTTTTTTTCCCACGCCGGGGAGCGAACCTGGGCGATTCTGCGCTTCAGAACTGCGGTACGCGGTTTTACCAATGTGCTAACGGGGCACACGTCATCTGTAGGGGATTTAATCCTTATGAAGTTCACTTTTGGTTCCTCCTTGCCCAGATCCAGCTTGAGCTCCTTTCTGCTGCCTCTGCCATCGCTTTAAGGGCTCTAGTCCTCTTCTTCCCAGAAATGGCAAGTTGTTTCATGAGATCATAAGCGGAGGTGCCCACAAACCCTCTTGCCCCGACCTCTATGGCGAAGATTTTGACCCGCACACCTGCTTTCTTCAGGGTGCTGGCAAGACCGGCGTATTTTTCGGTCTTGTAGATATGTGCCTCTTCCATTCTGCTTTCGTATGGCACAGTGAGTTCTATCAGAATCACTTGTTTCGAGGAATCAGAGTGGAGAGCGATGTCTGGTCTCATGCCTGTCTTGCTGATGACATCTGGGTAATTTCTCCACTCTGGGAGGTCTGCTGTACACTCCCAGTCGACTGCTCCATCCAGAAGACCCTTTGGCAATGTGCTGGTTGTCATAGCAATTTCGGGCCAATAGCAATTGCGTTTGGAGTCATGGTTTTTTCGCTAACCACGTCTGTGCTCACTTTCAGAACTTGGTTGTGCCTCCATGTATACCTTCCTTGGGCTAGCGCTACTTTGCAAGAGCTTAGGACATGTTCCACTGTTTGTTTCTTCTGACAGAGCGGACATGCTGGGTCATCTGATTTCCCCCATTTCACCAAGTTTGCATTCGAGGGGAGCAGGTCATATACAGATCTGAGGAGGAAGCTTATCCTTAGAGGAGCCATGTGCCACATATCGTTCCAGCTGAGACTTCTTTGGAGTGCACTGTCCCATGTTGTCCATTGCCCCTGTTGACCTTGCTGGACTGCCTTCTGCACTCTTTTGGCATCTTCTTCTTTCTTCAACTCCTGTATGATCATGTCTCTTTTTTCCTTCTTTTGGGCTTTGGACCACCACTGCATTTTTGTTGCTCCCAGTCCCTGTCTGTTGGTTTGCGTGTGTCCAATTATTTCTTTGATGCTGAGGTTTCTCTTGGCATTGTTTACAGCCTCTTGGGCTTTCCATTTTTTGCCAGTTCTCAGCTTTGGCTGAACTGATCTCACGATATTGTCTTCCGATTCCTCCAGCATGCTCAACAGTCTTGCTTTTCCAACTTTGTATTCCTCCATTATGGATTTGAGAGGTAGCTTCAGTAACTTAACGGAACATAACTTTACGCAATCTTGAACACACGTTATCAGAGTTTGAAACTGATAATGGTTTGCCATTTGAAGTGAGTGAATATTTAACAAGAACACAAGTTATTGTAGTTTGAAATTGACAGAACGTGGCATTTGAAGTGAGTAAATACTTATTTCAGTTCAAGTTAAGTTGTTATATAAAATGCTACATAGAACGTATCAACTGATTAAGACAATTCTAGATATTTTGAAATGTGATCAAGCAACAATTACTCCAGTGGCAAATACAAAATACTGAAAATCAACAAATTAGGCCAATACAGCTTCACGTGTAGTAGGGGATTAAGGCTTCTTGCGAATTAACGTTCCTTTTGCTGGAGCAAGTTACAATATGTATTGGGCAACAGTACAAAAGCGATCTTAAAGACGAGGGTTGTATGTCGTCTTTTATATATCATTTTGTTGATGATGATAATGATATCAATGATGATGATGATGACGACGAAGACAACAACACAGCAATATACTACTACTACTGCTGCTGCTGCTTTTACTACTACTACTACTTCTACTCCTAACTCTACTACTACTACTACTACTACTACTACTACTATTAATAACAATAACAGTAATAATAACAATAATGATAATAACTCTCACCCATCTCCTCATATCACAGAGGCGGACACATATAAAGCAAACGTATGTCAACCACAACCACTATGACGAAAAGCACGAACCGCAAGACATGAAATATAAAGGAGCAATACAAAAATAATAAAAAGAAATCATAATACATGTAGAACACTTGCTTCTTCGTATCAGACATTCAGACAACGACGAAAATAAACGATTGAAAACAAAAATATACATGAACTCATAAGCTTTTGAAAGTACAATGCAATGAATACATCTCTTTGTCTCTGTGTGTCTGTCTGTCTCTCTCTCTCGGTCTGTCTCTGTCTCTCTGTCAGTGTCTGTTTCTATCTATATCCCTCTTTCATTCTCTTCTCTCTTTCATGTACACAGACACAGATACACATACGAACACAGACAGACAGAAAAATAGACAGACTGAGAGAAACAGACAGAGTGAAAGAGATGGACAGGGAAAAAGAGTGAGAAGGAGAGAATGAAGAAGAGATCGACAGAGAGCAACAGAGAGCAACAAAGAGAGAGATAGAGAGAAAGAGAGAGAAAGAGCGAGAGCGAGAGAGAGAGAGAGAGAAACACACACATTCGGATTATACCAACGTTGCAGATTACACGTATGGACATGTGCATGTATCTACACACTCAAACATTTGCTCACACACACACACACACACACACACACACACACACACACACACACACACACACACACACACACACACACACATACACATACAAACAACACTCACACACACATACAAACACATACATATGCGCATACACACACGCACATACACACGTACACACACACACACACAAACACACACACAGAGTCTCCCTCTCTCTCACTCTCTCTCACACACACACACATGCTTACACACACACACACACACACACACACAAACACAGAGTCTCCTCTCTCTCTCTCTCTCACACACACACACACATACAAACAACACTCACTCACACATACAAACACATACATATGCGCATACACACACGCACATACACACGTGCACACACACACACACACACACACACACAAACACACACACACAGAGTCTCCCTCTCTCTCTCTCTCTCACACACACACAAACACACACACAGTCTCCCCCCCCTCTCTCCCTCTCTCACACACACACACACACACGCATATATACACATACACAAAGATTCATTTAATATATATTGAAGAATGATGTTGTTGTTGCTTTCTGCTTGTCAGTGGTTGGTCATGTAATCAGTCCAGGTTGCATCTATTCTTTTAGATGTTGGAAAGGCAGAATGGTGTTTCAGTTACTCTATAATGAACAGACTGAAAAGCAGGAACCATGTCTGGGAGTGTGATGTGTCCCTGTAACGTTATGTCAATCCCATATGAGCTCCACTCAAATCTGGATGAACCTCTCAGGCCTGCACAAAGCCCAGTGCCACCAAGATGGTATAAAAATGGCGAGAGTGTGGAACCTAGAAAGCACTAAACCAACATCTTCAGACTTTGTTTTGGTGTATTAAAACGGGCAGCGAACTATCACTTTTATTTTACTGACTAAGATGAATTTAAGACATCCAATTTTGAGTCCACAGTTCAACCAACACTGCCAGCCAGCCGTATAAGAATGATATCTGAACACATTACCAGTCTGTGTCATTTCATAAAAAAAGATTGTTACTCTGTATAACCAACAGGACCTTTCCAGTGTCTTGCCAGGAACACATAATGCTTGCCCATGAGACATTAGCTGTGCCAGTTAGCTTACCAGCAGAACACATTTCTCGATTGCAAAGAATTCTGAGCAATGTAGAGAACAAGAAAAACCCAAGGGTTCTGGATGGGACCTAGTGCATCAATGCCTCACCATTCTCCAAACGATCAGCTCCCAACTCCCAACACAACACGGTAGCCATTTCACCAAGCGAAAGGGGGCTGCCCATGCGCTGTGTGACCCATTCACACCCAATCATCGGTTGCCTTGTTTACAAACTAAATCACGAAGAACAGAAAGCATGATCGTGTGATATCATTGCTCAAAGAATTCCACTGATTACCAATCAAATTTAGCTACCGGTGTAAAATTTCAAGTCTTGCATTTCGTCGTTTTGACGGATATTTTCCACTTTACCTTTCAGATCGCACTACACATAACAAGCATTACTCACCCTGTGATCCTCAAAACAAAAGCTTCTGACAATGATGAAACGCAGTCTTCAGTCAGCTGGCCAGCGTGCTTTCAGTTTCATTGCACCTTCTACTTTGGGTTCACTGCCAGCTGATCTGAGGGACCTGCTTTTCGCACTTCAAGTCAGTGTTAATGATTGACCTGTTCACCCAGGCCTTCCACTTTTGATATCAAAATAATTCAACTATCTATCAATGTGTAGATTCATTTCTAATTGTTGCTCACGTGGCCTCCTGTAATCAGTCATATATGCATATGTTTATTACGCTAGGTGTAGGCATATGTACATTTAGACGTTGTTACGATCAAGTTTGGCATACGCGTTTATTGTACAAGCTGAAATCTATTGGTTTATCTGGCAATATGTATGATTACATTAAGTCTTTTTTAGCCAATAGAACTATTCAGGCAAGAGTGGGAACTAGTTATTCTACTTCACGACATCTTGATATGGGAATTCCACAAGGTTCAGTGATAGCACCGCTTTTATTTAATATCCTTATACAGGATCTTCCTAAAGCACTCTCAAATCGTGTTGTTTTGGCACAGTATGCTGATGATATATGTATTTGGATGAATATTACTTTAAAAAAGACAACTCCACAGAGAGCACAGAATTACATTAGGAAATTGTATCAATCTGATCTTGATAATCTTGGAAACTATATGTTAGAAAATGGTCTGTCGTTGTCAGCGGAAAAAACTAACATGATGCTATTTAATTCTGGTGGTACTTTAAGTAACTTGCCTACTTTCAGATTGCTTGGTGAAGTGTTACATTACAAACAGGTTGTAAAATTTCTGGGAGTCTTTATGACATCGAAATTAAACTGGAATGTCCATTTTGATTATATTTCAACAAAAGCAAGAAAAGCCCTAAATTTTCTAAAGATAATAAGCCGATTACCTTGGGGAATGGATACGAACATACTAATTCATCTGTCAACAGCACTTGTACGATCTAAATTATCCTATGCGCAAGAAGTGTTTTTCAGTGCACCAAAATATTTATTAAAGAAGATACAAAGCTTAGACTGCAAAAGTATTAAAATTGCTCTAGGTGTCCCTACTCATGCCTCTAATCTGGAAACGTACAAAGTTGCTGGAATTCTGCCTCTGAACAACTATCGTGAGCTAGCGACAGCAAAATTTGCAGTTAGAACTACTTCACAAACGGACAATTTTGTGAGTAAGGAAATTAAAATCAGGTCTGATGTTGACTTTCCAAAGCGAGCAAAAAGCATTTCATCACAAATGACTGTTTCAACTTACATATCTGACTTGGTCAAACAGTCTAACATAAATATGGATGAAATAGCTGAGACACCATCAACAACGCCTATCCCTACATGTGAAATGCAAAAAGCCTCTTTTGATATTGATTATACAGACGCTAAGAAATCTGAAAACGTCAACATTTCGATATCCACAGCAAGAGAACACATCGATGAAAAATACCGTACCCATCTTCACATTTTTACCGATGGATCAGTCTTAGAAAATAAATGTGCTGGAGCAGCTTTTTATGTTCCAAAATTTAAGATAAAAAAGTCATTTTTCGTTGGGGCAAACTTATCGATCTTTACAGCGGAATTAGTCGCTATTAATCAAGCATTGCATTATCTAGTAAATCTTAAAACCATGTCTTTCAAAGTAGTTCTCTTTGTTGACTCAAAATCTGTATTATATGCCTTACGGTCTTTTAATGCCGACACAAGACCTGATTTAATTACTGAGGCAAATCATCTTATACATCGTTTAAGGGTCAAAGGTACAGATATCAGTTTATGCTGGGTGCCTTCTCATGTTGGTCTTCACGGCAACGAAGTAGTTGACAGAGCAGCTAAGCAAGGCGCCCAGAATGCTGATAATGCTATAGAATTACATGTTCATACCTCCGTAAAAGAAGCTTGCAACTTGCTCGAATCAGCCTCATGGACTCGATTTCTTGAACATTCAGATGAACAGTTTGTGTCACAACAAATGATAAAACTTACCGTTCAAAATGTATGTAAAAAATTGCAGTATTCTTCTATGTATCATTTGAGATCGATTGTTGCTGTTTGTTTTCGTATTCAGCTAAACGCATTGAGAACAAAATATTGTAAAAATGTCAAGTGTATTTGCGGCGAACAGTTCACACTGTTTCACTGTTTATTCTACTGCAAAATGCTACGTTCTTTTTTACCGAAAATGTTTACTCAAGAAAAGTATTCTGAAAATCATTTCCAGAAAATTACATCAGATCAAACGTTGTTAGTTAGAATTTCAGAATCATTAGTTCACAGTCCTGTTAATGCATTACTTTAACTTTATTCGGTTTGTATTTTAGTGTTACAATTTCCCTTCACGTTATTGAAGTTAATTGTATTGTTAGTGTTAAGTTCTCGTTCCATTTTACTGTTCCCCCACCTGCTAATGTCTTTTTCCTCTGTCTTCCCTCTGCCCAAATCCAACCCGTCCAACTATCGTTCTACATTTTATTTTGTTCACTTTTTTTTTAAAAATAATTTCCCCTCCCCCCCCCTCCCCCGTCTAATATCACTTATAGTGAAAAGACGTTAAATTAAAGAACGAACGAACGTTGTTAGTATTTACTGATTTGTTAACGTACAAGGCCAACGACGTCAAGTCATTCAAATGGGGCTATGCACAGTGTGTAGACAAACACTTTTTGCTCAACACTGTTCAATATCTCTGACCACTCCTGCTGACAGATGAAGCTGACATCTTACCATATTGAGCAGAGTCTTCGTTGCATATCATGATATTAACTTTTTTTGTAATTATCTGTAATCATAGGTTGCAGTTGCCACGTGTATTCCTATTCATGGCATTTACGTGTTTACCCCTGTTGTGTGTACGTTTGTTTTTATCATCACACCATGCAGGCTGGCCATCATACCATCATACTCTGTTTTGGGTGGTTTTAAACTGAATATTTTCAATGACAAAATATTTCCCCATACATAGAACTGAACCAAGGACACAGTTATCACTGAAGACCATTAAAACTACTCCAGGATACTCTGAAGATAAACCTCATGACCGTTGGCATCACCACCATCAATTGGGAAAAATCACCCACAACAGAACAAGCTGGCGACAGACGTGCACGCAGGGCATATTTACATTTGAATACTTCTGAACAGCTGCTATTTAACTGAAGAATGACCAGCACATGATACCTTCACATGCAGTACCTTCAGAAGAACATGCGCCTCCAAAATTGGTCATGCATCCCAAATGGAGACCCAGACCAGAAGATGAGCGTCAGTATACCTACTAAACAGCCAATACGATGGGACGTTCCATCATCATCATCACATTTGCAGAAATAGATTACATGATATCCAGTGTGTGTTCTGCACAAGTATACACACGGAAACGGTTCAGGTACCAGCAGGTAAGCACACATACTGACCTTAGAGATTGGATAAATCTTCACCCTTTTCAAACCAGGTGGTACCAGGTAGGATTAAACTCATACCTTCCATTTGGAAGTCCAGTTGTCTAACCATTCAGTTATCGCTCCCATACCTGCCTTGTTTGTGCTTGTTGATTAGACGGCCACACTCATAACGCAATGGTCGTGGGTTTGATCCTCAAGTGGGGCCACAGTTTGCTGATTCTTGTGGTGGGTGTCTGGTTCTGTTGATGGGGCAGTGGACTCAAGATTCTGATGTCTCGTGCTCAGTCCCAGACGGCAGCAATAACACAGTGGCAGGACACCTTGTTTGGTCAGCTTGGCAGACTTCCGTTTGTTTCCTGCAACACGACAGGAAATCATTTCGTATTATACCCAGAAGATAATGAACAGAAACAGTACTTTTAGATAGTGTAGTCTTGTTCTGTCAGTTTCAATTCCTTTTCCTTTCAGTGTCTTCAGCAGTTCATAATTTACAGCCGGCTTATCTGTTTTCGCCTTCCACAACAAAGGCGCCAGCTTGGACTTTGAAGCCAATAGAAACTAAGCCAGGCTCTAAGCTGACCAATGTGTGCACACAGGAACAGAAGTCATGTTCATGAGTACAATGTTTTTCAAAAAGTCAGTCTTATCAATACAATACGTATGGATTCAAGAGCCAAGTTTATTATTGTAGTGTTATGGAAGTAAAATCCAGGATTATCAGTGCAACGTTTAAGGAAATTAAAACCAGGTTATTCAATACAATGGAAACAAAGACCAAGCTTATCAATACAATGTTTATGGAAACAAAGACCAAGCTTCTCTGTATAACAGCTATGGAAATTAAAGCCAAGCTTAACAATACATGCTCACGGAAACCAAAGACAGGCTGATCAGTGCATTGCTTAACACAACAAAAAAGCATATTTATCAATACACTGCTTCTCAAAACAAAAGTCATGCTTATCTGTACAGTTTTCACTCCCACACTGACGTAGTAGTGAAGACGAGGACTTTAGGTACAACAGAGAAAACAGGCAAGACCCAAAGAGACGTAATTACAATCAAAGAGGTCTGAGAGATGGTTGAAACAGTATATGTCAACCATTGCATCACACAACTGCAGATCAAGTGGTAAACCACCTGACTAGGATGGCAATCAACAAGCTAGCCCTCTAAGACTACAGCATCAGATGCTCAGGCTTCAGAGCTGGAAGAAGAGAACGACGGCACCGGATAGGTGGGATGCCAGATGTTTTCCGCATCTACAGCATGGCTGTGCGAGGCTTCCCGTCTAACCACGGACCGTCAGCTTCACCTCCCACAGGACACCTCCCGGTACAAGTGGATGGAAAGAAATGAAGTAAAGTGAGTATTTCCAAGCAGATTGTTTTATTGAGGCATTCCCTGACTCACCTCGTCCTACTTGTTTGTTTGATGGACTGATTTTTCCAAGTATTGAATGCGTACAATTTCAGTCACAACACATATTGCCTGATGATAGCACAGTGTCGTGTATCACCTGAAATATACAGGAAAGATGTGTTTTGTGTGAATTTGCACTGCCTGTGACACGTGATTACACTTGGCTCTGATAGATATCAAAACCAAAATCCATAAAGAAAATCATGTCAGTTGTATCAACTTGCCTTATACTTGAATTACACCAACATTTGCATTGAAATAAAATCTAGACTTTTCTGCAGAGTTCCTCGTGGTTCTGTAGTAGGCTGTGGACACACAAATTACGCATAAGATGGGACAGAGAAAAATCCCAATGGGATTTGTATGCTGGCTGACTGGAAACGGAACATGATCACTGATCATGTAAATCATATACATATAAATGATGAAGTATCTGATGAAAAGATAAGTTTAATCTCAATTTGAGATAGACAAAAATATAATTAAATGAAAGAGGCCAGTCTATCAAATACAAACAAGTCAGTGGATTCCTCTGAAAGCGAAAAAAAAAAAAGAAAGAAAAAGAGTAACCCAACACTACAAGCTGGCTAGATAGATAAACAGATGAACTGACAGACAGAGAGACAAATCAGATAAAGAGTGAGAAAGAAAGAAAGAGTGCTTCAGTTTCATTTTCATTTTCTCAAGATGGCATCTCTGTGTTTGGAAAGAATTCCATACGCGCTGACGCCACAGATTCCATGTGTTGTGCAAGATTCTCAAGGATCACAGCACGAGCCATGAACCTGAGCATAGGTCTTACGCTTGAAAAGGTTTTATGTCATTATTACCGCTCAGAGAGAGACAGAGAGAGAGAGAGAGAGAATGACAGACAGACAGACAGAGTTAGAGAGAAAGAAAC
>JAPXFY010000032.1:11394061-11431561 GCA_030674185.1 Monoplex corrugatus | reverse complement strand
TTCATTTCACAACTAAGGAAATGTCAGTGTGGATGTTAACTTTTTGTCCATCTATCTCTATTTACCTCCCGTCGTCTCTTTTTGTTGTTCTATTCTGTCTGTCTGTCTGTGTCTGTGTCTGTGTCTGTGTCTGTGTCTGTGTCTGTGTCTCTGTCTCTTTCTCTGTCACTGTCTCTATCTCTGTCTCTCTCTGTATCTCTGTCTCTCTGTCTCTGTCTATGTGTCTATCTCTTTCTTCTCTGTCTGTCTGTCTGTCTCTCTCTTTCTTTCCTTCTATTTCTCTCTGTGTCTGTGTTTCTGTCTCTGCCTCTGTCTCTATTTCTGTCTCCCTCTGTCTCTCTGTTTTTCTGTCTCTCTCTCGTTCCTTCTATTTTTCTCTCTGTGTGTATCTCTGTCTCTGCCTCTGTCTCTGTCATAAAAACATCTTGACAAGACTTGGATCCTAGATCAAAATGTCAGATTGAGAAAGTCCTTACTTATGCCTCCAGTACATTCACTTATGGAGAAATTGGACGATAATTTCTTTATGAGAACGCGTGTTAAATGAATAAAATACTAGTTTAAACTTACTATATTACCAACAACAAGACTATGCAGACAAGTACATAAAATTCTACAAGATCAGTCTGGAATTTAGCTGGGGATCTGAAGAAAAGAACGTACTATTGTAAAATGAATTTGGTACTCTCTGTTTGAACCAATGCATTGGTTTTGAAAATATTTTATTGCTAGATTTGAGGACCGTCTCATTTCTGATTTAAACAAAACTGGCACTAATGGAAAATACACTTGTTTCTATTCCTTAAAAGATGTATTTCAACCTGAAAAATATCCTGTGAGCGATAGAAGTAAACTCCAGGAAGATGTTCTTGCAATGTTAAGGTCCAAAATTTGTGAGTTCAAAAGTATTACTCAGTGGTGATTTTCAACATAGAATATTGCAAAATGTGTCCTGCCCATTATGTAAAGATGACAGAGAAGGCGAAGTGCATTTTTAATGCGTTGTTTACGCTAGTATTCATTCCAAATATGACAATTTTCCATCATTTTCATCAAGAAGATATGAACGCAATCTTCTCTTTATTGAGAGCAACTGATTACATTATTATTGTTCCCTTGGAAGAATTTAACTTTGAGACTGAAATGTTGAAGATTCAAGTTTGATCAACAACAGATTTATATAAAAGTCATTGGTTTATTTGACCACAATTTTAAAATGTTCGTTATCTGTGGTAAGTTGTCATTCGAATACATGTATATCAGCAGAATCACTGCACTTTTCCTTGATTAATTGAATTTACATAATTTCATGTTATTTATCTCCATGTGGACTGATACATTCAGACTTTGAATTCACATAGATTCTATTTATTCACATATTTTCTTACTCAATCAAAATGAAATGATAGCCCATCTCACTGTTGTCAGCTGTGATTATTGTGTCAGGTAGATATGGCCCTGTGGTGGAATGGATTACAAATCATTACCTGTTGGGGTTTTACGGCTTAACCTGGGTCTCCCAGTGTCTGTCAGCCATTGTGGCAAGTGAACGATGTTTCTGCATCCTGCAACCACTCAAGTCTCAGACAGTTCTTCATGTTTCCACCATGACTGCAATAATAGTCACAGTGTTTGTAGTGGTGGGAGGACTGCGGTTCATTGTAAACACCCGCTATTACATGGTCTGTGCTTATGATCCAGCTAGTGACAGAAAATTCAGAACATTCACTGGAGGACAGTTTTACTACAACAACCAGCAGCTGGTGGAATTTCTGGACATTTTCGTGTATGGCTTGGGGATTCCTGGCTGGTGATTGCTGTGGTGATAACGACGACAGTGATCACAGTGATCAAATTACGTCAGGCTGCAGAATGGCGGGCAGGTATAGCCTCCCTCAAGGACGCAGTGTCTGCACGAGACATTGCTTTGACCCGGATGTTGGTTGGGAACTCCATTTTCTTTGTCGGGGTGTGTTTTCCCTGTGGGTTTATTCAGGTGAGCAGTTTTCATATTCGTGTGTCTGTTTTATTTCACGTAAAAAAAATCTAACAGACCAGTTACATTTTCAGTTTCTCATGATGGCGTCTTCATGCACAGAATGAATTCCATTTGCACTGACGTCACAAATGCTATGTAAAGCGTCAGATCGAAAATGATCATGATATAAGGTGTAATCCTGTTTGTAAGTCCAACACGCTGCAAAGTTATTGTAGTGTGCGTGCGTGTATGTGTGTTGTGTGTGTGTGTGTGTGGTTGTGTGTGTGTTGTGTGTGTGTGTGGTGTGTGTGTGTGGTGTGTGTGTGTTGTGTGTGTGTGTGTGTGTTGTGTGTGTGTGTGCATGTGTGTGTGTATGTGTGTGTGTCTGCGTGTGTGAGACCCAGTGTAGTTATGTACTGCATTTTTGTGCAACATTTACAGCTAGCAGTTATCCGGAAGACCCCTTGAGCCTGCACAAAATCCTATGACCTGTCAAAGTTTTGAAATGGGAGGGGACCAGGATCTATGAAATACTGATACCACCAGAAAGATTAGAGCATTAAGACGGACAACATACAAGCCGCTTTTTATGTCACAGGGTGGGATTGAATTCACAACATAAGACATTGGGTCCATGGTTCTTTTAAAACAGACAGCAAACCCTTGTATAAGCACATAACAAGAAGAAGAAGAGAAACATCTATGGTCCATCTAAGAATCAAACCAACCACTCATGCGCTTTCAGCAAAGCGGTTTGAAACCAGGACGCGATTGTACAGTGAAAGTTAGTATGCTCTAAGTGTGCTTATCAGTAAACATTTTCTTTTAGTGAAAAAGATCGACTTATGGAAAAAAAGAAACAAGCTCTGGGGAGAGTCGGAGAGCAGATGGTCCTTAGGGGAAAGCTCCCGTTAAGCATGTTTTTTTGTCCTTAATTCTTGACACTCTATGGGGGCTGGGCCACATCCAGGTCATAACTCCTGGATGCCCTTCTGCTGTAGCGTTTTCTTATTTTAAAAAAGAAATGTGTTCTCGATCTGGAACCGAAACTGCACATCCTGGATGCTCAGCTTTCTCAAGGCAAAGTCGCTTATGTGATGAGTGTCAGCCACTTGGCTATCGAACACCAGCAACATATAGGGGACTTTTAAGCCTTAAGAAGTTCACTTTTGTTCCTCCTGGCCCAGATCGAGCTGGAGCTCTTTTCTGGTGCTTCTGCCATTGCCTTTACGTCTCTGGTCCTCTCTTTGACCGAAATCGAGAGGTGCGTCATAAGATCATATGCTACTGTACCTATTAACCCCCTCGCTCCAAAGTCCATGGCGAGGATTTTGGCTTTAAAGCCAGATGCCCACAAGTTGCTGTCTAGACTGACATACTTTTCAGTCTTGTAGATATGAATTTCCTCCATTTTCTTAAAGGGAAAGGATCGACTAGCATAGGCTTGCTTACCTTCTGTGTATACACGCGCAAAGCTCCTATTTTCTAATTTGCTTAGGGCCAAAGCAAACTTATGTAAGCCCACAATCTAGGATTGTCTGTGCAATCATGCCCAGCTGAGCTACCAGGGCCACTAAATGGAAGTGGCCCACGTGGTGGTGGAACCCAAGATCGTGGCATTATTAGCATGTGGCTCCGTCTTCACCAAAGTGGAACTGACTTTGATATGTCACTGTTTCAGGATGTCACTGTTGTTTTTGCCAGAGATGGGCGCAGGACGACGACATCACAATATATTCATGTCAGGAGTGTGGGTGTGCAACGTTTTGTCCTACATCAACTCCACTTTCAACATCGTGGTCTACTACACCATGGGCTCTCGCTACAGGCACACTGTCCGTACTCTGCTGTGCAGACCGAGAACCAAGAACACTTCCAGTAACATATCCATTGCTAGTGAAAGCACGATGTCTAAAACGAAATGAAGTTAATTTGTACCTATATGATTTACCTCACGCTGTCAAGAAGAACGAGTTTAAATGCAGTGACTAGTTTCAGATTTATAAACATGAAGATTTATTTCATATTGATTAAAATGAAGATTGTTTTACATTGTTGCAAGAAAAAATAACAGAGATTGCCCCTTTTCAAGGTCCCTTAGCTCGTTTTGCTGCTTTAATTATTTTGAGGGGCAGAAAATAACATCAGATGTGCTCCCACTATGGGTACATTTAATGTCTTCTCTCTCTCACACGCACTCACAGAGACACGCACAGATACACAGACACACAGACACTCACACACACATACACACACACACACACACATACACATACACACGGACACACACACACATACACACACACACATATATATATATATATATAATTATATATAATTATATATATATATATATATATATATACATACATACATATACATATGATGAATTTATGTAATGTATACCAATGAATGCTGTTGTTGATGCTTTCTGCTTGTCAGTATGTTTGTTGGTGTGGCCATTCTTGGTTACATCCCTTCTTTTAGACATGGGAATGTTAGATGGATGCTCAGTTACCCCACAATAAAGACACGTTTTTTTCACTGAAAGACAGAAACAATGTCATCGAGTCTGATGTGTGTCGCAACAGGTCAAACCCATATGCGTTCCATTGAAATGTGTGTGACTCCTGCACAAAAAAATCCCTATGCGCTTGCAAGGTCTCGAAATGGCGAGAATGAGAGGGGAATCTCAGAAATGCTAAGCTGACACAACCAGAATTATTACAGTATTAAGATGGGCAGTGGACAGACCAGTTTTTTTCTGTTAAAGACTAGGAATGATTTCAAGATATATTCTGAGTTCAGGGCTCTAGCAACCGTGACTGCTTGCCTGTATAAAAATGATGTCTGAACACATAACCAGTCTGTCTCGTTTCATAAAGAATTGTTACTTTGTGAAACCAGTAGGACCATTTCAGTGTCTTGCCAAGAACACATAATGTGCAGATATGAGACATTAGCTATGCTATCTAACTTACCAGCAGAATAAAATAGTTGTCTTCGAAAGGTTCAGAACAGTGGAGCATGTATAATCATGAAGACAAGAAAGCATCATCACATTACCCCATCACTCAAGCAATTTCACTAGTTACCAATCAAATCATGGTGCAATGTAAAACTGCAAACTTTGTGTTTGACCTTTTAGATGGATATTTACCACTCTATCTCTGAGATCGCCTCTGCGTGTGTCAACTATTTCGCGCCCTGTGATACTCAAAAAAAAAAAATTCTGATGAGGCTGAAACGCAGTCTTAGGTCAGCTGGTGGATGTGCTTTCAGTTTCGTTGAATTTTTAGTCTGGAACTAATTACCGGCTGGTCTAAGCGATCTGCTCCCTCTTTCCCACTTCAAGTCAGAGTTACTGATTTACCTGTTCACGCAGGCTTCCCATTGTTTATATCAGAATTATTCATCCATCAATATGTGCTTTTATTTCTAACTGATGATCGTGTGGCATCGTGTGATCATTCATGTATGTATATGTTCATGACCATAAGTGTATGTGCATGTACGTTTAGACGTTGTTAGTAATCATTCATTGGTATACGTGTGCGTGTACTGTTAAAGACACGAAATCATTGCAATGTGACCCAAGCATAATTTACGAATTAAAGCTTTTGGCTCAGCACTGATCCATACCTCTGACCACTCCATTCTGCTGGAGCAGAGAAATCTGACATCTTATCACGCAGGACAGAGTCGTCTTAGCATATAACGTTTTTTTTGGTGTAATTCTCTGTTCATGGGTTGGTACTGCCATATACACTCCTACTCATACAGTTCACGTGTATGCCCCATTTTTGTGTGTGCGCTTTTTTATCATGCCACGATGTAGGCCGGCTATCATACCCTGTTTTGGGTGGTTTCATCCAGAGTATTTTTGCTGTCAAAACATGTTCCTGTACAGAGAATCCAAGGACACAGTGATCACGAAGACCACTAAAGCGATACAAGGATAACCCGGAGACTAACCTTATGAGGTGTGGCATCAATACCACCAGCTGGGAACATATTGTCTGCAACAGAGCAACCTGGCCGCGAAAGTGCACGCAGGGCACAATTACATCAGAACTGTACCGAACATCTGATATTGAATAGAAGACACATTATTCAAGGTCACAGTATGCCTTCCCACTATCTGCAGCACAGCTATGTCCACATTTGACAAGAATGAACGGCCCAGCCAGGACTGGTTCAACGTGTACATTCCAAGGCCGGAACCAGCAATTGAGATCAAACTGGAAGCTTTTCTGGCGCACAAGAGGTATTCAAGTTAAAGCATACTCGGAGCGCTTAGAAACGCTTTGAGTACCACACAATGCCTCGCAATACAGTGTCCCAACGAATACTGGCAGCAGCCATGCGACAGAACACAGCTCAGTGCGGAGTCTGGCAACATTCATGGCATGTGTGAAGGCATAAAGAACTCCCTAGGACCTGCCATGAATAGCATCGACCCTTCAGATCTCTGACTAGGAAAACAATCACCGACCGTGAGAAATATACGGCCAGATGGGTGAAGCAGTAGCACTCCACCGACTATTCCAAACTATATTTCTGTGAAACGCTTCTCTCTGATGCCGCCGATAGCAGCACAGAAGAATGACCCATCATAGAGGAACCGGATGAAGTATTATCATGTGACGAACTGACTGATGCTATTACCGCCCTCGAAACGTAAAAGGTTCCAGGCAGCTACAGCATCCCACCTGATGCCATCAAGCACTGAAAACTTGCCCTGCTTCAGACCTTGTATGAGCTGATATACCTCTGCCAGGAATCATGTCGATTTTTAAGAACATGGGCGATTGTAGCGACTGCAACATTTTCAGAGGAATCTCCCTCTTGAGCATCACTGGCAAGGTGTGTGCCCGCATCCTCCTCAACAGGCTGCAGCTGCTCTCAGCCAGCGTCTACCCAAAGTCACAGTGCGGCTTCAAGGCAGGCTGGTTGACATTGGACACGAAGTTCCTCTGCCAGCTCCAGGAGAAGAGAAGAGAACGAGGTCAGCCGCTCTACATAATGTTCATCGACCCCCAAAAGCCTTCGACCTTGTCAGCAGGATTGGCTTAAAAAACTCTTCAGGAAGATAGGCTGCCCTCTTAAAACTTTCTACAATAGTGATCCCATTCCATGCTGACATAAACAATCCTGTATGATGGATCTTTCTCAGAATCCTTCCTCATCAGTAGCGTAGTTAAGCAAGGTAGTGTGCTATTACCAGCCCTCTTCAAAATCTTCTTTTCTTTTCTCCTGAGTTTGACTTTGGATCGTCCACTAACAGCCAGGACTGATTTAAAGTTGCTCAACCTGGAACGACTGCGCTCAAAGACCAAGGTCAGGACGGCATTCATAAGCAGTGTGTCTTTCGCTGATCATGCAGCTTTTGTGACCCACATTGGGGATGACCTCCAAAGACATGGCGACCACTTTTCTGACGTATGCAAGCCTCCGATCCTCTGACTTTTCGCTTTCCACGCACTAAGCTCAATACCTATGGTCCACGAGCCTTCTCTGTTTCTGGTCCGCTCTCCTGAAACAAACTTCCTCTCTCAATCCGTCAGCAACCTACTTTTGTCTCCTTCAAGTCCGCTCTCAAAACTCACCTTTTCTCCTCTGCATAAAATCCTGACCTCACTCAATCCCCTCTGCAGCCAGTCTCCACTCGAGGGGAATCACATTGCAATATATAATTGTATATAATATGCTCTCTATAATTTTCCATTGTTTTTATTCTTTCTCCCCATTTATAGCCGTGTGTGTGTGTGTGTGTGTGTGTGTGTATGTGTGTGTGTGTGTGTGTGTGTGTGTGTGTGTGTGTGTGTGTGCGTGGTTGCGTGTGTGTGCGTGCGTGCGTGCGTGCGTGCGTGCGTGTGTGTGCGTGCGTGCGTGTGTGTGTGTTTCAGCGCTTAGATTTGATTTTATCAAGATTTTGCGCTATATAAATATTGTAATTATTATTATTAATTATAATTGGAGCTCACTATCAATATTAAGAAGACGACGTCTTTGAACAAGACGTCACCACTTTTCTTTACATCACCATCGACACCGTCACCATTGAAGCCTTAGAAATTTAACCTACCTGAGTCCACCATCAGCAACACCCTCTCACTCGATGCCAAACTCGACTGACGACTCGTGAAGGCAAACACCATCATGGCTAGACTGACAAAGAAGTTTTGAGAAAACAAAGTTTTGACAGAACACACCAAGACCTCAGTGTATCAGCTTGTATACTCAACACCTTGCTGTACGGAAGCAAAACCTGGACCATCTACATAGGGCAAGAACTTCGGCTGAACTCCTTGCATAAGCAGTGCCTCAAACATATCCTTCGAATCAGGTGGCAGAACCACATCCCACACTAAGACATCCTGGAGCATGGCAAGATTCCCACCATGTACTCTTGACTGAGCCAACACCACCTACAATGGTTGAGACATGATTGTTCCATGGATAATGGGAGGCTGCCAAATGACATCCTGTATGGACAGTTAGTCCATGGCACCAGAAGGATCAGCCATCCCTCAACCCATTTCAAGGGCACCTGCAAAGAAACCTAAAGGCCTGTAACAGCTACACAGACAGCTGGGAAACTCAGGCCATGGATCGTGCTGCCTGGCGTCACACTGTCTACAGCAGCATCACACAGACGGACACGAGGAGAGGTCAGCTTCTAGCAGATAGGAGAGATCGAAGGAAGCGTGCAGCAGCAACCACTTCAACCCAAACCTCCTAGTTCATCTGCACCAACTGCAACAGGGGTTGCCACGCATGCATAGGCCTGCGCAGCCACAGCAGATGGTGCCAGTCAAGACCCAAACAACAGACAATATTCCAGGGTCGCATTCAGCATGGTCTTCCAAGACTGAGATGCCAATGATGATTATTGTTGCCATTTGAAAAGAGACGTGTGTGTCTGTTGCAAGAATCTCTATCTCTGTTCGTAATAAAAAAAAAGGCTCTTTATAAACCCGTTGCCGTTAACGCAATGGACTACCGACTGCAAGGTTGTAGGTTCGAGTCCTCATCAGTACCTTCAAAAATCATTTGGGATTTTCAAGCTCTAACCGGCTCCTACCCAGAGTTGGGCATGCTATGGGTTCATTGGCAAGACTGGAACCACACAGTTGAGTCTCATCCACTTCGTGGATGCGTCATTGAGGGTGTTGCTCAAATCATCTGACCAACACAGCAGGTGTCTGTATCTCTCGGGCCTGGTTGACGCCAGGATATATTATGATAGTAAGCGTAGAGTACAGCCCCGTCACGCAGTCTCAATTCTAGATGGAACTCCATAGCATCATGATTATCATCCACATCGACATCATGATCATCTCATAATGAAAACAATTCCAGCTTCTGTGGCCATCAAAGTAGCGTAGAAAATGGAACGAAAAAAAAAGGTGAGCACAAAGGTAACCTCCCTGAGTGCAATGATCCTTTAAAAAAAGCTCTTTATAGATTGATATTAGCCAAAGTTGGCGTACAGACTGAACTATGAAGAAAAATGTAAACTTCAAACATCAATGTATAACATACAAAAAGTGCTTAAAATAAGCACTTGAGAAATGATTTCTTTTAATCGTTTCTTTGTGGAAGAATCTTTATCAAATTATATTAAAGCTGTGGTCTGTAGATAAACGACGAAACCATACGTTTGGAAGATGATACTCCAAGGTGAAAGATACAAAACTATAAATTATGCTTAATATCTGCATGTTTGGTAAAGTGCATGAATAGTACTTTCTCTGGAATTTCTGAAAACATTAAAAACTGACAGAATTATTGTTGTCGTTGGAATTAAAGTAAGTTTTTAGCCAATGTCTGTACATGGTCACAATGACCTTGACAAAATGCAAAATATAGATTTTCTGTAACTTTTCTGGTATTCAAAAATAATTTGTTAGAATGGCTTGACTACTTTGGAATTGTCATTTCAAAACTTATAAGTCGCAACACTTTATAATGTTTTTTATATATCAAACTTGTTTTGTTGGTAAGTGCCAAATAGTTGGAAATGATAATTTGTGCGACATAAATGGATCTGGAAAGTAGTCGAAACATAGGCCTTTAGTCCCTCACTCTGTTCACCAAGCTTCCTGCATTGTCAATCATGTTAGCAATAAAAAAAAAACTTGACCGCTTGACTCTTTCAACTTATCCACAAGCTTCCTGTACAATCAACCGTGATTGCAGAGATAAAACGTTAGCCTTTCCCCATCTGCCTATTAATCAGGTTCCTACCAGCCATGGAATCAAAGCAAAAAAGTAAATCCTTTGTCTCCTTCACCATGTCCTCTAACGTCTTGTATTATCCACCATGATATTAATACAAAACCGTAATCCTTTCAGTCCCTCACCCTATCCTCAAACTCCCTTTATTATCCACTGTGGCATCAAAGCAAAAACGTAATCCTTTCTGTCACTCACCTTATCCATCAACTTCCTGCACCATCAGCTATGACTGAAAGCGAACATTTAACCCATTAACACCCTCACCTTATCCATCAACTTCCTGGATTATCAGCCTTTACTGCAAAACAAAAACAGCCCTTCCATTCCTTCACCCTATGTACCAGCACTTGGGAAGCTGGTGTTTAGAATGAGGGAATTGAAGGGTTCAGTTTTTACAGGCAGTAGATAGAGTAAGAGTATGAAAGGGTCATTTTTCAGCTGGTAAATAGTTTTGGGAATGAAAGGGTGAGGGAGCCAAAGGCTTTATCTTCAGGAATGGGAACACTTTGTCTCGGGCAATATGCTGGCCAGTGACTACAGGCCTAAACATTGGCCATTCCACCCAGGCTATTCCCACTTCTTCTTCTGT
The DNA here is from genome assembly GCA_030674185.1 of Monoplex corrugatus. NCBI lineage: Eukaryota > Metazoa > Mollusca > Gastropoda > Littorinimorpha > Ranellidae > Monoplex > Monoplex corrugatus. Next base: position 11,420,750 of record JAPXFY010000032.1, on the reverse strand, counting down.
CCAGTAGTCTGTATATATATACCAGTTTTAGAACTGATTATGTTTTGTTTAATGTTACTCTTTACAAATATTATACCTACGTGAATTGTTACTAAAATGAAAAATCAAGCTTATGCTGACTGCATTTTCAAAGAAAATTGAAACGGGGATGCGACACTCACTCAACTGCCCAACTGGAAGATATGAGCACGATAATCAAAACAAACATTTTGAACCATCTCTCCCCCTAGACATTATTATAACAGAAAATCCAGATTTGATGTATATCGAGGACAACGGTAGGTGGTCACAACAATGCGGACAGATTTAAAACATAGACCGAATTTTCCGAGTAACCGCTGATCACACACATCTCTCTCTAAAATTGCTCATTCCTGCCTTTTTCATATCTTTGGAGTACCCTAGACATTGGCGCTTTACCTTCGAAACGTACACGTTTGCAATTCATGAAAAGTCCTAGGCTTTGAGCGAAACGTGGTACAGTTCCACCTTTAAAGAAATGAGAAAATCTTGTTGAAAACGTGTGTCGCATGCATACTTACACACACACACACTCACACACACACACACACACACACGCACACACACACACACATGCACACACACACACACACACGCGCGCGCACACAACCACATACACACTCGCAGATATTTACTTTCTCAAAGCACATATACCAGAACATAAACCATCTTACATACTTGCCACTACTAATCTAATTGTATCTAAACGATAGAAAAGAGGACACTTCAAAAGAGCTCAATTATAACTGGAGAGCTGAAAAGCAATTCATTATCAACATCATGTACCCTGTCACATGGCGTAAGTGATCGCGGACCACCATACGAATCTATCCCTTGTCGCTGCAAATATATCTCCTACACTCTCTGTCTTCAGCCACACTGGAAGTCCATCCAACATTTTCTCCTTGGCTCTAGCTTACTCTTTCCCTCAGGCTTTCTTGTTGTGACCAGGTGCTCTAATTTCCTTTTCCTCATAAATTGTTCTATAAATATTGCTTGTCTTTTCTTAAACTTCTTTATAAATGATCTTCTTGTGTCTGCATCCTTCAGGCCTGTTTCGTTTGTATCCTTTGCTGCCCATAGAACTCTCAATACTTTTCTTACAAACTCCAATTCAGTTGCTCAGTTTTGTTCTGAATGTGTTGACTGTCTATGCCTCACAACTGTACACCAGTGTTAGTTCTATATAACACTGAAGAACTCTCTTTCTGATGTTAACTGAGAGACATTTGTTGGTAAGAATGTTTTTCATCGATCTATCTATCTATCTATCTATCTATCTATCTATCTATCTATCTATCTATCTATCTATCTATCTATCTATCTATCTATCTATCTATCTATCTATCTATCTATCTATCTATCTAATTAATAATTACAATATTTATATAGCGCAAAATCTTGATAAAATCAAATCTAAGCGCTGAAGCAGACACACACGCAGGCACGCACGCTCGCACACACACGCACGCACACATACAGACACACACACACACACACACACACACACACACACACACACACACACACACCCACACACACGCATGGCTATAAATGGGGAGAAAGAATAAAAGCAATAAAAGCAAGAATAAAAGCAATGGAAAATTATAGAGAGCATAGCATACAATTATATATTATAACCATGTGATTCCCTCCGAGCGGAGACAGGCTGCAGAGGGGAGGGTTGAGTGAGGTTAGGATTTTATGCAGGAGAGAAAAGGTGAGTTTTGAGAGCGGACTTGAAGGAGACAAAAGTAGGTTGCTGACGGACTGAGAGAGGAAGTTTGTTCCAGGAGAGTGGACCAGAAACAGAGAAGGCTCGTGGACCATAGGTATTGAGCTTAGTGCGTGGAAAGCGAAGAGTCAGAGGATCAGAGGCAGAGCGGAGGGTACGTGAGGGAACATAGATCTCAAGTAGGCTTGACAGGTAATCGGGGGCTGCGTTATTGAGGCTTTTGTAGCACATGGTGTCTAGTTTGTACTGTATGCGCTTTGATACAGGGAGCCAGTGAAGTTGTGCCAGGAGAGGAGATATGTGGTCAGCTTTTTTCTTTTTGAGTACAAGGCGTGCAGCATTGTTTTGAATGCGCTGTAGGATGTGAATGGTGGAGGCAGGAAGACCAGACAGGAGTGAATTGCAATAGTCAATGCGAGACATTATGAAGGAGAGAACGAGTTTTGCAGTTGTTTCGACAGAGAGATACTTCCTGATCAGCTTTATACGATGGAGATGATAGTAGCATGATCTGGCAGTTTGAGAAACAAAGTTGTTCATGGAGAGGGTAGAGTCAATGCAGACACCAAGGTTTTTAGCTGAATCAGAAATTGGGACTGATGTGTTACATAATGGGAGAGAAAGAGGAGGCAGCTGAGAAAGTTTCTGACGGGTGCCAATGAGGATAGCTTCTGTTTTGTCGTCATTAAGCTGAAGTCTATTGTGTGTCATCCAGTTCTTAATGTCCGAGTAACACTCAGTGGTGCGAGTCAACAGGCGCTGTATATTATCAGGTGAGTCACTGTCTTGAAGTTGGGTATATATCTATCTGTCTGTCTGTCTGTATAGGCAGATTGATAGATGGATACACAGACAGACAGGTAGATAGATAGACAGACAGACGGATAGATAGATAGATAGATAGATAGATAGTTAGATAGATAGATAGATAGATAGATAGATAGATAGATAGATGTAGATAGATAGTTAGATAGATAGATAGATAGATAGAGAGATAGAGAAAGAGAGAGATAGAGAGATATGTGCATGTGGCGCATGTGTGTGTGTGTGTGTCTGTGTCTGTCTCTGTTTGTGTGTCTGTGTGTGTCTGTGTGTGTTTGAGAGTGTTTGTGTGATGCATCTGTGTGTCTGCGTGTGTGGACATGTGTGTGCGTATATATACATGTATGTTTAAAAATATACACTGTTTAAAAATAAATCCAAATATTTAAATGTTTCAGAGAGAGAGAGAGAGAGAGAGAGAGAGAGAAACGAATGGATTACACAGATATTTATAGCCTGTCAGATACAACAACAAAGATAGAGACAGAGACAAAAAGACAGAGACATAGAGAATGCAACTAGTTTATTTTGTGTTCATGACAAAACAGTCCAACACACATACCACTAGCTGTCAATCAAATCAACACGTGACTCCAGCCATTTGAGCAGTTTAGCTTCATTCCATTTTCGCCTTTTCTCCATGACCATGTTGAAAGTATACACAAAGGGATTAAGAGCAGAATTCAAGGGCAGTACAAAAATTGCTAAAGCTACATTCACCTCTCCAGGGATTGGAACACTTACTGACGCCAACAGTCCACAAAGTCCAATGGGAAACCAGCACATAAAATCTGTGACAGCCACACTGATCAAACGCCGAGCTATGGTTATATCTTTGGACACTTTTGTAGTGCTGGTTTTCAAAGCATTCTTCTGTACTGACCAGTAGATAAAAACCTGGCCCACAGAGATGAACAAAAAGAGAACAAAATTAAGGACAATCAATATACTGAAAGAATACATTTGTCCCTTAAACTTTCGTCTCGTTATTGGCAGTGGAATACATATACCTGTCTGGCTGTAAAACTCCCAGTGTGACGTCACTGGAAGTAGAGGCAAAATGGCGAAAAACCAACCAACCAACCAAGTCAGCAAACACGTTACTGCAGCTGAAGTCCTCTGAAATCGCAGAGTGCTGAATGGAAAACGAAGAACAATAAAACGGTCTAGTGTGATGAGCCAGATGATCAGAGCTGATACTTCACTGGACAGCAGAGACAAAACTCCTGCCACCTTACAGGCCACACTGTTCATCCATATGTCATCGTAATGGATATATTTGCCAGAAACAATTCATCAGCCACTCCAATGATTGCAATGTAGATACCCATCAGAAAATCAGCCATGGTGAGGTTGGTGACAAACACATTGAAGCCACCTGCAGATGCCACCCTCCATGCACAAAAACGTATGATGAAACAGAAGACGTTACCAGTCACTGACATGCAACCGACAGCCACAAAAACACACGATACATCTCTGATTGAAGCAAATCTTCACATGATGAAATTTCGTCCTTAGGGGCGTGGCAAACGGTGTCATCAAAGTTAGATGGGAGTATTTCTTTACAACAAAGTTTATAGTTTTGTGTTGATATAACACGCAGATGAGACAAACCTTGAAATATATCAGGTGGAAATGTTTTCACTGGACAACCCTCCATATACAGCTGAGCTAAGCGTGGTAGTAACTGGAAAACCCTCTGAATGGATAGTATGAACTGAATGTGAAACTTAAATTTATTTTCTGCAAGTGCGCAAACTGTGACAAGACTTTAGTATCAAAAAGTGTTAGTGTGGTGTGTGAAAGATCTATGGTTGTTAAAACACTTTGTTTGGTAATGGAGGATGGATCTGTATAAAGCACTGTCAGAGGATTCCTGGATAAGCACAGCATCTTCAGATTCTGTAAATCAACAAAATGTGTCATACTGACATTTTGCAGTTTATTGCCACTGAGATCGAGAACCCTTAGATTCAATAATTTTATGTTAGGCATGTAAGTCACAGAACACTGGGCAAGAATCAGATGAATAAGATAAGTATTGTGACTCAGGGCTAATGGATTCAAACCTGAACCTGTGGCATCCAAAGAGCGCAGCTGAGGAAATGTTTCTAGAACGAAAGGCTGAGGACATAGAAAAGAGTGGCCTTGACACAGGCATTCCACAGGACAAATGATGTTACAGAGCATTTCATCATCATGCAATGGGCAGTGAGGCCAGCCATCACACAGGTGGTTGCTATGGACACATATTCTGGAAGATCTACACCTGAAAAATCCTGGGCACACCATGCCTTCACATCTCTTTTCGTCTTCATGATAGATACAGTCATACATTCCATTGCACCGTGTATAGACAGGCAGACAGTCGTTGTACTCACCAGAACAACGATAGTGAGTCTCAGGACAAGACTGACTGTGATTCATTTTTGTGGAAATGAATATGTGGGTGCCATCAAAGTTGATGAGGGCCGGTGATGGGTATTTGATTGTCGTTGATTTATTAAGCCCTGGATGGGGCAGTCCTTTTCATCAGAATGATCGAGACAGTGCGACTGTAAGTCACACACGTGATCGTAACTCACACATTGACCATTGGAGCAAGTAAACATGTAGACACAAGGAGGACGGGAACAAAAAGACTCATCGCTTTCATCCTGACAGTCAGGTCTGACATCACAGACCAAAGTGAACGGCAGTGTTACGTCATTTTCACAAAGAAATACAGGAAAGGAAGTGACGTGTCGTTCTGTGGAATGATAGATGCCAGCTGTAATCAGTGACGAGTGATTATAATACGCACAAGGGAAAGTGTAGCCCTGACCACACATATTATACTCATGGGAACCACACAAAAGAAACGTATGCGTCCTATGACCACCAGGACACGCAGTCAGAAACAGATTTGTTGTATCGTTCATGGACTGGATGCTGGTAAAGGATACTGTTTTAGAATGATGATCCTCTTCTAGAGTGTGACGCTTCTTGAATTCACAGATTGCCCTAAAATTTACTAAATTTATTTCCTTGCACTTGAGAGGGTATATCCTATAAGGGGATTGTGTTAAACATATTCCCTCTGAGTACCACTGCTTAACTTCACTGACAGGACGAAATATGACAGTCCTGTCAAGTCCCACAACAGTGTATCTGTACATGTTGGACACAGACCTGTCACCAAAATGCAGACCAACCAAAATATTTTCAAACGCTATCCAGCTGAATTTTTTCATGACTGCATTCCAGTTGACGATACACTTTGGCATCCCAAGTGTGGCTCCAAGAGCAGAACAATATTCTAAGGCTCTCCTCTCAGCTCTGTGTTCAGCGCGGTTAAATCTGTACAGATCATATGTCGTTGCGTACCTGTAGCAATGGTCACATAATGAGACATCTCCCTGACATTCAGGACTGCTGAAGGGACAGTGTTCTGTTTCATCCTGTCCATCCACACAATCTGCTTTGAGGTTACAGTCCAGGTGGTGCCGAAAACTGGAATAGTAGTCCACGGAACAATTGAACATGCCATACAGATACTCAGACAGTTTTGAGGGTTTTTTCTCTTCAGGGTGAAAGGAAAATAAAACATGGAAATGTAAAGAAGGGCTCCTTAAATTCCCACCAGACAGAGAAATCTTCAATTCTGTCGTCTTGAATACATGGTCAAAAGACAGGAAAATTGGCAATCTTTTACTCCGGAACACAAGTATTCCTTGTTCATTGTAATCCTGAGTATACAGTGAAATTTGTACTGTTCCAAACCGTCTCACGCTGATCATAACAACGTTGCCAGGTGGGACAATGACACTGCAGTGGACAGACCTTGGTGTGTGTGGCCTGGTTATATGCGCTACGTAGCCAGAGGTTGAGGAGGTCATCACCACTGTCATGTAAGTGGACGACTTATTTCTGAAGTAATCTAAAACAATGATGTACACATCGACAATTTATACTTGGATTTCAAGTTATCTAAAGCAATGACTTTTGCACCAACTACTTATTCTTGAACCGAAATTTGTCAGTTTATCTTTATCTTTAAGCGGTTTATTTTCTCAGATGTGTGTATGCACGTTCTTTTGTCAACATTGTGTGGGTGGTATGTTGTGGCACAGTTTGTCTTGGTAGGCGTTTTCATGTGTCCGTAAGCCACCAAACATTTACATGATTACATGATCTTAACGTGCATATTTGATGCTCTGCGTGCATATACACAAAATTATGGTTTGAGCATCAGAACATACGTGACATGGGAGATCAAACAAACCTCCACCTTTTACTCATCAGACGGTAAGTATCCAAGCAGGACTAACCCAGACTTTCTGACTGTGTCATATACACCAAAGACATATGCATCAGCAACTTTTTCCATCTAATTTGAGTCAGCTGTATGTCACTTTTATTCAGGCAGCTATGTTCTAAGTCTGGTCTTTAATTTCACTAGCAATGCTGAGATGTCTTAAGTGAGAAAAGGAGTGCGGTTGTGAATCATTAAGAGAATATGGTACAGTTCTCCTGACCATGTAAAACAGAGCTAAGCAGTTTTATACGCATAATGAAGAGGATAGGTTCCAAAACTGAATCTTGTGAGATACCATATTTTTGGCATACAAGGAGCTCACCAAATGTTACTGATAACAACAGACCAAGTTTGACTAGTAAAGTATGACTCATCAACTCATCAATAGTTTCGATGTAAAATAATTTGCAGATATGTTCAGGAAAGTCGATCACATTTTTGTTTCTCACATTTGCGGGTATATCATAATGTTTGTTTGTTTTGAGTGACCAGTTTCTTTTCCATTTCTGTTTTGTTGTGTTGATGATATTGCTGTTGCTCTTCTTCCTCTTGTTGTTGTCTTTTGTTGTTGTTGTTGTTGTTCTTCTTCTTCTTCTATTCCAGTGGTACGCTAATATGATACCAGTATAAAATGTTGACTAGGTAAAGCATAGCCTAGGTAGGGTCTCACGACCTAGCCAGCTCATGGGTTTATGTGCAGGCTTAAGGCATGTCCCACAGTCACCATACACGTGATACCTGTGACGTTACTGCATTTGGAATTTGTTCCGAGCGCGGAGACGTCATCTTGAAAAACTGAAACTGAAACTTCTTCTTTTTTTCTTCTTCTTCTTTTTCTTCTTGTTCTTCTTGTTCTTGTTCTTGTTCTTGTTCTTGTTGTTCTTCTTCTTCCATTCCCCTCCTATTTCGCTTTTTCTTTTCATTTAAAAGGGGATTTTTGTCATACCACCATACCTACCAGAAGTGTCTGTATATATGTATGTATGTATGTATGTATGTATGTATGTATGTATGTATGTATGTATGTATGTATGTGTGTATGTATGTACGTGTGTGTGTGTTTGTGTGTGTGTATGTGTGTGCGCGCTTGTCTACCTGTTTCTGAGAAAAACTCCTAAACAGGATTTATTCAGCTCTTTATTGATGAATCTCAAAGGTGGTCTGTTAAAGTCATGAACTGGTGAGTTTCAAAAGTAAAGCATGCACAGTGAGTGTCAAACGGACGGAGAAAGTGCTTAAACTCAGCTACCCTTCATATGAATAAATAAATGAATGCAGAAAGAAAGATACAGAGAACGAACGAAAGAAACAACAAGATATGAAATAAAAATAGGAAAACAATAACGAGAAACACATGTACAAACACTCACACACCCACGCACATATCCACACATTATAATACATTAAAACAACATCATAAATCACAGTAGACAAAAAACAAAAAGCAAAACAAAACGCAACAAGAACAAAAGCCAAAAAAAAGAGATACACGTGTATATAATATACACACCAACACACACACACACACAAAACAGAACAAAATAAACAAAAAGAAAGGCAAACACCATGACAGTCTTAACACTTCCTGTCCGCCGAGCCACACTGAGCGGCTTGGCTGACTTTCAAAATGGACGGCGAGCCGCTCACTGCGGCTCGACACGGTCCGTCACTTTGTACTTGCGTTTCTTCCCCATTTAACGACATACAGCTGCATGACGACAGATAACGACAGTCAGATACTTCCTTTTCCTTTTTAGCCATTTTGCTTTGTCATTCCATGTGTGTTCTTTGTGTGTGCGCCTCGTTTGTTGATATGTTTTCACTTTCGTAGGTGGAGTTGCCACGGCGTCAGGCAGTCGGCGTCCTGTTAGGCTCACTGCTGCTCAGGCTGTCGCACTTTTTCAGAAATTTTTGACAACAGTGATGATGAAATAGCTGCCAGTGGCAGTGATGATAGCTTTGTTGAGAGTGCATCAAGTGGCGAGTCAGATGAAGCGAGTGCTGACGATCATGAAGGGCCTTTTTGTTCTGCAAAGAGACCATGCCCCTCCCGTTCTGTTTCTTTTACATCATCTACAGACACATTGGTGCAGGAACAAGGCAGATCGGCTGATTCTCCTGGTGACAGTGGTGATGTGGGTTGTAGGGGGGAGAGTGACAAGGATAGAGGCAGGCCTGCTCAAAGTAGGCCAAACACCAGTGCAAGCCCAGGATGGACAGTGATGTAATAATAGTAGTTTTGTTATTTTAGGTGCGTGACCTGAAAATGATCAGCGTTATGTAACTTCATATTATATGAAAAATGAACTTTTTAGGTGCTGTGTTCATTTAATGGATGTTGAGGAATATTTTTTCTTCTTTGACTTCGGAGCTATATGGATTACCTGGTCGGCTGGAGCTTAATTAGTACTAACTGTATGCATGAAAAATTATCTGCATCAAATAGTGTGCATGCAAATCTTAAGGTCAAGTTTTATATAATGAACATTACCATAATGTTATTACCTGTAGGTAGTTTAGAATTCAATTCTGCACAACCCAATAACAACCTTTTTGTTCTATGTTGAATACAAACATATCTACAAGTGTTTTACTGACCTTACCCCCTTTTCCAAATTAGGTCGCAGATGAACCTGCGTCCAGTCTGAAAACCCTTAACGTACAGGAAGAGTTAAATTAAGAGACACTACCAAACACACGACAAACACACCATACGCAAACAAACAAACATCATGAGAATGTTCTCCAACTGTGTTTTCCATTTCTTCACATTTCCTTTATCTCCAATTCAGGAAAAGCTCCAAACACTTTCCATTCCATGCTGTAGGAGTCTGCACAGAATTAATGTAGAAATGGTGCCAATGTTTGTATGATTGATGAAGGTTCTTGTGTTTCCTTTCATAGTAGATTTTTGATTACTTCATCTAACTGGTATTATGTATTATGACTCATATGGTGTGCGTGAAGGTATGATTTAAGCGTCTGAGATGCAGAATTTCTATTATAGTGGCATTGCATGTAAGTTTGTCAGCACATACGTTTCCCGTAACATCTTCCGTGTCCAGGACAGGTGATAGATGTGAGATTTTATACATTTTGCACTTTTTGAAGAAGGTTTAAGATGATGCTTGATTTTCATTTATTTCATCATCCAGTGAAGTTAATAATTCAATGCATGTGTGACTGCTTCCATTTCTATTATTAGACATCAGGTTATAATCTCATAACAGTTTCAACATGTATGCTGTTTAATAAAGACGATTAGGAAAGAGGAAATAAAACACCTGGTCACAGCAGGAAATCTGGAGGGAAAGAGAACACCCGATAGACCTTGCGACAGACGGCTACAGAGGAATCTCCCTACTTCAAGTTGTTAGGAAATGTTCACATCTGTTCTAAACAAAAAAATTTTCAAATCTGTGGGCTGAAAATTAGAAACATATTAGTGAGGAACAGGCAGGTTTCTGCAGAGGACACTAAACAACTGATCACATGTACACATTGATTTCCATGATCATTATAAAACAATGCATAACAGAAAAAAGATGCAAATTGTACATTGCTGTTCTTGATCGGTAAAAGCCCTTCATTACAGCTGATTGCAATGACTCATGTGAAATTCAAAGGAAAAAATCCAGAAAAATGGTAAACATAGTCAAAGTTTATGTTACTGTTCCAACATGCATGTGATTCATGTCTGTCAGAATGTTGACTGTCCGCAGGAGTCAAATAGGGATATATTTTCCACCGAGGCTCCAATTGAAATCCAGGGTCTGGTTTGGTCTGCGATGCCAGAGAAAATGTTTTATAAAAAGCCACCAACATTGGATGAAGTAAAGAAAGTGGTAGAGAAAGCCAAAGTCAAATCATCACCTGGGCCCAAAGGGATGCCTTATCTGTTGCACAAGAAAAGTCCCAATGTACTTGAGTGGCTTTACAAATTGATAAGATCAGCATGGATGAACATGAAGATCAGCACTCAATGGATGAAAGCTGATGGGGTGTACATTCCATAAGAACAGCACTCAAGTGACATCAGCTAGTTCAGATCAATATCAAGTTGAAGGGAACAGTTAGTTCTCTGTCATGTCAGCAAGTTTGACTAAATACCTTGTGCTAAACGAGTACCTGGATGTGTCAATTCAAATAGGAGGCATCCCGGGAGTGTCAAGCTTTGCAACCACTGAGATTTGGGAAACAATTCAAAAAGCTAAAACAGAGAAGAAGGACATCAACGTGGTGTGGCTCGATCTGGCAAGTGTGTATGGGTCAGCCCTCACAAGATGATATAACTGGTTTTGAGATGTATCATGTCCCACAGAATATCCAAGAGATTCTGAAGAAGTATTTTCATGTCTTCTCAATGCGGTTCACTCCAAAAACGAATATACTACAGATTGGATAAATTGGATGTAGGCATAGCCATGGGCTGTGCAATTTCTCCAATACTGTTCGTGTCAGTCAGGGAGATAATTTTGAAAGTGATGGTGATGTTTTCATCCACCTAACCTCGGAAACAGATATCAAATACTGTAAAAGCCTTCAGGGACGATGACCGACTGTACTTTCCACAAAAAAAGAGAAGAAACGCGGAATCCTGGAGCAGGTGGACATAACTGTTGCTTCATGTAGGATGAATTTGAAACCGGAAGAGTGATGGAGTCTTTCACTAAGGAAAGGCAAAGTAGACAAAACAGTAATGTTTACTGTCGTCATTCATTTCATTCAAACAAATACAGAAAACTAGTGAAATGCCTCGGAAGGTGTATGACGACTCTTTGAAAGGTACACAAAGAGATATGGGAACCAAAACAATGGCGGTAGGACGTTAACAGGTAATAAACTGGTGAGGCCTTCTTAGCAAATACAAAAGTATGGTGCCTGCAGTTCATGCTGGTTCCAAAGATCGTCTGGCCTCTGTTGATATACGATATCTGCACAAGCACATTGGAATCAATGGAGGCCAAAATCAACAAGTACACGAGGAAATAGCTTTGCATCCCACCCAGTCTCACTGACGTTGCGCCCTAATATCGTCAGGCAAAAATGAAGCTACCCCTAAAATTTATTGTTGAGGAGTAGAAGGCATGAAAGGTCAGGGTTGAACACTCAGGAGATAAAGATGTGAGATCAGCCCATCCCCAAGCTGAAAACTGGAGACACTGGTCGCAGTAAAGGAAAGCCTTATAGTCAGAGAAAAAAGAGCACGTACAGAACAATGGGTAGGGACTGGGATTATCAAAAATAGAATGTTGGTTAAAGGCCAACAGAAAGGCAAGAAAAGATACGATAATACAAGAGATGCAGAAAGAAGGGGACGCCATAAGATCCCAGAAGGCAGTCCAACAAGACCAACAGTGGCAATGGACGACTTGGGAGAATGCATTCCAAAGAAGTCTAAGCTGGAATGACATGTGACATATAGCTCCTCGCAGAATCAATTTCGTCCTTAGATCTGTGTATGTCCTCCTGCCCTCAAATACTGTTCTGGTGAAATGGGGTAAAACAGATAACTCTTCTTGCCTGCGTTGCCAGCACAGACAGTGGAACATGTTCTGAGCTCATGCAAGGTAGCGCTAACGCTAACGCAAGGAAAATACACATGGAGGCACAATCAAGTGCTTCAAGACATCAAAGAGCAATCAGTACTGCCAGGAGGAAAAGCACTTGCACAAGAACCTCCAACAACCTTCTACAGGGCAGGAGGGATCACATTCTGCCCTGAAAAAGATGTGCCACTTGAAAAATGAAAACTGTAAGTCCAGGTATAAACACAGAGCCAAAAGAGAGGGGAAACAGAGTCGTCTGCAGTGCAGTGGTAAGAATAAAGAACAAAGAACAATAAAAACCAAATAACCAAGCAAATAAAACAGATCGTTTCAAGACAAAATAAATTGTCAGGTCTCTAACAACACAAACAAAATAAAAACGTTATGGAAATACACTGCAGAAAATACTTTCATTTGTTTAATATAAACTATTTTACCCCTGCAGGTTATTTTATGATTCCTTACATGAAATGTTATATCGAAAATGAAAGTCGTGATTTTAACATTTGTAAAACTTTTTCTTCTTGTCTCTCTTTTCGCTGCTGTGTTGCAACACTCCACATGTACAGGAAGGGGCTGAGGGAAGAACTGAGTGGTAAGATGAACACAACAACAGCCACGTGTGTCTTGTCTGGTGCGTCACCATTATTAGAAGTCATCAGCATTTTTAGAGCCAGGCAAAACCAGCACATAGCATCTGTCACGGCCAATTTGACCAACAACTGTGTAGAAGAATACATGGATCTCTTATTGGGATCCAGTAGAATTCGGTATTTTGGTGTTCGTCTATAGATGATGCCTTGACCAGCAACGATCACAGAATGTAAAATAAAGTTGAAAACTACAATGACTGTGAACCATCGGAACTGCTGGTGACAAGTGTAACAGTCAAATAAAGCCAGACGACATAGACCAGACTGATCATCAACACCCCAGTGAGACAATCCAGGGAGAAAAGGTGTCACTGACAACATTATTCCCAGACTCCATATAACTCCACAAACTGCAGCTGTTGAATATTGGTCCAGTTTGTGTCTGGCCAATGGACAACAAAGTACAATGATGTGATCCAGTGTCATGAACCAGATGATCAGAACTGACACCTCACTGGACAGAAGAGAAAGAAAAGCAGCCATCTTACATGCCAAACTGTTGATCCATATCTTTTCAAAAAATATATATTTTCCACTAGACACACCATGGGCGATTGTGATTGTACTGGTGTTGATTCCCATGCACATTTTAGCCACCTGGAAAAGAAGAAGGAACACAGTGAAATTTCTTTCAAATGTTTTCTGTGTAAGAAAAAGCACTATAGTAGACACAACATTACCCAAAACTGCACAGACACTATCAACACAAAGAAACAGTCTATGCAGTTCAGCTGGTAATAAACTGGTACAAGAAGAAAACATAGGTTGTGGTGATGTACATGTTCTTTTGCCTGCCTGTTCTGGAAATAAAATCGTACAACAAAACCGAAAGTTTGATGTAAAGATAGCTTTCAAACAACTTGACCCTGACCACAAATTCAAATGGTAATTGTTCACAGGATTGCCTCTCAAGTCCAGTTTATTCAGTTGTGGAGTAGTTTTAAATCCTGTGGATCTAATGGTGGTGATGGCAGAAAAAGATAAATTCAGACAGCGTAATTTAGGTAAATACATATTCAGTTTATGATTAAATATGCCCAGGTGTGTTCTTGACAAGTCGATCATTCTAAAAGTGTAATGTACGTTAAATTTTATACATATCAATGATGACAGAGGGTTGTTTGTCAAAATTAATATCCTTAAATTCCACATTTGCAAAAAAGTATTCATGTTGACAGTTTTCAAGTGGTTATTGGACAGATCAATAAAAAGCAGGTTTACAGTCTGCACATCTGCTACATCAACTAAGGAACAACGTGAAAGACTTAAATAAATAAGATAAGGGCTGGTGCTGAAATTAGCCAGTGTCATTCCTGACCTTGTGGCATCCACGTAACGAAGATGGGGAAAGAGATAAGCGGGGAAAGGTCTGCTACAAAGAGCAGAGTGACCTTGACACAGACAGCCATCAGGGCATGTTATATCACACATCCACTCATCATCACGCTGTGGACACTGACCCCAGCCATCACACAGGTGATCCTCATGCACACACACCCTTGAAGCTCGGCATTGATAAAATCCTGAATACGTCGCTCTTTCACAGTCTTGTTCATCCTCGCCATATGTACAGTCAGAAAATCCATTACATCGTGTGTAGACAGGGAGACAACACAGCTGGTCATCTGTACAATGATAATGAGTGTTTGGACATGACTCATCAGATTTCATGACCTTCTGAGTAAAGAATCCTGCGCCATCAAGACTGATGATAATATTTGTCCTTTTATCTGCTTCTCTGCGAGAGAAACTGTCCGATTTGACCTCAGTGCAACCATCTTCATCAGAGTTATCCAGACAATCTGAATGTCCATTGCAGTGCTGAGTGTTCACAATACACTGTGCGTTAGCGCAGAGAAAGCCATTGCAGAAAGGGTGTTCACAGAATGACTCATCACTGTTGTCTGGACAGTCGTGCCAGAAGTTACACACCAGAGTATAAGGCAGAGTTGTCAAGTCATCATCACACTCAAACATAGCAGTGGTATATGGAAACGCTCTTCTGTGATGATCTGTCATTTTCTTCGTGTAACCCTTCATGTCCCACAGCGCACAAGATTGCGGATACACTACCTTCCCACATCGACTGCTGGCGTCACAGGACAAAAATGCGTGAGTCATGTGCCCATGTAGACAAGCCCGCAAGTCTTGTGATGTATGTGTGAAGATGGACAACAATTTGGATGACTCAGGGAACTGGACACTCAGCACTGCAGTCCTGCTTTCTACTGGAGTTTGGGTTTCACACACTATTCCATCTGCAACGTGACATTGTCTCAAACAGTACATCAACGTCATGGCCGTAAGAACGATGTCCACGACAAGCCTTGAAGGGCTGTATAGCTGCTCAGTGATGAAATGATTAAAGTTATAAATCATGGTGTTGTCTGACCACTTTCGGAATTTACTGTACATAACAGGTCCCGAGGCCCACCCTGACCTACACCCTACGTGCACTATGAAGGTGTAAAACGTTTTAAAAAGTTGACAAAAATCGTTTTGTTCTTCTCTTGTTTTGACTGAAGCTGCTTGACCACCCATCTTTAAACATATGTGTTGCTGCTCTCGCCAGCTTAATCGTGTACTTATTGCAACGTACAGGAAACATTTGTTGCGTGAAGCCACAAGACCCTGACAACCAGGACTGCTAAAAGGACAGTGTTCTGTTTCATCCTGTCCATCTTCACACTCTGTCTTCAGATTACAGTCTAGGTGATGCTGAAAGCTGGAATAGTGATCTACAGAACAGTTGAACTGACCACTGGATAGCTTTGTGGGCTGGTCAGTCACAGGATGAAAAGAAAAGAGCATTTTCTGTGTGTATTCACACACGTCATACAAAGTAACAAGAATTTCAATGTACAGATGAGACACAGTGAAAACCCTTGGTGACTTGTCTTTTTCACTGCACCAATGTACAACAGTTTTGTTGTCTGTATTTGGTTCTGTGTAAATAAGCTCTGTGCATGTGTCACAGTAAAATGTTTTATACATAAATAACTGAAAACTTATCATAATGACCCACCCAAAGGGTGGTTTCAGTTCTTCAGAGAAACGAGTATCAAATGACTTTTCATTGTATGTATCCCTAGCTGGCAGTAAAATATATCCAGAATGTTCTGATGCGTATCGTGCAATGAAGCCATGCTCCTTAATTGCCTCTATGATAATGTTTATTGCTGGAAGGTTTATGTGTGTCAGAATGAAGTGTCTGGTGAACAACTCAAAGACAACTTCTTGAGGTGTATGCGTCCCACATTCTATGCACCACAAGGTCGTGACGTAGAAGTCAGCATGTAGACAGGTTTTCCACAAACTGGACTCGCACCAGAACGCCAGCCTGTGCAAAGTCACACGTACAAACATGTGGTGTGGGGCCTCGATGTGGACACGACAGTAGACTGTTGAATCCCCGCACATTCCATGCACCACACCCTGACCACTGGTGAAGTCAGGTAGACTGTCATCTTTACAGTCTTGTACGTTGACCTCCTGGACTGTGACGTTTGTTTGGTTATGCAGATAGTCTACACCAGGACACATGTCACTCATCGTCAGTAAACCAGAAGTGGTGTTGATGACCAAGTTGAAAATGGTGTTAGTGTTAGTAGTGTTGATGGTGGTGTCAGTCTTGATGGTGGTCGTAGTGGTGTTGGAGTCAATGTCAGAGTTGTTGATGGGAATATTAGTGTTGATGGTAGAGTTTATGATGGTGTTAATGGTGGTGGTGGTGTTGATGGAGGTGTCAGTAGTGTTTGGGGTGGTGGCAGTTGTAATTGTGATGTTAGTGGGGTTGATGATGGTGGTGTTGACACTGGGTGGGCGAGTGAGTAGATTAGCACCAACCAGACCTATGTTTGTTAATACCATTGCCAATAAGAACACAGACAACCATAGAATCAGACAATATAATTTGGAATATCTGCAATCGTCCCTAATGTCCATGACTTTCTGTTCCATCTCGATCTCCCCGTTTAGCTTCTTACTAACCCATGACATGGATGTTATGCATGCTTAATTTTACCAACTATTCGTTATTTTTCTTAGGTACCCAAAGCAAAAACTGTGACCTACCACTTTCGCCCCTTCTGAAACACCCAAGATCCTTATATAATCAAAAATCAGGCTTGCCCGTGCAATCTTTGTTCCCACACTGATATATCAGTGTCAGATCTAAACTTTAAACAAAACTGTTGAAAAACAAAGGTCACAACTAGTGAGATGAGATTGTCAGATTAGCAGGGAATAAAAATACAAGAGGCATGATGAGAATGGAGAAATCCAAGAGAAGGCTGGAATAACACCTGTCAACCATTACATCACACCTCAGTAAATCCGTTTCACTTTCTTTTTCTCATTTAGAACTTTTTTGTCTTTGGAATGCATTTCACATGCATGATGCCATGTAATGGATGTAGTGTATACATGTTGGACTATTCTACAGAACGACATTACACAACTGTATCTCTTGAATAATAGTGTTGCTACTGTACACATGACTATCATGCGCATTGATGTCTTAACAGTTGCAGAAGAAAAGACTGATTCAATTATGGGAATTACGAGTCTGTCATCTAATATATTTTGACTGCTTCCTGCATATAAATACGTACACTTGACACTTTAGTCTGCACTTTGGCTCTTAGGGAAACGTCCAAAACCTGGAGTCAGGCAAGGTTTTCTTAGTTCACCATTGATATTTGCTGAGCCTAGATTTAGATTTTTTTTCTACAAGAAACGGGAACGTACAGACACATTATACACGCTACTGAAGTAACGCACGGACACACATACACGAAATCTTCGAGCTATTTGATCGGAGTTTATTTTTTATTACCATCGTTTCCGTTGTAAAGGAAAGTAGCATGTACTGTAATTATGTAGTTTTAATCACAGCTCATTTAAATGATACAGACTGCAACGGTGTCGCTTTTGTTTTACGTTCATAGCTTTAGTAAACACAGCCACAGGAGTAGCCTACTCGTTCAGGGAACTTGTCAGGTCTCAATATTGTGGGCTTCATGCGTTTTATACTCATCATCATCATCATCAGGTGCCCTGCCGCATGGCGTTGGCGACCATGGACTTCCAACCATCTCTATCTCTCGTTGCCCCCAGCATCTCCCCCACCCTCTTCATCCCCAGCCACTCTGCAAGTCCGTCCAGCATTCTCTCCCTGGGTCTACCTTGTGCTCTCTTTCCCTCCAGCTTTCCCGTTGTGACCAGGTGCTCCAAATCCCCCTTCCTCATAAAATGGCCTATAAATGTTGCTTGTCTTTTCCTAATCTTCCTTATGAGTGATCTATTTGTGTCTGCCTCCATCAAGACTGTCTCGTTTGTTTTCTTTGCTGTCCATGGAACTCTCAACATACTATCATGATTATTCACTGAAAATAACATAAACGGAATTTCTATACGTATATAATGCCAGCTGATTCTGTACGTTTATTATGATGAATAATGGACTCAGACCCATTGGCGTGCGGACACGCCCTGGTGCCCACGATCCAGACTTCCAGCTATGGGTAAATAGCACCACTGCTTTTTGGTTGTCTTGGGAGAGACCAGGGCTAAGGGAGTAAACCTTGACAGAAATCCACCCCACTGCCCTGTGTGTAGTCGTAGGAATGACAAAGGCTGAGGGAGAATCTGTACAAAAAGCAGAAATAATAAAAGAAAATGTAACGATGTAAGTAGGGGCTCCACCGGAGCACCAGCGTCTGGCGGGTAATATCCAACTGTGATCAAATTACTGCGAACAGATTCAAAAACATATAAACTAGAAATTGGAACGTTAGAACAATGCTGCGGAAGGGAAAAGTGGAAAATATCAAGGTATAAATAGAAAGCTGCACATCAATATTTTAGCACTAGGAGAGGTGAGAAAAGAGCAGGCATGATAACAACAGGAGAGTGTAAAATCATATATTCTGGAGAGGACACATATGAAATAATGGACAATGCCAAGTCAAAGTCTATCAAGGGATATTGGCCTGTATCAGACCGCGATTTACTAGTAAGACTGGAAAGAAAGCCATATGATACCAACATCATCCAAGTATATACACCGACATCTGCAAGTACCAACGAAAAATTGCAACTTCTATGCAGACTTCTGCACGAACATTTCAAAAACTAAAAAATGGGAAATCCTCATGGCTGGAATGCATACCAGCAAGGCTGAGCAAGGCAAGTGCTAAAACAGGGATCCAACTCATCCAATCCCTCTGTAGAATATATGCAAATGACCAGAAAAGTGGAAACAACAGGAGCTTAGTGATGCTTCAAAAAGCAGGCAACACACAAGAATTTGGAAATACATAACGATAGCGCTGATAAGCCACACTAGAAAAATGCTGCTACACCTAATTTTAAGTAGACTTAAAGCAAAGGTTGAAGCTAAGTTGGTGGAAGAACAAACGTGTTTTAGACCAAGAAGACGAACTGGGGACATGTTTTGCATCCTACAGGAATTCATGGAAAAGATCACAGAGATTCAGGAGGAGGGGTACGTCATTTTCGTTGACTACCACACGGCTTTCGACAATGTCAATCGTCAAATACTGTTTGCTACCCTTCTGACAATGGGCTTTCCCAGCACACCTCATTGCACTCATAAAATCTCTCCACGAAGATCAGAATGCCAAAATCAGATGGGACAACAAACACGCTGAGCCATTTAACATCAAGAAAGGCGTACGCCAAGGATGTATTATGTCACCGCATCTGATCAGTACATATATGGAACAGATTATGAGGGATTCCAACATGGAGAGATGCAGCATAAAAGCGGGAAGTAGAAAAATCTCAAATCTTGGGTACGCTCACGGCAAAGCAATCTATGCAAACGATCACCAGGATATATCATCTGTAATACATGTCCTGAATAGTCTGAATAGGATCTAGAAAGATAAGAACTTTAAACTTAATACAAATAAAAACTAAATTTTACACATTGGCCCTAGGTTCAGCCAAACCCATCTACATAGGTCAAGATAAAATGGAAGAAGTTTACAGTTTAAATATTTAGGATTGATCAAATCCAACGATGCAGATTGTTCAACCGACATCAATGCCAGAATTGGCAATGCAAAGAAATGGATGATAGACCTCACAAACATCTGGAAAGCCAAAACGATAGACACAAAACCAAAAAATGAGACTAATGAGATGTCTGGTCTAGACCATCATATCATACGAAGCTGAAAGATGGACCCTCAAAAAGAAAATTGTAAAGAAAATAAATTCAACTAAAATGTGGTTCTAAAGTCTCTTAAGAGTGAGCTGGAAAGACAGGAGAAGTGACAAGATCATACTGGATGAGCTGAAAACCGAGTGAAAATTTGTGCAGGATACCCTTAAAAAGAAATTGACTTTCTTTGGACATGTGTGCAGAAACAAAAAATTCACTCTCACGAAAAATATCATTTAGGGGAAAATCGAGGACATCAAGGAGTGGACAGGTTGTAACAGTCCAGAGATTTTCATCCTGGTTGAAGAAAGACAGATGTGGAGGATGGAGACCCGGACACCAGAAGATTCCAAGAGTAATGCTGTAGACAGACACTAAGACTGATAAAGAATTAGAGACAGCCAAGGCTCAACGTAAATCACACGGCATTACAATAACAATGGGAAATATTCATGCTACAAGGGGAAAGGTAAAAGTAGACGGCATAGTTAGACTTCATGGCCTTGGAACGCCAAATGAGAGGGGAGAGAAACTTGTGGACATAAGTAAATGAATTCATAATAAAAAAAAACTACTGGTTTAAGCGACCTAACAGAAGAAAAAGAACATGGATTAATCCAAGAAATAGCACAAAAATCAAATTGATTTAAATCATGATAAATACGACATTTAGGAATTCTTTACTGATAGCATAAACATTACCAGGCGCAGACTGCAACAGTGACCACAATCCTGTAACAGAAAACATCCAGCAGAAACTATCAACTAGATCTTTGACTCCTAAAGACAGATGAACCAATAGCACAAAATATGGTGTGTATGTTCAAAACAAATTCAGTGCTCTGGAAGGCATTGGGGATATGAGGAACAATGGACAAATCTTAGAAATTCAATAAAAGAGATAATGGCTACCTGGCTGAACCTGTCTCTCAGTGAAAAAAGCTACTTACTGCGTAGCTTTCATCGGCGATCCGGCCGACTTCTTCAGCGCAACTGCTGGGTTGAGAACAATAAAAGAGCTTATGAAGAAGTCCTTAGATTTGAAAGAATAGCAGAGAAGAAATAGATGACAAAAGAAATTTGAAGCTTGATGGATGAACGAAAAAAGGAGAGAGAAATGAGGAAGAAAACACAAAATATACACACGGAAATAAGGAATAAGTGCAATGAAGCTATGGAAGTTTGGTTAGAAACACAGTGCAAAGAACTGGAAGATTGACACAAAAAGGACCCTTAGATTATGTACAGAAACACTGAAGAAATTACCTATAGTAAACAAAAGGAAATAAAACAAAAAACCCCAAAACAATGCACATCATCTGGTTGCCTAAAACCAAACGTTGGTACAACTATTAAGGGAAAAAAAATACAAACTTAATAGGGACAGCAGATTAAAGACCATTTTGATGATGACAGAAAGGAGGGACATATCATAAGAAGGAACGCTGATGGACAACCAGTAATGAAAGATAAAGTTAAAGAAGCGTTGAAAAAGATGAAACATAGACAAGCACCAGGACCAGATAATACTACCATAGAAATGATTGAGACTCTACACGAATTTGGTAATGAAAGGTAACACTCCTCATGAATGAAATTTATGACACCAGATAAAAATCCCTGAACATATGTCAAAATCAATATTCGTTGCACTTCCAAGGAAAACAGGGGGCTACAGAATGCAAACTGCATCGTACAATCAGCTTAGTGAGCTATGTGTCAAAACATCTAGTAAGAATAATCATGATGAGGACAAGGAACAGAATCAAACCAGAAATAGCAGAGGAACAATGTGGATTTGAATATTTGAATGGAACTAATAATGCCATATACATTCTAAGAACTCTCAAAGAACGATCATTTGCATTAAATAAGGTTTCATATTTGTTTTGTTGATTACACCAAGTCTTTTGATCAGGTAAGATACGAAGAACAGTACAACCAAATAGAAAAAGTCAATATTGATGGAAAAGATCTAAGAATGATAAGGAATATGTATTGGAAAGAAATAGTACCAATGAGAGGAGAAAATCATAATAAGCTCTTTTCAAAACATCAGAAGAGGAGTTTGGCAGGGGTGTGTTCTGTCACCAGATTTGTTTTCACTCTACATTGAAATCATCCTGAGAAACCTAGAAAGGTAAGAGGAAAATGATAAATACTCTTCATTATACAGATGACACTGTTGTAATTGTAGAAAACGAAAAACAATTACAAAGTCTTGTGAATATTATAGAAAAAGAAAAGCAAAATAAAGAATTGGAGCTAAACAGTAAAAAGACTTGAATCTTGGTCATGAGCAAAAAACAAGAAATCCCCTCATGTATAAAAACAATAATAGCACAACATTGGGAAAGTTGATGAGTTCAAGTATCTGGAAACAGTCATCTCTCCAGACAGCAGATGTACATTAGGGATATCCAGCAGAATTGGCCAAGCTAAAAGAACATTCAAGAAAATGGAAAGCTTTATACCGACAAAAGCCTATCATTGTACAGATGCGAAGCTTTGATAATCAACAAGCAAAGTCAGAACAAGATTGTGGCGGCTGAATGTGGTTTCTAAGAAGACTGTTAAAAGTTCCAGAAACAGCAGAGAAAACAAATGAGACAGTCTTGAAAGAAGCAAACATAGAACGAAGATTAATGAAGACGATTAGAAAAAAAGACAAGCACCATTAATATGACATTTTAGGATACAAGAGAAATTTAATCTCCTTGTCACGACGGGAAAGCTAGAGGGGAAAAAGGCATCAGATAGACCCAGCCATGGGGAAAGATGTTAGACAGTTCTGAGAAATGGATGGGGACGGAAAGGGTAGAAGATATAACTGCAGCGAAAAACGATAGATTCGTATGAATGGTCATGATCACCAATGCTATTCAGCGTGGCACATGATGAAGATGATGATAAGATCTAGATAAGAGATTCTAGGAGACTCAGTTCTGTTCTTGGCACCTGTTGAAAGGAACTGCAAAGGCATAGAATAGTTCTTATGTCACATTAGCCTGCAATACATAATTTCCAAAATGATCATGGTATAAGCTGTAAACCTGTGCATACGGGGTACTTATTATTGAAAACCTCTTGTCCCATTTAGCGTATGTGTTTCTACGTCCTTGTATCAATCTGTCTCTGAAAAACCTGAGATTATGATATACACTTAGAAATGTACCTGCTATTCAGCTAAGGCCTGTGTGAGTGTACTGTACCAATGTCTCCTAGATTCACGTCATAGAACCCCACCTACGGCCAGTGTAGTTTCTTCAAGTCAGTCAGGATGAAGGATTGAATGCCTCTTATCTCATCATCTAGTGAAGTTAACCACGTTAAAGCACGTGTAACTACTACCGTTAGACTGGAGGTGGGGTATTCTATGCAACATTTTTTTCATGTTTGGTGCTGTGAATATTCCACTGTAATATAATCACACTGGTTTATCTTCTAATAAAATCATCTTAACGAAAAGTGTGTGTATTGTTGTTCTATTCACGTACTCCCCATATACTTCCATTACTGTGGTTCTTTTTATAATGACTCTGCTATAAATAGAATGTCCGAATATCTATTCTTTCTACAGCAAAGCACTAGAAGTTTCTACTTTCTTCAGGATCCAGTTTCGTTTATATCACTTATTTGGATTTACTCAATCACAGCTTATTACAATTCTAATGCCTCTGTTCACATTGCAAACTACTACATAAGAAGAGATGCTCAGGCTCCAGGTCAAATTCGCATTGTTGTGTGTATCCACAGCAGTATTGAAAAAATATCACACAACGACGCCAAGATCTAGAAAATGCTTCAGCTGAACATTATTACTCGTATTTCAATCAATATGTAGAACAGCACAGAATGGTTCAATGCTTATAGTAAGATTCATCCAGCCTGTGACAGTCCTCCTCCTCTTCCTCCTCTTTCTCCTACTGCAACTATTGCTCCTGCTGCTGCTGCTGCTGCTGTTATTACTATTAATATTCCAAAGCAACAACAACGTTAACAATACATGTATTCACCACCACCACCACCACCACTAACACCACCACTACATATATATATATGTGTGTGTGTGTGTGTGTGTGTGTGTGTGTGTGTGTGTGTGTGTGTGTGTGTGTGTGTGTGTGTGTGTGTAGACAGACATACAGACATACATACTTAGAGAGACTGATAAAGATTTAGGGAGAGAGAGGGGCAGATAGCTATATGGACAGACAGACAGACACACAGACAGATAGACAGACAGACAGATAGATAGATAGATAGATAGATAGATAGACAGATAGATAGATAGATAGATAGACAGATAGATAGATAGACAGATAGATAGATAGATAGATAGATAGATGGATAGACAGATAGATAGAGATAGATAGATAGATAGATACACACACACACACACACACACACACACATATATATATATATATATATGTAGTGGTGGTGGTAGTGGTGGTGGTGGTGGTGGTGAATACATGTATTGTTAACGTTGTTGTTGCTTTGGAATATTAATAGTAATAACAGCAGCAGCAGCAGGAGAGAGAGAGAGAGAGAGAGAGAGAGAGAGAGAGAGAGAGAGAGAGAGAGAGAGAGAGAGATGAAGAAATAACATACATATAAATAAACAAATAGGTAAAATGTAATAAAGTAAAACGAAATCAGTAATATCTAAAATAAATGAAAAGGAAATAGGTAATAAATAAATATTAAAAAAATGAAACACACTGGAGAGAAATATAGCGGTGTTTCTGTTATTGTCTTTAGGTTTCTGGTCATCTCCTTCCCAGAAATGGGTAGGAGGTCATAGACAGGTGTTCCTACGAACCTGTGTGATTCGACTGCTGTAGCATTGATTTTGGCTTGGAACCTGGATTTATTCAGTTGCTGGCTGGACTAGCTTACTCTTTAGTCTGTTGATATGGGCTTCTCTCATTCTCCTTCCACATGATATAGTGAGTTTGATGAGAATTATTGGTTTTGATAAATAAGAATGGAGTATTTGATGCAGCCACACGCCAGTCTTGCGTTTTTTACTTGATGCAATATCATACCCGTCTTGTTTTTCATGCATTCTCTTGCCAATCTTGTTTTCTGAGTGTGGTTTTTTTTTTTCTGTCTCGAAAATCTGTCGTGTATTCTCAGTCATCTGCTTTATTCAAGAGATCCTAATTCTACGAAATGGATGTCATATTTTTTCAGGTCACAGTTTCCCTGTTTCCTGTTGTGTAGAAAGTTGCCAGAGTTTCTGATGGTGCGGTTTTCCCCATGGCAATGCAGATTGATTCTGTGATCTCTGTCAGCACTTATTTATGCGTTCATTTGTACTTTCCTTGGGCTAGCGCTAATTTGCCTAAGCTTAGGACACGTTCGAGAGTTTGTTTGCCTTCGCAGAGCAAGCATGTGGGGTCATCTGATCTTCCCCCATCTCACTAGACAAGTATTCAAGGGCAGGAGGCCATATACTAATCTGAAGATGAATCTGATTCTCTTGGGGGGGGGGGGGGTTCATGCGCCACATATGAATCCAATTGAGACTTCTGTGGAATGCACGTTCTCACCATGTCCATTGTTCCTTTTGACCTTTTGGATTCTTTTGTCATCTCTCTCTTTCTTAACATTTTATGATATCATGTCATCTTTGTTTGTTTTTTCATACCCTTCGACCATCATTCCACTTTTCCCAGACCTTGACAACTGGTTTGTGTGTTTCCCATCATTTTACTGACCTCGGTGCTTTCCTAATACCACATCCACCACCTTCCAGACTTGCATTCTCTGCCAGTCTTCAGTTTTGAGTGGATTAATCACACAACCCCATGATGCGGGGAGGAGCTTTAGAATTAGCATGAAGTGCAGTCACCAAATTTTGCATTTGTCAAGAAGGCCAAGTGGTCTGTTACGGGTTTTTCTCTTTTGCTTGGTTTCCTGACCGCTTACGTATCTTACAGGGAATCATCATACTACCTTCAAAGATTCTTGACTGGATCTTCTGTCGTTGTTGGGACGGCTTGGTTGGCTATAGTGTATGTGACTGTTCCAGCTACTTTTCTGTTCTGCAGTGAGAGATATCATGCTTTCTATAGTTTGAAATTCATCCTGAATAAAAACATCTAACTGGTCTAACTGGTTCAGTACGTGTATGTCTCTTCGTCTTTTATAATACGAACTGTTGGATCATCCACGAAGATTTTAGAGGGGGCATTTGGTACCAATTTCCGTTTGTCTCCTGTACCTGAAATACTCACTGTTACCTGTAAGATGACCTCTGTTGCCAACACAAATGACACTACACCCTCCGTGGCTAACCAGCTTCCAAACTAATCCAGTCTGTCGTGTATTATTTTGTGGAAAACTGCGCTGAGAAGCAATTTTTTTTCAGCATCTTTATGATGTTCTTTGATTCTTCGCACAACTCCTGAT
>JAPXFY010000032.1:11361561-11389061 GCA_030674185.1 Monoplex corrugatus | reverse complement strand
TTAACAGATATCATTCATTAAACATTTGATTTACTTCAGTTTGATTCAATTTAAATTAAAATCACTAGAAAAGGACTTTCTTGGTAGCTAAACACACGTACACCTATTTGATTTGATGAAGACTAAAGATGTTGCAGAACACACAGGCACATACCTAAGGTAGGTGATGATGATAATTGACTCTCCTGTTGATCTGGTGGATCAGTAGGCATACTTAGGCGTAATTATGAGATATGCAAGGCTGATTCTGGAGACATTTTGTGACAGTGTTCTACTTGCGTTGCCGCCACCAGATTTCTCTGTTATGGGAAGTGTTTTCCCAGCGGGTGTTGTTGATGCTGCATGGGTCAGGTTGACCTTCAGATCATCCTTGTATCGTTTTAGTAGTCTTTCTTGGGCATGGTGTCTTTGTTTCAGCTCTCCATACAGGAGCATCTTGGGATGTGGCTGGCTTGCTTATTGACGAATTGTCCTGTCCATTGAAGCTAGCATTTGATAAGTAGATACTCTACACTTGGCACAGTACTTTTCTTCAAAACTTGAAGAACGGACGGTCATTCTTGCCATGTCATGTTGAGATCGTGTGTTGATTTCTTTGGTGGAACCATTCGAGCTGCTGAATGTGTCTTCGATAGATGGTCCAAATCTCACACCAGCACAGCTGGGCACCCATGATTACTGCTCCTTATACTCAAAGGTAATGAGTGTAGGGTTTTTTTAAATAAGCAAGACTTCTTGTATCACTGTGGCCAGGTATTAAAAAATCTTTGAGTCACGGTTTTCTTCGAGTATGTGTTTCATGTTTTCATTAGTTAAAAAGAAAAGCAAAGAAGAACTGGACGACAAAAGACGTTTTAGGCTTGATGGAACAACAGAGGAGGGCAAAGCAAAAAAGAGGAAAAATACAAAAACATATACAAGGAAATCTGGATTAAGTGTAATGAAGCTAAGGAAACTTGGCTGGAAATAAAGTGCAAAGAAATAGAAGACCAACACAAAACAAACCCTAAGCTTATAAACAGAAACAATGAAGAAAGTGTCCACAGGAAAAAGACGGGCCCATCAACTGGCTGCTTAACACTTAAGAGTGGCACGATTATTATGGAACAAGACAAAATATCAGATAATGGGGAGGGTACATAAAACACCATTTTGACGATGACAGAAAGAACATATCATGAGAAAGAACATTGAAGGACCACTAATAATGAAAGATGACGCTAGAACAACGATTAAAAAGATGAAACGAGGAAATACCCCAGGACGGAACAACATTACTACAGAACTGATCTAGGCTCTAGATGAGTTTGTTATTGAGAAAAATAACACTCCTCCAAAACGAAATTTATGACACCACAGCAAATCCATAAATCAATTTTCATTTCATTCTTAAGAAAATGGGGGCTATATAATGCGAACTTCATCATACAATCAGCTTGATGAGTCATGTGACAAAGATTCTGTTAGAAATAATCATGAGGACAAGGAACATAATCAAAAGAGAAAAGCAGAAGAACAATGTGGATTTGCTAAAGGAAAGGAACTATTAATGCCATATACATTCTAGAACTCTCATGGAAAGAATGACGGAGTTAAATAGGGATTATGTTCGTTTTGTTGATTACACAAAGGTTTTTGAGTGGATAAGACACGAAGGGTCGAGCACCAGTGATAGTCTTCTAAACTAGAAGTACACTATCAGATTTATCAGTCTTTGCGCGACAAGGTGATTGAATTGTAAAACAATTACTACTTTTCTTCACAAATTCTTAAAGCCCAAAGCACAAAATTTGTTCTCTGCCATGTCTGATTTCTTTGGCACTGAGAAATCCAATTCCTCTGCCATCAAATATTAGTCTAGATGATCTTCCCTCTGTCTTGTCCACAGTTTTCTCCACGAAGATTTCTAATTTGCGTCCGAATTTTGACTCACCTCCCTTCCATCCAACACTTCCAGACCCTCTATGTACTGGTACTCCTTTCCTCTCCTCTCCCTTTACACAGTATCTGAGACTGAAATCTAAATTATCCTCAAAAAAATGTCTTTCAAATCTTGCGAATTTTCTTCTCGCAAATTTACCAGCAGAATCTTCCATTTCTTCTTTCTTAACAATAGTTAACCGGATCTCAGGAGTCTTCCCTCCTGCTTTCAAACTTGCTCTCATCCAGTCACTTCACAAGACAAATAATCTCGATCTCAATGCTCTGAAAAAACAGTAGACCTATATCGAATCTCCCATTTCTCTCCAAAATCTATGCACGTTTTATGTTGTCATGTATTCAAAAGCTTCTGCACAAAATCAACTAACAATGCACAATCGACAAAACGAAAACCAGACAGCTGCTCATCCTTATCAAACTCTGCCCTGACACCAGACAGTTTCTCACTCGATGCACATGGCTTGCTCGTACTAGGACTAGGAGAAGCAGACAAAGAACTACCTTCGCCTTCCATTTGTTGCCTAGAGGGCCCACTTTCACTTGGATCATCCCTTCCTACATCTTTTTGAGCCAGCTTTTCTCTCTTATGTGGAGGCACACGCTTTTTGGAATAGTATGAAGCCTTTCTTTTGCCCATTTCATCCAGCAACTGATGATTACTTGCAATAAACAGTTGTGGAAAACAACCTTGACCTGTGGTGTTCTTTCCGGCAAACTTTGGGGCTCGGCAGGAGAAACGACGTTCATTTCCGTGTTTGAAGTTTGTTTCTAAGTGTTGTAGAATCTGAGATATTCCAATTTGAAGTTTATCAATATTTAATTAGGTAAACACTTGTTTCGTTTTTGATGCACCCACCTCAGAAATAATTAAATTAAAAATACTTATAATACTCACCTGCAATAGTTGTTGACATAGCAAAACTCGTAAGGGTTTTTGAAATCTAAACCAGCCAAGCACCCAAATCATGTAAAAAAACGGATTTTTCGTGTTTTTGGCATGGAAGAAGCTACCCTTAATATATTGTCCGGTTAACTATTGTCGTGATTTAATGCTGAAATAATACTTTGCATGTTTTTCTATTGTCATGTTGTTAAACTGAATTAGTTCATTGCATAATGGCTACCTGGTTGAACCTGGCTCTCAGTTACAAAAAAGGCTACTTACTGCGTAGCTTTCATCGGTGATCCAGCCGACTTCTTCAGCGCAACTGCTGGGTTGAGAACTGGCATCAGTGAACTCACGATAGTGCGACTGAATAAGTGAGGAGTACACCGATGGCAGGTTGTGTCGGCCCTGGTTCATTGCATTTTTTGCATCGTTACATTGTCACACTGAATATACTGCGTGTTTTGCTACTGTCATGTTATCATATTTTATTATTACATTACTGTCATTTTCTCAAGTCAAAGAAGAAAAACTACCTTCTGTGCAAGAAAGGAAAAGGCATGATACGGACAGAGCTTGACTTTGGGGTTGACTGGACATTTGGTGTCAGAAACATTGCCCATGCACTCCAAGTTCAGGCATCTGTACACTGAACTGAAACACAGCCCCGTCCTTCACCTGCACCTGCACACACACACACACACACACATACACACACACAACACACACACACACACACACACACACACATACACACACATACTACACACACACATATATATAGACATATACATATATATATATATATATATATATATATATATAACTGAAGAGAGGACTGGCAGAATGGTTCAGGTGTTTACCTGGGTTTAACCGTAAAATAGAACTGAACGTCTAGTCTTTCGAAAGGGGATGAAAAACACCCGTGTGCATTCTAGCCAGTCCATGCCAGAGATCCCACGGCAGTTGAAAATCATGAAGACCAGCGCATTGCCTGGCTGCCGTGGAGAGATAGGGTGATTTCCCAGTTCCCTGCCCTTGAAGTCCAATTAACTCTCTTGCCTTTCGAAAGTCTTGGTCCAAAACAATTGGGTAGCACTGCACTGTGTCGAGAATTACAGCCCAAATTTCACGTGGTAAGTCCACTGTTCCATAAGAAATGAATGTGAATACTAATATCTATATGTCTGTCTGTCTGTCTTTCTGTCTACCTATGTATATATTATGCAGTATGTAATTTATTCATATATTTGTCTGTTTGTTCATCTGTTTATTTATTTATTATGTATTATTTCTTCATTTATTTATTCATTTACTTGTGTTAGAAAGGAAGAAGGTTTGGCTGAGTATTTTGCCGTTTGCTCCTTTCAATCTCGACATTTCCTGTCCTCAAAAAAAAAAAAAAAAAAAAAAAAGTGTAGATCTGGTTTTGAGATAATGTACTTTTGTCGTATTCCTTAGGCACGTCCATTTAGTTCCATATTTACAACAAAGGTTATAGTTTTGCGTCGATATAACAAGGTTTCGAAATATATAAGGGAGAAAAGTTTTCACAGGACTTCCCTCCATATACAGCTGTTCTTAACATTTTGGCTATTGATAATCCTTTGAAAAGACTGTATGAACCACAAACTGTGACAAAGCTTTAGAATCAAACAGCATTTGTGTGGTGTGTGAAATGTCCATGGTTGTTAAAACTGTTTACGTGGTAATGGAGGACGGATGTGTGCGAAGCACAGTGAGAGGATTTATGGACAGGGACAGCGTCTTCAGATTCTGTAAATCAAAAAAAAAAAAGTCATGATTACGTTCTGCAGTTTGTTGTCAGTGAGTCGAAGAAGCCTTAAATTGAATGATTGTATGTCTGGCGTGAAAGACGCAGAACACCGGTCAAGAATCAGATGAAGAAGATAGGTATTGTGACTCAGGGCTGATAGATTCAAAGCTTAACCTGTGGTATCCAAAGAGCACAGCTGAAGGAAACGTTGGGGGAAAAAGGCTCAGGACAGAGAAACTAGTGGCATTGACATAGGCATCCTACAGGACATGTCATGTTGCAAAGCATTTCATCATCACACAGATGGTTACCATGAACACCATTCTGGAAGATCTGCACCTGAAGAACCCTGGGCACACAATGCCGTCACATTCCTAGGCTATTTTATGAGGAAAGGGGAATTGGAGAACCTAGTCACAACGGGAAAGCTGGAGGGAAAGAGAGCACCAGGTAGACCCAGGGAGAAGATACTAGACGGACTTGCAAAGTGGCTGGGGACAAAGAAGGTGGAAGAGATGCTTGAGGCAACAAGTGATAAAGACAGACGGAAGTCCATAATCACCAACGCCATGCGGCAAGGCACCTGATGATGATGATGATGACCTCCTGAAGACCAATTAGCCTTTTTCCTTTTCAGAAGTCTTGGTAAAAAGTGTAAATATAAATATGAATTGAAGCGAGGAAGAGAGGATGAGCGCCGCCCTCGTAATGCTGGCCCAGGGAAAAGCTGAGGTCTCTGCCACTTCACTCTCTTATGACCCCAGGGTTATGGGACTATCCAAGTAGGACCTCAGGACCTGGCCAGCTCGTGGGTTTACTTGCAGCTTAAGTTCTCAACCCAGCAGTTGCCCTGAAGAAGTCGACCGGATCACCGATGAAAGCTACGCTGTAAGTAGCTTTTTTGTCACTGAGAGACAGGTTCAACCAGGTAGTCATTAAGCTTAAGGCTTGTTCCGTAATCATTCTGGATCTTCTCCATCACATGGCACCTTAGACGTCAGTGCATATGGAATTCATTCCAAGCGTGAAGATGTCATCTTGAGAAAATGAGAAGAAAAAAAATGTCTGGAGTCTTAAGATGAAGAAATCTCACACTCCTGTCAAATCCAACAACAGAGTATTTGTACATATTGGAAACAGATAGACAGATAGACAGATAGACAGACAGACAGACAGACAGACAGATAAACATGCAGACAGATTGATAAATAGATATATAGATAGATAAATATTTAGATAGACAGACAGATGACAGACATAGATAGACCACAGATAGATAGATAGATAGATAATAGATAGATAGATAGATAGATAGATAGATAGATAGATAGGTAGATATAGACAAGATGGATAGATAGATAGATAGATAGATCGACAGACAGATAGATAAATAGATATATAGATAGATAGATATTTAGATAGACAGATAGATAGACAGACAGACAGATAGATAGATAGATAGATAGATAGATAGATAGATAGATAGATAGATAGATAGACAGATAGTCCTACAACCTTGAGTCATGGGGGAGTGAGGTGGTAGAGACCTCAACATTTCATGGGCAGTGCCCATCTCCTCTCCCTCTATTTTTTTCTTTTGAAAGTGAGTCGCAGCAGTGCAGCGCTACACATTTTTTTTACCAATACTTCAGAAAGGCAAGAAGGCTAATTGTTCGTCAAGGAGGTGGGGGTGGGTGAACCTGGGAAATCAATCCATCTCTTCAATGTTTTATATGAAGGCAGCTGAGCAATGCCTGATTTTCAACTGCCGTGGGATCTTAAACGTGCACAACCAGAAGGCGCACTGGTCTGACTCGTTTTTCGTCCTGTTCAGTATAACGGTTTACACCAAGGTAGTGTGTAGACATGTTGCAACTTCATCTTAAGATATGTGCATTGTGGTTTCTCAGAGGGAGTGTGTTTTGCACAACATTTTCAATTGTCGTGGGATCTTTAGCGTGTGCAGCCAAAAGGCACACGTGTCCAATTGTGTTTTCTTCCCCTTCCGAAGAAATAGACGTTCAGTTCGATTTTCCGTTCAAACTGAGGAGAAAATTTGAGGCCTCTACGGGGAGTGAACCATAGAACCTCGAGTTAAGTTATTGGCAGGTGAACGTCTGAACCATTCCGCCACCCTTGTCCCAATGGACATAAACCTGTTACTAAATGCAGACCAACCAAAGTATTTTCAAATGCTATCCAGCTGATTTGTATTTCATGACCACATACCAGGTATGAATACACGTTGGTATTCCAGGTCTGGCTCCCAGAGAAGTACAATATTGTAAGGCTCTCCTCTCAGCTGTGTGTTCAACGCAGTTAAATCTATACAGATCATAATCATCACGTACCTGTAGAAGTGGGTACGCAATGAGACATCTCCCTGACTCTCAGGACTGCTGAAGGGAGAATGTTCCATCTTGTCCATCTACACAATCTGCTCTGAGGTTACAGTTCAGGTGGTGCCGAAAGCTAAAATAGTTGTCTGCAAAACAGCTGAACATATCCTACAGACCACCAGACAGCTTCGGGAACATTTTGTTTTCTTTCAGATTGAAAGGGAAATAAAATGGAAATGGAAATAAGAGTTCGTTAAAATTTCACCAGATAAAGAAATTTTCTATTCCGTCATCTTGAACACATGGGTAAAATACAGTAATAATGAAAATTGTTTGCTCAGGAACACAAGCATTCCTAGTTCCTTGTAATTCTGAAAGTACAGAGCAATTTCTTATGTTCCAAACTTTCTCACGCTGATCATGATAACGTTGCCAGGTGGGACGGTCACACTGCAGTGGACTGACTCTGGTGTGTGTGTGGCCTGGCTATAAGTGCTGCGTAGCCAGAGGTTGAGGAGGTCATTACCATTGTCATGTACGTGTTCGACATACTTTAAGTTATCTAAAACAATGATGTTTACATCGACGATTTATATTTGGATTTTATCTAAAGTAATGACCCATATGTCAGCCGAGATGTGGTTTCTAAGAAGAATGTTGAGAGTTCCATGGACAGCAAAGAAAGCAAACGAGACAGTCTTGATGGAGGCAGACACAAGTAGATCACTCATAAGGAAGATTAGGAAAAGACAAGCAACATTTATAGGACCATTTTATGAGGAAGGGGGATTTGGAGCACCTGGTCACAACGGGAAAGCTGGAGGGAAAGAGAGCACCGGGTAGACCTAGGGAGAAAATACTGGACGGACTTGCAGAGTGGCTGGGGACGAGGAGGGTGGGGAGATACTGGGGGCAACGAGAGATAGAGACAGATGGAAGTCCATGATCGCCAACGCCATGCGGCAGGGCACCTGATGATGATGATGAATGACCCATATATCGATAACTTTACTTGGATTGCAAACTATCTAAAAAGCAATGACTTGTGCACCAGCAACTTTTTCTTTGACAAAAAATTCATCAGTTTTTCTCTTCTTTTTAAGCGTTTCAATTTTTTCGCTTGCGTGCATGTACGTTTGTTTTGTCCACACAGTTTGTCTTTGGTGGGCGTTTTTATATGTCCATAAGCTACCGAACATTTACACGATTACATGATCTAAACGTGCATATTTTGTGTTCTGCTTGCATGCACTCCTAAATGTGATTTATTTCAGCATCAGCAGATACGTGCATATGTTGACATGGGAGATCGAACGAACCGCCACCTTTACCTTTATCAGGCGGTAGACCAGCTCAGACCTTCCAACTGGAGGTCCAATGACTTACCCACTTGCCTCATGTACCCATCGAAGTCATATACAGTGGCATACGCACCAACACGTTTTCCCTCCCTTGTTGACTCAGATGTAAGTCACTTTCATCCAGGAAACTATGTTTTCAGTATTGTCTTTAATTTCAATACCAGTGCTTGAGATGTCTCAGGAAAGAAAACCAGCGCATTTGTGAATTATTAACCAAAAGAAGGGCAGAGGGATCACTAACCAAAAAAATGATACAGTTCTCCTGATTGTGTGAAACAGCGCTAAGTAATTAAAAACATACACTGAACAAGATAGGCTCCAAAACGGAACCTTGTGGATTACCATATTTTTTAGCAAACATGAAGTTGATTTAACATGGATAGATAGATAGATAAATAGACAGATAGCTAGCTACATACATACATACATAATACATACATACATACATACACATGTACATACATACATGATAATAATGATAATAGATAGATAGGTGGATATATAGATAGATAGATAGATAGATATGATAGATAGATAGATACATGGATATATAGATATATATATATATATATAATAGATAGATAGATAGATAGATAATAATAATAATAATAATAAATTGCTTTTATATAGCGCTATTCTCTGTATACAGACTCACTGCGCTATCATACCAATCATAAAACATACTATCCTACAGCAACACAATAGTGTACATAATACCTTACTATCACATAAGCATACTCTCTTACACAAATTAAAAATATGTTAATATATATATATATACACACATATACACACACACATACACACACACATACACACACACATACATAGACACATGCATACACACACATACACACACATACATCACACCCACTCATAAATTATACTATCTTACAACAACATGACTTAAACAGTACATATCATATACCTTAGAAATCATACAATAATCAACAGCATTAGCGCAAAGAATACAATCATTTAGACAGTGGGAATTTCAAATGCTTTCACAAACAGGTGGGTTTTGAGTTTTGCTTTAAAAGAAGCAAGTGCGCTTTCCCTTCTAAGGTCGACCGGCAGTGAATTCCAGAGGCGAGGTGCAAGATAATGAAAGGAGCGCTCACCAGCAGTTCTAAGATTACACTTTGGAATTTTAAGCAGCTTTTCATTCGATGACCTGAGGGCCCGAGATGGTGTATATGAGCATAATGCATTAGACAGGTATGATGGCAGAGTGCCTTCAAAGTGGCGGTATGCCATAGTGTAAATTTTATACTGGCAGCGATAGCTGACAGGAAGCCAGTGTAGCTTTTGAAGTATTGGAGTGATGTGGTCACGCTTCTTCTTCTTCATAATAAGGCGTGCAGCACTTGCCTGAACTCTATCGAGGCGTTTCATTTCATCTTTAGGTAGACCTGCCAATATGGAGTTGCAGTAATCTAACCGAGAGGTGACCAAGGCCAGAACAAGTTTGGTAGCAGCTTCGTTAGAAAGATAGCGACGGATTGATGCAATACGTCGAAGCTCAAGGAAGGAAATGCGGCATATACTGCTAATGTGATCATGCATTGAAAGTGCCTGATCGATCTTGATGCCAAGATATTTGACTGTGGGCTGAAAAGGGATGTCACTTCCATCAATGTGTGCAGAATTACTGCCGATCAAACGAAGACGGGAGAGCGCACCAACAGGCATAAATTCGGTTTTGTCGGTGTTAAGTTTGAGGCGATTACTGGTCATCCATGATAAGATGTCAGTTACACAAGCCTGAACACATGATTGAACATCAACAAAAGAATCTGGGTCTGAGCATTTGGACAGCTGGGTGTCGTCAGCATATTTATGAAATTGACATGAATGAGAAGAAATAACATCAGATAGTGGTTGAGTGTACAGTGTAAACAAAACAGGCCCAAGGACAGAGCCTTGAGGTACTCCACAGACAAGGGGGATGGATTAGATAGAATACCATCAACAATGACTGAATGAAAACGATCATAAACATATGAGGTGAACCAGTCAAGAACAGCGCCTTTGATACCGTAAGTTACTTCCAATCTTTTGAGCAGTATGGAATGGTCCAGCGTATCGAATGCTGCACTGAGGTCCAACAATGCGACCAATGATACCAGTCTGTTATCCGCATTGACTAGTAGTTCGTTGAGGACACTCAGTACAGCAGTCTCTGTGCTGTGACCCTTCCTGTAAGCTGATTGATGGACTTCAAGCAAGGAATTATTGTACAGGTGTTCCTGTAGCTGCTTTAGCACTACCCTCTCAAGCACCTTTGAAACAAAAGGAAGATTAGATACAGGCCTATAGTGCTTGAGTTCATTTGGATCAAGACCAGGTTTCTTCAAGAGTGGATTGACAATGGCCTGTTTGAATGAATATGGAACAACACCTGCAGAGAGAGAGCTATTGATGATGGTAGTAATCACTGGCACAAGATATGGCAGACATTGTTTTAATAGGGTAGTTGGAATTGGGTCAAGGGAGCAACTTTTGCTAGGCATGGCTAAGATTGTCTCTTCAATTTCTTTCTCTGATACGGGGCTAAAATCTGTGAAAAACGGGCCATCATAAACAGAAAATGTGGGGGGCTCAGATGATAGTAAGTCAAGGTCATCGCAGATACGTTTGATCTTGTTGGAAAAGAAATTTGAAAACTGTGATGGCAGTTCCCTTCGTATTATGTTGTTAGGCAGTGTGGTGGCCTTCGATCTGCCAAGTAATTCATTGGCAGTGGAGAAAAGCTGCTTGTTAGAGGAACATGAAGCGATTTTGGTTGAATAAAATTGTTCCTTGGCCTGTCGGATTGCATAACACACCGAACGTCTTTCTTGTGTGAAAATCTGTCTGTGGACAGTAAGGCCAGTGCGTCGCCACTGTCTCTCAGCGCGTCGTCTCTTTCTTCTGGCATCCCGTATTTCATCCGAAATCCAAGGGGCTGAGGGGCGATCACGTACACGCCTGGTAACAGCAGGGGCATGGCGGTCTAGAACCTTCTGGAGGGTCCCGTTGAAGGTGCCAACTAGGCTGTTGAGATCTGGGCTGGCATGCAGTCTGTCAATATTGTTGATGGCAGCATTCATATCATCTTGAAAATTAGGCAGTGATATGTTTTTAAATTTTCTGGATGTCACTGTACGGGTTTGATGGGGAGGTGTTTTAACTGAAAGCGTACAGTCAAGAGCATCATGATCAGAGAGACCAGCAGCAATACATGGGTATAGGCAGCTCAGGGACAGCAAGCTGCCCTCAGTGCGTGCTACCGCCCAATCAAGTATGTTGCCACGTTTGTGTGTGGGCTGATTAACAAGTTGTATTAAACCATGATCAGACAACAAAGTCTTGATCTTCTTCACTCTGGGGTCACTGCTGTCATTATAATGAAAATTAAAGTCACCAAGAATGGAAAAATCACATTTGGAGTTGGTGAACATAGATAAAAGTTCTGAAAAATCATCAAAAAACATAGAGTCTTTCAGCTGGTTCGTTTTTGGATTTGGAGGTGTGCGATACAAACACACACATGAGGCATTTACGTGATCCAAAGATAGTTTTAACTCAACAGCATCAAAACAAGAATTGGGAAAGAAAAGTTGCTTGAGTGTGATCATGCCAGACAAACACTTCCGCACAACAACACCTATTCCACCACCTCGTTGACCGGTACAGCGAGGAAAAGAATGAAAAGTGTATCCAGAAGGGGTTAAGTCATGGATGTAGCTCTCGTCACCTTCGGAGTAAAGCCAGTGTTCAGCCAACAACAGTACATCAATTTTGCTATCAGTAATGAGATCATGAATGTCAGTGGTGATTTGACGACATGACTGGGCGTTAAGGAACCACAGTTTTAGACCACGGCGTTTCAGTTGTCTGTTTGGACGATGGTAACGCTTTCTAGGCAAATTCACGCCCAGGCCTAGAGAGCGAAGCCTTTGTGTCAGGTCAGGGTTCAAGCGAGCCGGAGGAACGGCGAGTAGCTCGGCGCGATTGTATTGCCGTGGTAGAGAAACAGTGCGCTGACCTGACACAGGCGTTTGTACACACAGCGCGTCGCTGTCTGCCCGGTCCGTATTGCTTGGTGCTCGCTGAGTGGCTGGTTTGAATGGCGGGCACAGAGTATTCATAGTGGCGAAGCAAGCAGAGACGAATATCCAAAACCACAGCACTTTGACTGCAGGGTGGGCGTTAAGAGCCCACGAAATAATAGTTACCCACATCACAATTATGCACTCCAAAACACAGGATCATACACGCACTCAAGTCATACAAACAACAGCAAAACAGGCGGACGTTAGAGTCACTCAAACCGCACGGCAAGTGACCGGATAATAGATACATAGATAGAAAGATAGATAGATAGATAGATAGGTAGATACATACAGACATACATACATACATACATACATACATACATACATACATAGATACATACATAGACAGATAGATAGATAGATAGATAGATAGATAGATGACAGATAGATAGATAGATAGATAGATAGACAGACAGATAGATAGATAGATAGATACAATCACTTATTTTGTTTCCATTGGATGGTCAATGTTAAGCAAAAGTCACATTTCTTTTATTCACGTTTGTAATGTTTGCTTAATTTTGTTTGCTTTGTTTTTCATTGTTGTTTTGTTGTTGTTGTTGTTATTGTTGTTGTTGTTGTTGTTGTTGTTGTTGTTGTTGTTTGTTGTTGTTGCTGCTGTTGCCGTTGTTGTTGTCGTTTCTGTTGTGTTGATGATGTTGATGTTGCTTTTCTTTTCTTTTCTTCTTCTTCTTTACTCATCTTCTTTACCCTTCTTCGTTTTCATCATCATCATCATCATCATCATCATCATCATATCATATATATGTGTGTGTGTGTGTGTGTGTGTGTGTGTGTGTGTGTGTGTGTGTTGTGTGTGTGTGTGTGTGTGAATGAGTGTGTGATTATGTGTGTGTGTGTGTGCGTGTATTTGTGTGTGTGTGTGTGTGCGTGCGTGTGTGTCTGTGTCTGTGTGTGTGTCTGTGCGGGTGTGTGCAGATAAGTTAGTGTGTCTGCATGTCTATGACAAAAACGCGTGAACAGGATTTATTCAGCTCTTTATCGATGGGACTTTATTAAATTGCAGTCGAAGATGGGATATTGAAGAGTCATGAAAGGATAAATTTGAAATCACGCAGCGCAAGGACAGCACCCCCCTCCCCCCTCACCATTGTTTGGTGAAATGGCTGCCGTGTGGTTTCGGGAGCTGTGAGGTGATTTTCTGGAGAATGGTGAGGCATTGGTGTGCTTGGTCCTATCCAGCACCTACATGTGTTTCTTGTTTGCTGCCTTGTTCAGAAACTTTTGTAGTCGAGAAATGTGTTCTGCTGGTAAGCTAACTGACACAGCTAATGTCTCATGGCTAAGCATAACAAATTCCTGGCAAGGCATTGTAATGGTCCTATTGGTTACACATAGTAACAGTCTTTCATAAACTGACGAGACTGGTAATGGATTCAGACATCCTTCTCATGACTGAATATGATATCTAGTATTCATTCCCAGTCTATAACATAAAAGCTGATTTATTTGCTGTCCAACTTAATGCTCAAGTGATTCTGGTGGTGTCTATTTAACGTATCTTAGATTGTCCCCACCCTTCAACCATTCCAAGACCTTGCTAGTGCATAGGGGTTTGTGCAGGCTGAAGGATTCATCCAGATTTGGGCGGAGCACATATGGAATTGACCTTGTGCAATAGTAAAACATCAAACTCCTTGACATTGTTCCTGTCTTTCGGTGAAAGGTGTGTTCATTATGGAGTAACTGAACACCCATCTGACACCCTGACGTCTAACAGAAGGGATGAAAACCAGAACTACCACAGAGACAAACATATTGACAAGCAGATAGCATCAGTGACACCATTCGTCGGTGTTAGAGAGAGAGGGGAGAGGGGGGTGAGACAGAGAGACAGAGACAGAGAGAGAGAGAGGCAGAGAGAGGGAGACAGAGGGAGAGACAGAGAGAGACACAGAGAGAGACAGAGATACAGAGAGAAGAGACAGATGGACAGACACACAGACAGACAGACAGTAGGGTAAAGCAAGAAAGAGAGAGACAGACAGACAGACGGACAGACTGACCGACAAACAGAAGAGAGACACACAGAGAGACACAGAGAGATACAAACAGATAGATGAACCAAAACTTAACATATAACATCCATAATCCAAAACAAGTGTGACTGCCCGCGTTCAAGCAAACAGGAACCAGAAAAACACGAAAGAAGAATATGAACGCGTATTCAATCCAACAAAACAAGACAGGTGCAAATTTTCGGCCAACTGGCCTTTGTCAAGCATAATGTTACAAACAAACAAACACTAGATACAAAAAAATTGAGAAAAAGACTGAAACTTCCCTGCTGCTGTCTTCAATGAGAGAAAAGGAACAAACTGACTAAGATGACATCAGTTTGTTCCTTTTCTCTCATTGAAGATAGCAGCAGAGAAGTTTCAGTCTTTTTCTCATTATTTTTGTGTCTAGTGTTTGTTTGTAACCTTACGCTTGACAAAGGCCACTTGGCCGAAACTTTGCGCCTGTCCTGTTTTGTTGTATTGAATACGCGTTCATATTCTTCTTCCGTGTTTTTTTTCTGGTTCATATAACATCCATACTGACTCTTCATTACTGATGAAGTGGAGGACTAGCTGCTCTCCTTTAGTCAGCATGTTAACGAAACATACAGACCATCAGCCAGTGACAGAGCAAACAGACACACGTTGATGCGTTCCTTCAACCCGTGCTTGTAGAACACCACCATGTTGATGATGTTGGTAGGCACACTGATCAGAAAGAGGGTGGGCACTATCAGGAAATTTGTCAGTTTCCTCACCATATCTTTCACATAGAAGCTGATGATATTGCCTGTATTGTTCCAAGGAATGAACTCTTGAACCTGTAGAACTATACATTCCGAACCATTCATATTGGTGTGTTTAAAAGGTTGGTTGGATGATGGTCATACACTGTTCTGAAGATGTGTATTTTGTTTCGCCTTTTTTTATTATTGGACCGTTAATTTTATGTTGTTTGAAGTTGTGGAACTACTTTAGATATTGCTCATCACGTACAATTCATAAGAAACAATATAAGTGATAGAAATGTGATCCAGATTTTGTTTCTCGCCAACCTCAAAGAAATATATGATTTGTGTCTCACAGAGCATCCGTGTTTCTGGTTTGGTTGGTTAATTTTTCTTTTTCAAAGACTGGCTCCAAGTCATGAAGCAATCAAAACGATGGGTTCCAGAGGTAACCTGATCATTTTTAAACTAAGTGTTTTGTCTAGCTGATTGTCTTCCAACATACTGCACAGTTTTGCACAGGTTCTATGCTGGCCCAAAAACAAACACACAAACAAATAAAAGTGTGCATGAACCCCCTGGCCATCTGATTGTGAATGGCTACCCCGCCCCACCCCTTTCAAATTTTAGGAATCGAAGATGAAGGTTTGACAAATAGGGGATGGACGCTGACTTCATAATGTTTGCACTGAGAAAAGGTTGATCTCTACAATCTCGTTATCAAACATCATCAGAGTTAGGCTACTGAAGTTAATTTTTGCTATCGTGGTCAGAGATCATGCAGAATTCCAGTGTTCAGCAACCTGTTGAAATTTTGTGTTGAGAGATTCTGCATGGACAGATACACTTTTGACATCAAAACTGTTCATAATATGTCATAGTTTTAGTATTTTGTAAAACCTCTTCGTGGTTAAATAGCCAATAGCTTCAGAGGCAAAGGAGTCTCATACTAAAACATATCAAAAGTATTTCCTGAGTTTCTGCTTTTTGTGGATAGCTCCCGCAGAACAACAGACAGAAACCTGTGACATTTCAAGACTGGGAAACAATTCGTCATCGGTTCAACTGTGTTGGATCTTTTGGACAAATTTGTGCTATTCCTGTGTCTCCTGGTGAGATGCTCATTGACAGCCAACATGGTGCACACCACACACACACACACACACACACACACACACACACACACACACACACTACCACACACACACACACAAACATACACATAAACACACACACAACACACCACAACATACACATAAACACACACACACACACACAACACACACACACACACACACACCACACACACACACACGCACACGCACACACACACACACACCACACACACACACACACAACACACACACACACACACACACACACACACACACACCGCGAACGATTTGATGGCTTTATTTACCACAATTTCATATCAAGATTAAAGACAAAGAATTTGTCTCATCATCTGCGAAAGCTGTAGAATTTATACAGTTATTTTCGAGAGCAAGTAACTCCAAACAAGGGAGAAAAGGGGAAAACTGAAGAATCTGACGAATACTCACATCATTTCCCTGATAGTCATATATACATGAATTAG
The DNA here is from genome assembly GCA_030674185.1 of Monoplex corrugatus. Classification (NCBI taxonomy): domain Eukaryota; kingdom Metazoa; phylum Mollusca; class Gastropoda; order Littorinimorpha; family Ranellidae; genus Monoplex; species Monoplex corrugatus. The sequence continues at coordinate 11,372,311 of JAPXFY010000032.1, read as the reverse complement.
AATTTACGTTACTGGAACATGCCCTTCTTTCGCTGAACACCAAATATTGGCTGGAGGATTGGATAGCATTTCGTACACCCTTTTAAATCATTCACCTGAAAATTCGATTCAATACTGACAAAATATCATACTAAAATACTGCGAAAGTGGTTGTATACCTGACATTTAAAAGACTTCAATTGTGTTACATATACCAGAAGCTAATAAACCCCGCTCAGATAGTTACAGACCTACCTCGCTTACATCAATGTTTCAAAAGCGATGGAAAAATTATATTGAATCGACTGACTTACTTTTGTTCGAAAAATAAAATAATTCCTTTCAACCAATGTGGATTTCAAAAAGATAGATCGTATATAGACCATTTAGACAAAGTAACAGTGCAAATAAGAATTCAGTTTGCTAAATGTCTTAGCTAACTTCTTTGATCTTAGAAAAGCATACAAGAAAGTCTTGCATACGAGACTTTTGTTAAAATCAAAACATATTGGTCTCAAAGGTGATCTTTATCATTTCATTAAAGCATTTATAACTGACCGAAGTATAATCGCTAAAGTCGGTAATACATATTCAGAAAAAAACAATCTGTTAAAATGGGAATTCCACAGGGTTCCGTAATATCTCCTCTGTCGTTTAATATTTTGATCTATTACCTGCCAACACAAGTCTCAAACAATGTAAACTAAGCTCAGTACACACATGTTATAGCGATCTCTATGAATGTTCCGTTGAAAAGGAAGACTTCCTTAAAGAGAAACAAATTACATTGAAAAGGTCTATCAGCGTAAAATTTATCATAATTATTTGACATCACTTAACAGCCAATGGTCTGGAAATATCCAAGGAACATGTACACACGATATTTTGTTATAATGGTCTCAGTCCCAATGAGTTACTGTTGTTTAAAATCAATAAAGAGGAACTGAAATATACACCTCAGGTGAACTTTCTGGGAGTATACTTGACTTCAATGGAAAGAACAGATTGATGCCTTGTTATGTAAAGCTATAAATAGCTATAATTCAATAAATAATAACTAGTAAACGATCATGGGGGCAGGATACTAAAACAAACGTTGTTATGCCTTGTATCAGCTTTATTCAGATCGAAGTTGGCTCATGGCCAAGAGATATCTTTTTCACCGCCAAAATGCTATTTGAAAAAACGAAATCCAAATCCTAAATAGTAAAGCAATTAATTAGATTTGCTCTTGGCGTACCAGTGCATACAAAAACACAAAAAAGTATATGAAACATCCAGCGTCCTTCGTTTGGAAGGTTGGAGAAAGTTGTCAGCTGCTAAACATATAGTTAGAGCAAATGCAGTAGCTAGTTATGCCGATACGGAACTTAAAATTCGGTGTGGCATCCATTTATCCACGAGAGCAAAAACAATGAAGGCTCAAGAAACAGTATCTTTTTACACAACTGAGCTCTTCGAAAATTCCAGTATGGAGATTACAAAGGTTTCACATAAAATGATATGTTGTCTTCTACCCCCCCCCCCCCCCCCACCTTCCGCTTGGGAATTGTCCAATGCAGCATTTGATATAAACTATACTGAAAATGACTTGAGAAAAGATATATATCCACATTATCCACAATCTTTCACTTGAAAATATTTACTGATGGTTCTGTTCTAGATGATGGTGAAGCTAGCGCTGACCTTGTAATTCCAAAATTTAAAGTAGAAAAGGCTAACTCTTTAGGACAAGGACATTCAATCTTCACGCGTGAACTAGTTGCCATCCTAATGGCACTGAAATATACGGTATATGCGCTCAAAGGTTTGTTTAGGTTTTTTTTCTTCTTTTTAGTTTGAAGCTGAAGCAGCTACAGTTGGACTACAATGCAATGCTAAGAAAACGAAAGTGATGATGTACAACGAAAGTATTGAAAACGATATGAAATCTATCAATGGGAGAGACATCGAGCAAGTCACCAATTTCAAGTATCTGGTCGGATGGATGGACAGCAGTCAGAAAGATGTCTCTGTTCGAAACGCCCTTGCTTGGTCTGCATGTCACAAGCTGAAGATGATAAGGACTTCTAACTTGAAAAATGAACTAAAGATTCATCTCTTTATATCCACTGTCGAGTCTGTGTTGCTCTACAACTCGGAAACATGGACCTTAAGAAAGCAGATGGGGAAGAGTCTTGATGGGACGTATACTCGGATGTTGAGGATGGCATTAAATGTCTCTTGGAAGCAGCACATAACTAATGAAGAGCTATATGGATACCTCCCTAAAGTTAGTGACAAGATAAGAACACGTAAACTTCGCCTAGCCGGTTACTATATTATGCGACATCCAGAGGAAGCTGCTTCACAACTTGTACTGTGGCAGCCAACTGGAGGGAGAGCGAACAGGGGAAAGAAGACAACAGACTTCACTGATCTTCTCAAAAGGGACACTGGCCTCGAAAACATCGATGAGATCAAGGCAGCTTTATTGGACAGGAGCAAGTGGAAGGAGTACGTCACAGAGGCTCGATCGGGAGATCGGCCAAAAGAAAATGAAAGTATCTTATTGTGTAAAGAGGCGAAATCTGCATTATAATCCCTAAAGCGTTGCCAATATAATAAAAACTGCGTAAATGTTTCAGATGACATATTAAATTCATCATTTGATAACAAGTAATACAAAAGTCATTTTTGTCGATCCCACGGGAAGACAGAATAGCTAAAGATGCATCAATGAATAGGGATGGCAATACTCTCTGAACATGGAATGAATGTCATATTAGAAAAGAAACTAAAAGTGCAATGTAACCTTTGCTCTTTCATCGTAAACTGTCAGGGATTTACAAACTGTGAACAACTTAAGCTTACCGATTATCTCTCAACTCACTTCGAACTGAATTCAGTAATATCCTCAAATGTGTCTGTAATAATTTTATAACAGTAAAGCATCTTTTCTGTTGTCAGCAAATGCGATCTTATTTCCCTGCATCAGATACAAATTTAAAACATAAATATACTGATTTCACTCTGTATTTATACACTGCTAGGCGTTAAATGCACAGTCCCATAACTTGTTTTCTTTGAAGAAGACCGATTGTTTTATACCTGCAACTCCCACTTACTCCTGTTTGTTTATTTGTTAGGGTTTTCATTATTCCATTACTGTTACAACACTTTTAAACCGATAAGAAAATGATCTTCTCCCCCTTCTGCCCCAGCAGACAACAACTGAAGACTTGTCGTATGCCAGCACAGGCACTTACATGCTCGTAGCGCGCGCACGCACGCACGCACACACACACACACACACACACACACACACACACACACACACACACACACACACACACACACACACACACACATACACACATCATCATCATCATCATCATCATCATTATCATCATCATCATCATCATCATCATCATCATCATCATCATCATGTGCCATGCCTCATGACATTGGTGATCATGGCCCTCCATATGCATCTATCCCTTGTCGCTGGAAACACATTTTCCAACCTTTATATCCTCAGCCACTCTAGACGTCCGTCCCATATATTCTTTACCTGGGTCTACCTGGTGTTCTCTTTCCCTCAGCTTTCTCTTGTCCGGTAAGGACCGTCATTCTGCACAGGTGACACAAGACCGTCTGCAAGCTACTGCGATCAACTAAAAAAAATAACAAAGATTGCGATGTGGAATGTGAGGATATTGCTGCAAAAGAAAAAACTAGAAAATGTGGAGATTGAGATGCAAAGGCTTAACATTAATATCCTAGGACTACGGTAAATGAGATGAAAGGTGGCGTGCATGATAACATCAGACGAGCATATCTAATATATTCTGGTGGGAAAACACTCGAAAGAAGAGTAGGCATCATAAAAAGGGACACGTCAAAAGCAGTTAAGTGTTACTGGGCTTTGTCAGACCGAGTTTTGCTGGTTAAATTGGATGGCAAGCTATTTGATATCAGCATCGTCCAGGTGTATGCACCAACATATGCAAGTACTCAGGACGAAATTGACAATTTCTACGAAGTATTAGAGATAGCCAAGGCTCAAAGTAAATCACAGAAAGTTACAATAATAATGGGAGATTTCAATAGTCAAGTAGGACAGGAGAGGGTGGAGGATATAGTTGGACCTCATGGCCTTGGTACACAAAATGAAAGGGGAGAGAAACTTGTGGAATGGGCACACATGAATGAGTTCATTGTAGGAAACACCTGGTCTGAGTAGCGTAACAGAAGAAAATGGACATGGATGAGTCCAGGAGATAACCAAGAATCAAATTGACTACATCCTGATATATAAAAGATTTAGAAATTATTTGCTGACAGCACAACCACTACCAGGCGCAGACTGCAACGGTGACCACGATCCTGTAATGGGAACATTTCGGTTGAAACTAAGGAAAATAAAACAGACTGAAAGTAACATCAAACTAAATCTTGGATTGTTAAAGACAGATGGAGTGGCACGTAAAATGTTGACGTATATGTTCAAACCAAATCCAATGCTCTATAAGACGTTGGTGACAGTGAGGAACAATGGACAAAGTTGAGAAACTCGATAAATGAAGTTTGTGAAGAAATCCCTAGAGTAGATAGAAAAGCAAAAAGGAACTGGATGACAAAGAATGTCTAAGCTTGATGGAAGAACGGAGGAAGGCAAAGGGAAAAGAGGAAAGATACAAGAAACAAACCAAAAAAATCAGGAATAGGTGTAATGAAGCTAAGGAAGCTTGGCTATAAACAAAATGCAAAGAAACAAAAAGACCCACACAAACAGATCCTTGGGGTATGCACAGAATAATTGAATAAACTTCCCACAAGAAAAAAGACGTGCACATCAACTGGTTGCTTATCATGGAAAAAGACGAACTGTTAGATAGATGGGGAGATTGCATTAAAGACCTTTTTGACGATGACAGAAACGAAAAACACATTATAAAAAGGAACGTTGAAGGACCTCGTATAATAAAAGATGAAGTTAGAGCAACATTGTAAAAGATGAAGCCAAGAAAAGCTCGAGGACCAGGCAACATTACACACACACAGCACACACACACACACACACACACACACACACACACACACACACACACACACACACACACACACACACACACACACACACACACACCACACACACACACACACACACACACACACACACACACACACACACACACACACACAACACACACACACACACACACACACACACACACACACACACACACACACACACACACACACACACACACACACACACACACACACACACACCACTCTGCACAAAATGATGAAGCCTGGCTATCTTGAGTTCTGAATACTTTTCTGTTGCTCGTTAAATCGTTTCATGTTACCTTATATGGTACAATGCAATTATGATTTCACATATTCATACACGTCATAAAACATTTCTTTATCTCCTTTCTTTCGGACTGTCTTTCTTTCTGTCTTTCTGTCTTTCTGTCTTTCTTTCTTTCTTTTCTTTCTTTTCTTTCTTTTCTTTTCTTTTTTTCTTTCTTTCTTTACTTGTTTATCCATTCACTTTTAGTATTTTTTTTCGTCTAAAAGTACATAATATATGTGAATAGACGTTAAAAGAAATAACGAACACACAATCACACACACACACACACACACACAAACACACACACACACACACACACACACACACACACACACACACACATACACAGATACACAAACGCTCTCACACACACACACATACACATAGACACACACACACACACACATGCACACACACACACACGCACACACACTCACACACGCTTGCACGCGCGTACACACTCACACATTACAGTTGAGAAAATTCATTGTCCCTGCCATGAATTATTTCCACCATTCACGTTCGATGGACTGCAAGAAGACAGTCATAATGTACATGAATTGTATATATCGTAACGCCGTGATGTGGTTGCCATTTCGCGAAGCCCTACCCCCGTCGTGCCCATCCCTATCCCATGTACCCTTGTGAAGCTTAACACAATAAAACATTTCGCATTTCTCAAACTCTCTCTGTCCCTCATTGTATCTTTCTCTCCCTCTCAGCCGCACACACAGCCATTGGAACGATACAAACACTATACATTAACGCACAGACATACTCGTGCATACTCCTACCAATATAGGTACACACTGAGAATATGTAAACACATGAACTTACAGACACACACTAACATACATACACAATACACAGACACAGACACAGATAGACACACACACACACACGCGCGCGCACACACACACACACACACACACAACACACACAATCACACACACACACACACACTCACACACACACACAACCACACACACACACACACACACACACACACACACACACACACACACACACACACACACACACACAACACACACACCTCTCAAAATCTCGCTCCTTGCATCGAATAATTTGCACAAACATACCCAAACTCAAAGATAGTCACCAGCAAGGTCGCCTCTGTACGACATGCACGTATGGAGGTTCAGCGGAATGTGTTCAGCATTTTCGTATCTGCTGAGCTTGTTGACATAAAAAACATGTCTTTTGTCTGCCATGAAAACCTTCATAATAACCAACAATTTCTACACGACAATATTCACCCCACTGCCAGAGGAAGCAGCGTGATAACGAGGAACCTTGGAAGACACGTTCGGGATCTGTTTTGGAAGACCCCTAGGAGAACAAGATGATCACGATCTTCACGGCTACACGCCTCTAGATTCCCCCGAGGACTGTGCCACCATTTTGACAACTGCGAACCGTGGTTGCTGCCATATGATATGTTTTAGCTGAGTGAGTGGAACTGTACAACAGGTGTGGCAAAAATATATTGTTATAACCAGATCAAAAGCAGGAAAATCGAAAACCAATAAGAACAGATACAGACCCATTGCTTTGACATTCCACGCGAGCAAACTAATGGAAAGATTGGTCTTAAACAGACTTTGAAACTACTCTGATAAAAGTAACGTTATTCCGGTAAACCAGGCAGGTTTTAGAAAAAGCAGATCCGCAGTTGAGCATCTGGTTAAACTTACGACTCAGATCAAACAACAGTTTGCCCGCAGAAAAAGTGTTTTAGCTACTTTCTTTGATGTAAAAAAGCCTACGATCAATATTGGCATGAACGTTTGTTGTTCAAACTAAAATCTGCTGGTTTATCTGGCAATATGTATAATTACATTAAATCTTTTTTTTTTTTAGCTAATAGAACAATTCAGGCAAGAGTGGGAGCTAATTATTCTATTTCACGACGCCTCGACATGGGGATTCCACAAGGTTCTGTGATAGCACCTATCTAATTTAACACCCTTATACAGGATCTTCCTAAAGCTCTTTCAAATCGTGTTGTTTTAGTACAGTATGCTGATAATATATGCACTTGGATGAACATCACTTTAAAAAAGACAACTCCACAGAGAACGCAGAATTACATCAGGAAGTTGTATCAAATTGATCCTAATAATCCTGGAAACTATATGTTAGAAAATGGTCTGTCGTTGTCAGCAGAAAAAAACTAACATGATGCTGTTCGATCCTGGTGGTAACTCAAATAGCTTGCCTACTTTGTAATTACTTGGTTAAAGTGTTAAATTACAAACAGGTCGTAACATTTCTGGAGTTTACATAACGTCAAAATTATATTTCAACAAAAACTTTTTTTTCTAAAGATAATAGCAAATTACCTAAGGAATGGATACAAATATACTGATTCCCTGTCAACAGCGCTGGTCAGGTCTAAATTATCCTACGCGCAAGAAGGTTTTTTTTCAATGCACTAATATTTTCTAAAAAACAGATTCAGAGCTTGGACGGCAAAAGTCTTAAGATTGCACTAGGCATACCAGCTCATGCTTCTACTCTGGAAACGTACAAAGTTGCTGGAATTTTACCTCTAAACAACCACTGTGAGCTAGCTACAGCAAAGTTTGCAGTTAGAACTACTTCCCATTCAGACCCAATCATCAGTTGCCTTGTTTACAAACCAAATCATGAAGAACAGAAAGCATGATCATGTGATATCATTGATCAAAGAACTCCACTGGCTACCTGTCAAGTCTAGCTACCGGTATAAAATTTCAAGTCTTGCATTTCGTCGTTTTGACGGATATTTTCCACTTTACCTTTCAGATCGCCCTACACATAACAAGCATTACTCACCCTGTGATCCTCAAAACAAAAGCTTCTGACAATGATGAAACGCAGTCTTCAGTCAGCTGGCCAGCTTGCTTTCAGTTTCATTGTGCCTTCTATTTGGGGCTTACTGCCAGCTGATCTAAGGGACCTGCTTTTCGTACTTCAAGTCAGTGTTAATGACTGACCTGTTTAACCAGGCCTTCCACTTTTGATATCAAAATTATTCATCTATCACTGTGTACTTTCACGTCTAACTGCTGACCATGTGGTCGCGTGTAATCAGTCATGTATGTGTACATTATGACCCAAAGTGTAGGCATATGTACATTTAGACGTTGTCAGTACATGTAGTTACTAATTTGTGTACATACTCTGCCAAAAACGTCGTCATTCAAGCGAGGCTATGCACAGTGTGCGGACCAAACGCTTTTGGCTCAACACTGTTCAATGTCTCTGACCACTCCTGCTGACAGATGAAGATAAACCTCATAAGCAGATCAACTGGGAAAAATTGCCATTTGAGCACCTCTAAACAGCCGCTATTAACAGAAGAATAACCAGCACATGGTTCCTTCTCATGCAGCACCTTCAGAAGAGCACGTGCCCTCAAAAGTGGTCATGCATCCCACATGGAGACCCACATTAGATGATCAGGGTCAGTAAACCTGTTTAACCGCCGGTTCGAAGGAACGTTTCCATCAACATCATCATAATTGTAGACTTAGCTTACATAATATTTAATGTGTGTTCTGCACAAGTATACACACTGAAGCGGTTCAGGTACTAACAGGTAGGTACACGTAATGACCTGAGAGATAGGACAAATCTCCACCCTTTTCAGACCAGATTACAACATCAGATGCTCAGGCTTCAGAGTTGGAAGAAGAGAATGACGACACTGGACAGGCGGGATAGCAAACGCTTTCCACATCTACAACATGACTGCGCAAGGCTTCCCGTCTAACCACGGACCATCAGTTTCACCTCCCACAGGACACCTCCGGTAAAGTGGATGAAAAGTAGTGAAGTAAAGTGAGTATTTCCAAGTAGATTCTTTTATTGAGGCATTCCCTGACACACCTTGTCCTACATGTTCATTTGATGGACTGATTTTTTCCCAGACATTAAATAGTTACCATTTCAGTCAGAACACATATTGCCTGATGATAGCACAGTGTCATGCATCACCTGTGACATGTGATTACATTTGGCTCTGATAGACATTAAAACCAGGATCAGAAAGAAAACAATATCAGCTGTATCAACTTGCCTCATATTTGAATTACACCAACATTTCATCATCATCAGGTGCCCTGCAGCATGGCGTTGGCGATCATGGATTTCCATCTGTCTCTATCTCTCGTTGCCCCTAGCATCTCTCCCACCCCCTTCGTCCCCAGCCACGCTGCAAGTGTGTCCAGCATTTTCTCCCTGGGTCTACCTGGTGTTCTCTTTCCCTCCAGCTTTCCCGTTGTGACCAGGTGCTCCAAATCCCCCTTCCTCATAAAATGGCCTATAAATGGTGCCTGTCTTTTCCTAATCTTCCTTATGAGTGATATACTTGTGTCTGCCTCCATCAAGACTGTCTTATTTGTTTTCTTTGCTGTCCATGCAACTCTCAACATTCTTCTTAGAAACCACATCTCGGCTGCCTCAATCTTGTTCTGGCTTTGTTTGTTGACTGTCCACGCCTCACATCCGTACAACAGGATTGGTTCTATATAACATTCAAGACCTCTCTTCCCTGATGTTAACTGATAGGCATTTGTACATCAACATTTGCACTGAAATAAAATCTACGCTTTTCTGCAGAGTTCCTCGTGGTTCTGTAGTAGGCTCTGTGGACACGCAAATTATGTATAAGATGGTACAGTGAAACATCCTAATGAGATTTGTGTGCTGGCTGACTGAAAACTGAACAAGATCACTGATCATATAAATCACATGCATTTAAATAACAAAATATCTAATGAAGAGTTTAATCTCAATTTGAGCTATAAACACACACACACACACACACACACCACACACACACACACACACACGCAACACCACACACACACACACGCAAGCACGCACGCACACACACACACACACACACACACACACACACACACACACACACACACACACAAATTACCTTACCATAAACAGTCTTCAGAGGAACACTCATTCAAAGTGTTAACAGTTACGTAATTATCTCTCTTCTACACATTTTCGGGTCTTGCTTCTACAGTCGCCGAATGCAGACAAAAACAGTTTGCCCAAATTATGTGGTCAAGAAAAATGTGAGTGACTGCAAGTGAGATACGAAAGAGTTGATGAAAGGGATCTGTACTGTACTCACTTAAGGACTTGATCACAGTTCACACAAACTCAGAACTGAACAAAACACCTACCAGTTTCGTCATTGTGTCTTTTACGGGGTATACTGCAACAGACTGAAGTCATGGTGATCAGTAAAAAACATGAAATCCCCTCATGCAAAATAACAGCAAATGGCACAACCTTGACACAGGTTAATAAGTTCAAATACCTGGGAACAGTCAGTTCATCAGACGGCATACTCCCATCGGAAATAGCCGGCAGAATCGGCCAAGCCAAAACAGC
>JAPXFY010000032.1:11339061-11356561 GCA_030674185.1 Monoplex corrugatus | reverse complement strand
GTGCTAGGACTGCGGTTCATTGTAGCCACCCGCTATTATATCGTCTGTACTTATGATCCAGACCGTGACATAATCATCAGAACATTCGCTGGAGGACCGTTTTACTATGACAACAAGCAGCTGGTGGATTTTCTGGACGTTTTTGTGTATGGCTTGGGGATTCCATGGGTGGTGATTGCTGTGGTGATAACGACGACGGTGGTCACAGTGATCAAATTACGTCAGGCTGCAGAATGGCGGGCAGGTATATCCTCCAGCAGGGAAACTGTGTCTGCACGTGACATTGCTTTGACCCGGATGTTGGTTGGGATCTCCATTTTCTTTGTGGTGTGTGTTTTCCCTGTGGGTTTATTCAGGTGAGCAGTTTTCATATTTACACTTCCGATTCATTTCACATAAAAAGACACAATAATCAACCAATTAGTTTCTTAGGATGGTGTCTTCATGCACTGAATGAATTCCCTATGCATTGATGTCACAAATGCAATGTAACGGAACAGATTCAAAATAATCATGGCATAAGGAGTAATCCTAACTGAAAGTTCATGACGCTGGAAAAGTCTTCAGTTCTTACTTATCGTACGCACGCATGTGTGTGTGTGTGTGTGTGTGTGTGTGTGTGTGGTGTGTGTGTGTGTGGTGTGTGTGTGTGTGTGTGTGTGTGTGTGTGTGTGTGACGCAATATTTATGCTGATGTATTTATGTATTGTACTCTTTGTGTAACATTGTATAGATTCCTCAGCAGCATTTTGGCGCTGGAAGCCTCTCTAACTCAAAATGAACTGTCATCCTTTCTATTGCATGTGTGGTATACTTGAATATGAAATCATCTGAGCTTCCCGATATCGGAGTCAAGAATTTTTCTGGTTTTGTTCACGAGGGATTCCTTGCTCTTTGACAGTTCCTTGTGTACTCCTCCAAACTCTCCCAGCAGTTATCTGGAAGACTTCTGAAGCCTGCAAAACATCATATGACCTGACAAGGTTTTGAAATAGGAGGGGACAAGGATCTTTAAAGCACTGATCCCACCAGAATGATTAGATGAGAGCATTAAAGTGGACAGTAAAAAAAATTAAGCTGCATTGCGGAACTGAACTCGAGATATGAGGCACTGGGTCTACAGCTTTATCAAAAGAGCTAACCAACCCTTACATAGAAGTAAAAGAAGAAGGGGAAAAAACTATCGTCCATCTAAGAATCAAAAGCCACTACCCATATGTGACCTCCAACCACGAAATCAGTCTTAACTCGCAGTCAGTCGAACAGCACTACGAGCTGAAAAGGTGACTGAGGGTTTATCTGGGGTGTTTTGACCTTTTCTCAAAATTGATTTCTTTAGACTACAATCTATCCCCCACAGAATTTTTTTTTCTTGAAAAAATATTATTTATCAATTTAAAATGGTATTTTAATGCACTGATCGCAGCAGAAAGAACGCAATTTCCTACCAAAGTATCTATTTTTGTCTCTTATTATAAACTGTAACCTGTGCAGTACCAGCACATGTAATATACTGACGGAAAGTTCTTTGGTGCACCTTTCAGATAATGACATCGAAAATTAGAAACAAACTGGGTCAAAGCCACCAAATAAAGAAATTTAAGGAAAATGTGTAGGAGAGCACACAAAAACTTTAGAGGCCGTTTTCTCAAAATGGTTTCATACAATTTAATGATTTTAAACATACATAACTTCTACATTTTTTAATACAAGCTTTATTCAAGTATCAAAATAATCAGCAGAATGTACACTTTCCAGTGATACGTATATCTCAAAATGCCCAAAATGCTAGTTAAGACTGATTTCGTGGTGGGATGTCACATATGTTTTCAGTAAGGCGGTATGAAACCCTGGCATGGTTGCACAGTGAATATTATTTCGCCCTAAGTGTGGTTATCGGTGACCTTTTCCTTGAAGGAACACAAATTGGCCAGCAAGGGCTTACTTACCTTTTGAGTGTACAGGCGCAAAGTTTCGATTTTCCTTTTGCTTAGGACTAACGCGAACTTACCTAAGTTTACAATCAAAACTGTGCAATTATGCCCAGCTGAGCTAACAGTGCCAATAAATGGGAGTGACTCACGTGGTGGTCAGACCACGCCTTCTCCATTATAAACACGTGACGCCGTCTTCATCAAAGTAAAATTTAATATGATGTATCTTTGTTTCAGGATGTCACTGTTGTTTCTGCCAGAGATGAACGCAGGACGACGACACCACAATATGTTCGTATCAGGAGTGCATCTGTGTAATGTCCTGTCCAACATTAACTCCACTTTCAACATCGTGGTCTACTACGTCATGGGCTCCCGCTACAGGCAGACTGTCCGTACTCTCCTGTGCAGAAAGAGTACCAAGGACGTCCCCAGTAACATATCCATTGCTAGTCAAAATACAATGTATTCAACGAAATGAAGTTAGGAATAATTTGTTTTTGTATGTATCATCTAATGTTACCAAGAAGAACGAATATGGATATGGTCACCTATTTTAGATTGATTAACTTGAAGATTGTTTCAGAACCTTATAATAAAAAAGAACAAAGATTTCACCTTTTCAAGGTCCATTTATGGTGCTGCCATTTTGAATATCTTGAGGGGCAGGCAATATAGAAGATATGTTCTCATGAAGACTACATGTCTTCTTTCAGTGATTTTGAATTATTCCTATTGTTACAAATTAGAGGAAATACGCTTTTAAATGGTATGAGAAGATTTGCGGTATAATATGTAGAGGTCAAGTTATAGTAGATTTAAACTGACATTTGGCAAATGGTGATTTAAGGAAACTGCCATATGAAGGGAGTGTACAATTATCTCAATTCTGCTTGAATTGTTGTAGATATAAAATGGCCATTGTAATAAGGCATAGGTTGGCTACAACAAACATCGACATTTTGCGATGTGATCAAGCAATGATTTAAGAAATGGAAAATGCAAAATACTGAATCAACAACAAAATAAGCCAATACAGCTTCACACGTAGGAGGGGATTAAGGTGATTAGCGACTTGATGTTCTATTCCTTGGAGCATGTCATCATTTTGTGACAACGTCTATGGGGCAATAGAATACAAGAAGTGGGCTGTACGTCGTCTTTTATATCGTCCTGGCTTTTTTGCATTAATGTCTGCGTCATGGGAATAATTTGTATGGGAGAGAGCTTTTTTTCTTGTGGCTAAACTGGTGTACTAATTATGTATCACTACTACTACTACTATTACTACTACTACTACTACTACTACTACTACTACTACTACTACTATTACTTTTACTACTTCTTCTACTACTGTTGATAACATTAATACAACCACCACCACCACTACCACTACTACTAATGATGATGATGATGATGACGACGATGATAATGATGATGCTGATGCTGATGATGATGACAACATCAACATCATCATGATCACCCATCTGTTTCTTCTTCTTCTTCTTCCTCTTCTTCTTTTCCTTGTTCTTTTTATTGTTCTTTTTGTTGTTCTTCTTCTTCATCCTCATCATCAGCACATATATGATACAGATAATGATAATGACAGCATTTGTGCAGCACCCCATAAAGATAGACATATATATATATATATAATATATATATATATATATATATATATATATAGGCAACCCCTACCGCTACTGGTAACCTGGAACCCAGTACTACCTGTCACAGGGTCGAATTGCTGGCGACTAACCCAGCAACCCCACCAGTCCTCTCAGGAGGATGGTGAGGAGGGTGGCTAGAAACCCTGGTGGAAATAAATTAGATCAATCAAAGGGCGCCAGCTCTGGAGAGCTACCCGCGGCCATCTAGCTAAGGGAGTAAACCCTGACAGTAAATCCGGTGTGGGGCCCTAAGGCGGTTGGATGGCAAACTTTGTCACTTTCCGGCAGCTCCTGCGGCCGCGTTGGCACCAAAACGTAACAGCCCTGCTGTTCCTTTGGATCTGTCAGCGAGGTGGAGAGGGGGGACAAGTTGCATGGGCAACAGCCTGTCTTCCATATTACACTGCCCAGGCTTACATCCGTCCATTCATCCACAAACACTCTGCACCTACGACCTGGAGAGGACACTCCACGCTACTAACACTAGTGTCGGCACAACACGGGAAGCAACAGATACCGGTGATAAGTCATTGCTCAACTGGCGTAGAGCTGACGCCAGGGGTTGCTTTTGACGGTAGGAGAGACCTTCATGTCTTACTGGACAGCTACCGCCCGCCTAAGCTGGGCAGCCCCCAGCCAGTTAGGTGCTGTCCCGCCACGACCTGCCTTCTTCATTGGGTGCATGAAGATTAGGAGAAAATCTGACAAGCAGCTCGTTAATTACCGCACCAAACAAAAAGAAAACTTCAAATTCAAGAAACGGATCAGGAAAAGGATCAGCAGTGAAACTGGGCTGTTGGAATGTCCGAACAATGATGCCTGGGCTCTCCCAAGATCTGCAAGACATCAGCGACGCCAGAAAAACCGCCGTCATAAACAGCGAACTAAAGAGACTCAATGTGGACATTGCCACTCTGCAGGGAACACGGCTGGCTGACTCAGGAACACTAAAGGAAAGGGACTACACCTTCTGCTGGCAAGGAAAGAGTTCTGATGCCCCAAGAGAGCACGGAATAGGCTTTGCAGTAAGGAACAGCCTGCTGAACATGATTGAACCAGGCAGCGGCGGTTCAGAACGACTCTTGACTCTCCGCCTCAACACCACCGAAGGCTATGTCACTCTCATCAGCGTTTATGCCCCAACTCTGTCCGCCTCTCCAGACACCAAGGATGAGTTCTACGAAAATCTTGCATCAACCATAAGGAACATCCCCAGGACAGAACAACTTGTTCTCCTGGGCGACTTCAACGCCAGAGTGGGTGCAGACAATAACTCATGGCCCTTCTGCCTCGGTTCCTTTGGAGTGGGGAAAATGAATGAGAATGGACAGCGACTGCTTGAGTTTTGCGCCTGCCATGAACTGTGCATCGCCAACTCCTTCTTCAAGACGAAGCCTCAGCACAAAGTCTCCTGGAGGCATCCCCGCTCAAAACATTGGCACCAACTAGACTTGATCCTAGTAAGACGTGCCGCTATCAAAAACGTTCTCCACACTCGCTCTTATCACAGCGCAGACTGCGACACAGACCACTCTCTGGTATGTTGCAAGATCAGGCTACAACCAAAGAAGTTCCACTGCTCAAAGAAACAAGGGAACCCTCGCATTGACGTCAGCAAGATGTCTCAGCCAGATCTTGTAGAACAGTTCGCAGAGGCCTTTCAGAGAGAATACGATGCATTGCAGCCCAGAGACTCTGCCACTGAGAGATGGGAAACGCTACGAGACACCATGCACCGCATTGCTATGGCCACCTTTGGGAAGAAAACTGTGAAGTCCCACGACTGGTTTGAGGCCAAATCATCAGAGATGACTCCCACTGTTGAGGCCAAGCGTGCCGCACTCACCAAGTATAAGCGGTCACCCAGTGAGAAGAACCTGCAAATCCTCAGGGCTGCCAGAAGTAAGGTTCAGCTTAACGCCAGGCGCTGCGCAAACGAGTACTGGACAGAGCTCAGCGAAGAGATACAGAGTGCTGCTGAAAGAGGCAACATCCGAGGAATGTATGATGGCATCAAGAAGGCACTGGGACCAACACAGAGCAAGATCGCCCCCCTCAAATCCTCCACTGGGGAAGTAATCAGCAATCCTAGCCAACAGATGGAAAGATGGGCGGAACACTACTCCGACCTCTACTCCACACAGAACATGGTGTCCCCCTTAGCCCTCGATGCCATCAAGTGCATGCCGGTAATGGAAGAACTTGACGCAGAGCCAACTGCGGACGAACTCAGCAAGGCCATTGATAGCCTGGCATCAGGGAAGGCACCTGGCAACGACGGAATTCCCCCAGACCTCATCAAGCACTGCAAGACTTCTCTTCTGCACCCTTTGCACGCAGTTCTCTGTCAGTGTTGGAATGAGGGAGCTGTACCACAAGACATGAGGGACGTCAAGATCGTCACCCTGTACAAAAACAAGGGCGAAAGGAGCGACTGCAACAACTACAGAGGTATCTCGCTCCTCAGCATTGTTGGCAAAGTCTATGCTCGGGTCCTCCTAATCCGCCTGCAGAAACTGGCTGAACGCGTCTACCCGGAATCACAGTGTGGTTTTCGAGCAGAGAGATCCACGGTAGACATGGTCTTCTCCCTTCGCCAAATCCAGGAGAAGTGCAGAGAGCAGCGGATGCCCCTGTATGTGGCATTCATTGACCTCACCAAGGCCTTTGACCTAGTCAGCAGAGATGGCCTTTTCAGGGCTCTCCGAAAAATCGGCTGCCCCCCCCAAACTGCACAGCTTAATTGAGTCCTTCCACTCAAACATGAAAGGGATGGTGCAGTTCAACGGAAACCTCTCCAAGCCCTTCGACGTACGCAGCGGTGTGAAACAAGGCTGCGTCCTGGCCCCTACCCTCTTTGGAATCTTCTTCGCTCTCCTCCTGAGGCATGCATTCAGACAGCGCAAGAAGGGATCCACCTGCGGACCAGATCAGATGGCAGGCTCTTCAACTCGCCCGCCTCAGAGCAAGGACAAAGGTCTGTGAAGCCCTCATCAGAGACATGCTATTTGCCGACGATGCCGCAGTTGTGACCCATACTCAGCGGGACTTGCAGTCACTAATGGACCGCTTCTCCCAGGCCTGCAAAGATTTTGGTCTGACCATCAGTCTTAAGAAGACAAACGTCCTGGGCCAAGACATGCCATCTCCACCAGCCATCACCATTGATGACTACGAGCTTGAAGCCATCCATCAATTCACATATCTTGGGTCCACCATCACCGATAACCTCTCCCTTGACACAGAGGTCGACAAGAGGATCGGGAAGGCAGCCACAACACTAGCCCGCCTCACACAAAGGGTGTGGACAAATCCCAAGCTGACCACAAAGACAAAGATGGCTGTATACATCGCCTGTGTCCTCAGCACCTTGCTGTATGGCAGCGAGGCGTGGACCACGCATGCTCATCAGGAGAAAAGGCTCAATACCTTCCACCTGAGAAGCCTACGGCGCATACTTGGCATTTCCTGGCAAACAAGGTGACCAACACCGAAGTCCTAACCTGCGCTGGCCTCCCAACCATGCATACCATGCTGAGACAGCGTCGGCTGCGCTGGTTGGGCCACGTTCGCCGCATGGAAGATGGTCGCATCCCAAAAGACATCCTTTATGGTGAGCTTGCCACAGGGCAGAGAAACATTGGCCGCCCACAGCTGAGATACAAAGACGTTTGCAAGCGTGACATGAAGGCGCTTGAGATCAACACTGAGTCCTGGGAGGACCTCGCAGACGACCGCAACAGCTGGAGAACTACTCTCAAGAAACAGCTGCGGATTGGTGAGGACAAACTGTTAGCTGCTGCAGCAGAAAAGCGAGTTCGCAGAAAAGGGATGACAGCCAACAGACCAGCATCAGCATACACATGCGACCGCTGCGACAGAGACTGCCTCTCTCGCATTGGTCTGTACAGTCACAGGCGACGCTGCTTGGACCAAGCAGACAGCCCATCTAGACATTAGAACGGATGTACTTTGTCCATGGTCAGTCATGACCGAAGGAGGCCTACTTACTGCTTTGAAGAAAGGATTTGAATCTCAAGAAATAAAATGTAAAGAAGGGATACAAAATCAAAATCGATAAAATGTCTACTTCACTTCTACGTGTCAATCGCTCATGCAGCAATGACGGTAAACCATTGAAATAAAGTACCTGAAATCACACGGTTTTTAAAAGTACAAAGAAATGAACATCTTTCTCTCTCTCTCTCTCTCTCTCTCTCTCTCTCTCTCTCTCTCTCTCTCTCTCTCTCTCTCCTCTCACTCTCTCTCTCTCTCTCACTCTCTCTCTCTCTGTCTCTCTCTCTCTCTCTCACTCTCTCTCTCTCTGTCTCTCTCTCTCTCTCACTCTCTCTCTCTCTCTCTCACTCTCTCTCTCTCTGTCTGTCTCTCTCTCTCTCTCTCTCCCTCCCCCTCTCTCTCTGTAGCTCTGTGTTTCTTTTTCTTTGCACCCCGTCTCTCCATCTGTCTATCTCTCTCACACAGGCAGACAAATGCACACAGAAACACAGACAACTGCATACACACACGCAACCATACACAGACATGGACACACATAGATACACACACACACACACACACACACACACACATACACACACACACACACACACACACGCACACGCACACGCACACGCACACACACACACGCACACACACTCACACATACACACACGCACACACACACACACCACACACACACACACACACACACACACACACACACACACACACACACAGATGACTATTTGATGTAACGCACACCGACGAATGCTGTCATTGATGGTCTCTGCTTGTCAATATGTTTGTCTCTGTGGTAGTTCTGGCTTTCATCCCTTCTTTAAGTCGTCGGGGTGTCAGATGGGTGTTCAGTTACTCCATAATGAACACACTTTTCCACTGAAAGACAGGAACAATGCCATGAAGTTTGATGTTTCACTATTGCACTAGGTCAATTCCATACGTGCTCCACCCAGATCTGGATGAATCCTTCAGCCTGCACAAACCCCTATGAGCTAGCAAGGTCTTGAAATGTTTGAAAGGTGGGGGGAACCTAAGATGCGTTAAATAAACACCACCAGAATCATTTGAGCATTAAATTGGACAGCGAATATACCAGCTTTTATGTTATGGACTGGGAATGAATACAAGATATCATATTCAGTCATGAGAAAGGTGTCCGAATCCATTACCAGTCTAGTCAGTTTATGAAAGACTGTTACTCTGTGTAACCAACAGGACCATTACAATGCCTTGCCAGGAATACATAATGCGCAGCCATGAGACATTAGCTGTGTCAGTTAGCTTACCAGCAGAACACCTTTCTCGACTACATCAGTTTCTGAACAAGGCAGCGAACAAGAAAGACACGTAGGTGCTGGACGGGAACCAAGCACACCAATGCCTCACCACTATCCAGAAAATCACCTCACAGCTCCCGAAACAACGCGGCAGCCATTTCACCAAAAACAGGAGACGGGGTGGGGTGTCCTTGCGCTGTGTGACTTAAGTCCTTAATATCTCATCTTCGACAGAATTTAATGAAGACCCATCAATAAAGAGCTAAATCGTATTCACACGTTTTTTGGCATAGACATGCAGACACACTAAAACACCTGCACACACACACACACACACACACACACACACACACACACACACACACACACACACACACACACACACACACACACACACACACACACACACACACACACACACACGAGTTGGGGCAGCATCTCAGGCGAAGACAGCACCAGCTGGGGCAACTGGTGACAGCCACGGCAGGCGAATCGGCCCTGCTTCCTCCTATTTAGTAAGGTGCTCCACCAGCGTCTTGATAGCACTGGCTGAACCCCGCTTGGCCTCTGACCCCATTTCTCACGTTCCCTAGCCCCTGCAGGCCTTCAGCATTCCTTCTTTGTTCTCACTAGAACTGAGGTCGGTGCCAGAATTTTCCCCACCACTTTAAGTGGGCAGACCTACCCAGATTTGGGTACCAAGATTGTGATGTTCAGTGTTTCAGTTCTAATTAACCAATCACCATGATATTTGGCAAGAAGATACCTCAGACAGTATTCTTTGGATTGAATATCTTTGTTGGCGTCTGTGAGTTATGAAAAGTTGACAAAAATTAATTGATTAAAAAATGTTCTCGCGAAAATGAAAAAATATAGTACATACTGTGACATTTATAACTACACATATATTCATGTTAGGAATTTGATATTTAGTGAGCAAACACATCGGTATAGTATATATGGCATGCAGTAAAATCTTAGCTCCACTTTCACTATTTTCTGTACAATCATCACACCAATTTTTAGAATAATTTTGATGAAAATATTATAATACAACTTTTGATAAAAATGTTTCTTTCAAGCAGAACTGCAAGATTTTACTACCGGCTATAGGTACCTGTCCCTGCTATATGTGTGCCAAATATCAAGGAAATGGGATAAAAACTTTTGAAAATATTATTCTGATGTATACATCAGGGTAGGTCTGGGTAAGTCTGCCCCCTTAACTGTTCTTGTTTCAAGTGCGCTACTTCTGTCTGAATGACCGTTAAGCATAGCTTGTAG
This sequence comes from Monoplex corrugatus, assembly GCA_030674185.1. Taxonomy (NCBI): domain Eukaryota; kingdom Metazoa; phylum Mollusca; class Gastropoda; order Littorinimorpha; family Ranellidae; genus Monoplex; species Monoplex corrugatus. Next base: position 11,346,376 of record JAPXFY010000032.1, on the reverse strand, counting down.
GAAAAATGTTTGTATTTCTGTGCTAAGTGTTTTCTTTGATTTTGTTATCATGGAGACGATGCTCACTCATTCTTACAACAAGCATGTCGACCGTTTGAATTGTTTGTGTCGATTGTGTGGTGAACGAGTGAAAAGACAAGTGAAAGACAAACAATGTAAGGTGAAATTACGTGCCAATGACGCTTGGGATTTATCTCTACTTCATGACATAGACGTCAGCCAGGACTTGGAAAGCAAGCATCCGAACGGCATGTGCAGTAAGTGCTATCATACACTGATTCACTGCAAAAATATTCCGAAGCTAGTAAAAATGCTGTTTTACAAAATGCAGCCAAAAAGATCAGAAATCTATAGCATATCTGGGCTGAGTTCGTACACACTTTAGACAGACAAGAGTCATTCCAAAACAACACCTGTTGGAATGCCACTGCACCCCCTTTATTCAGACACACAGATTTGGACTGGCTCTGCACGGAGAACAGGGGGATGAAGAAATGCATGCAACAGTTAACAAATTGAAACGTAGAATTTGGGGAATGAAGAGTGAAACACACAAACTTCGTTTTCTGCTCTCTGAACTCATGCTGATGGTATCACCTGCATATCATGGTGTGCTGCTCTCTGCTTGCAGAAAACCAGTAAAGATTTCATGACGCACTAATGTCCCCTCCATCCCCACTCCTATTTTACTCCTCTCCTCCCCTGCTTCTTTGTCTTTTCTTTTTTTATATTTTGCCGTCGTTTGTATTTGCTTACTTGGTGTACATCTCTCTCTCTCTCTCTCTCTCTCTCTCTCTCTCTCTCTCTCTCTCTCTCTCTCTCTCTCTCTCTGTGTGTGTGTGTGTGGTGCGTGTGTTGTTACTATTATTGTTGATGTTGATAAATTTTAAGTCATTTGAAACACGAGAGCACATTTATTGAAACTTCAGTCATGTATATGGTGGATAAAAAAATGAGTGCTATTAAGAAAAAAATGTTGTGTGGAATATGCGAAACCTCAGTGCTGTTCTGTGCCCTGTACACCTACATTACAGCACCGCCTCTTGCTATTTACAGCTAAGTGCCCCTGCGATGCTTCTTTCAGCATGACATCATGCATTTTAAGCACCTTTCATCATATGTATAGATTAACGGCAAGAAAATTACACTGCTTATTACACCACGAGTTGAAAGTGCATGTATTTTGCATCGTGACAGTCAGTTTCTTAACTTACTGGGTTTTTTTTTCATTAACTTCAATGTGTTGCACGCGTGGCTGTGCCGTAAAGATACTACTAGTGTTTGGTATCAATGGAAACCTCAGCGTCTTGACTTTAATGCTACTGTGGTTTCAAAAGATTGTAGAGAAGTATTTTAACGTCATAACAGAATTCATTTAAAAATAAATAAAAAGAAAGGGTGGGGACTGATCGCTGCCGCAGAGCTAGCTGGAAGAGCATATCTAAGTTTTGCATTGGTAGCTCTTCCAGCCATGCGCTGTAGTGTCAGTGGGCAGGCGGTGTGTTTAGGTTTTGACAGCTGCCTTTTCCCTTGCTGCCTAGCGCCTGAACTCCGGGTCAAGTTTACTGGGTCAAACAACTTAATATCTGACAGGGAGCAGGCGTGTGCAGCAGCACCTCAGGCGAAGACAGCACCAGCTTGGGCAACTGGAAGACAGGGGCAGCACCTCTGGCGAAGACAGCACCACCTGGGGCAAATGGAAGACAGGGGCAGCACCTCAGGCGAAGACAGTACCAGCTGGGGCAACTGGTGGACAGCAGCATCTCAGTCAAAGGCAGCACCACTTGGGGCAACTGGTAGACAAGGTCAGCTCCTAAGGTGAAGGCAGCACCGGTTGGGGCAACCGGTGGACAGTGGCAGCTGCTTCAGCATGGAACAACCTTTTTTCCCCACTATTCTGCCTCAAACGTCCAAAGGAGACTCAAACGCATTCGCAGACGTGTCACCACTTTATTATTCCGGCAACCCAGAACAAAATTAACAGTAACAAAATGTGTGGAGATGCCTAGAGCTGCATTCTCAACCCTAAACTAACAGCGCTGCCTTGTACAAAACACAACTCATGAACGTTATCAAGGGAAGCAACTCTACGTCCCGAAAGAATCAAAACAAACGAAAATGTCTTTTAAGCGAAACCTCACACACAAAAAAAGATGTTTCAAATGCGATAAATCAAATCACCAATTTAAGTTATCTAGATCAAACTCTCTGGTTACAGAACAGTAGAAATCGCTCTGTTTACTCATGATTACAATGAACTAGGAATGTTTGTGTTCCGAAACAAACAAATTTCATTATTACCGTGTTCCACCCATGTGTTCAAGACGATGGAATTGAATTTATTTTAAAAAATCTGACGAGATTTTAACGATTTCTTGTTTGCATTTACATTTTACATCCCTTTCAATCTGAAAGAACAAAATGTCCCGAAGCTGTCTGGTGGTCTGTAGGGTATTAAGCTGTTCTAAGGACAACTATTCCAGCTTTCAATACCACCTGAAGTGTAATATCAGAGCAGATTGTGTAGATGGACAGGATGAAACAGCACCACGAGGGCGGCGCCCATCCCTTCTCCCTCACTTCAAATCCATATTCATATTCACTTTCTTTTTTAACCAAGACTTCAGGGAGGCAAAAAGGCTAATTGGTCTTCAAGGGGTGGGGCCTGAGAAACAACCTATCTCTCTAATGTTTTAATGACGAGTGCAGCAGGAACCACATTGTTGTCAAAGTTAGCAAAGATAGAGATGGATGGAAGTCCATGGTCTGATGATGATGATGATACATACATAGATACATATGTCGCTGTGACATAGCCAGACTGTTCGCGCTAGTGAAGTTATTAGTCATTGGCCTCTGTCAGTCGGCGTTGACTATCGACAATGTGCGCTAGTGTCGTATTGGTCTGGTTGACGCCTCTGAGTGAGTGTCAGCTGTGACTGATAAGGACGATGCGGGAAAGGTAGTGTCAACGACATTGGATACATGTACAGATGCTGGCTATGAGATTGCTTTCATAGGAGTTTGTTTTGAGTCTCTTTTCCTCAGCTATGGTCTGAATCTTCTTTTCCCTCGACATGAGTTGCTTCTGGAGCACACTGCTCCCTCTTTTACGGTTGGCTGCTGTGTTTCTCCAGCTTTCTGTGTTTATGTCCAGAGCTTTCTTACTGCACTTGCAGACATCTTTGTAACGAAACTGGTAGCGGACAACATATCTCTTGCCAAAGACTAGTTCACCTAAAGGATATCCTTAAAGATATGTCCATCCTCCATCTGGCACCACATGACCAAGCCAGCGCAGCTTGCGTTGTTTGAACCGTGTGTGTATGGTGGGGAGACCAGCATATGCTGGGACCTGGGCTTTTGGTATCTTTGTTGCTCCAGTTGATGTTGAAGGTACGGTGAATGCGGGGTAAGTGAAAGCTGTTCAGCATCTGTTCTTGTTTGGCATAGGTCGTCAATGTTTGGCTGACATACTGTAGAGTGCTGATGATGCAGGCGTTGTACACTGCTGTCTTGGTTGGAGTTAGCAGCTTTGGGTTCTCCCAGATGTGAGCATTAAGTTGGCTTGAGCTTGCTGCAACTATACTAATGCTCGTTTTGATCTCAGCATCTCTCTCTCTCTCTCTCTCTCTCTCTCTCTCTCTCTCTCTCTCTCTCTCTCTCTCTCTCTCTCTCTCTCCCTCTCTCCCCAATTGTATTATTGAAGTTTGACTGTGAGTCCTATATTGTAATGATTTCAAAATACCTGAGGTATGCTTCATCCAAGAACGACTATGTATTATGTTCTGTATTTGTATAATGTTTATAATGTGTTCATACCCCTTCAAATGGGGCTTTGGCCTTACTGAATACACTCTGATTCTGATTCATTTTCCACCAACCTTCATCCCAGGGCATTTTTCGAGGTTTGTCATGATGGTTTCACTGTGAAGTGAAAACAAATCTGGTGACAGAACACTACCATGCCTGGCACCTCTTTTGATATTTTGGAAAGAGTTTATATAGTTTTCTATTCTCATTGCTACTGTTTGTTCCCAATACATATTTTTGATTATTCTTAGATCTTTTCCATCGATATTGAGCCTTTCTAGGTGGTTGATAAATTCTTTATTTCTTACCCAATCGAAAGCCTCCGTATAATCAACAAAGCATAAATATAAATCCTTATGCAACTCGATTGACCTCTCTATGATAGTTCTTAAAATGTTTATGGCATTAATGATTATTTTCCCTTTGACAAATCCACGCTGCTTTCTGCTATTTCATTTTTGATTCTGTTCTTTGTCCTTATCATGCTTATTCTTAATAGGAGTTTTGTTACATGACTCATCAAGCTGATTGTGCGATGGAGTTTAAATTCTATAGCCCCTGGTTTTTTGTTTGTTTGCTTGTTTGTTTGTTTGTTTGTTTTTTTGTTTTTTTGTTTTTTGAGGTGCAATGCAAAATGATCTTGACATAGCCTTGGAGATGTTTCTGGTGTCATAAATTTCACTTAGGAGGACTATTTTCTTTCAATACCAAATTCCTCCAGGGTCTCAATCATCTCTGTAGTAACATTGTCTGGTCCTGGGGCTTTTCCTGGTTTCATCTTTTTCAATGCTGCTCAAACTTCAGCTTACATTATGGGTGGTCCTTCAACGTTTTTTCTTACAATGTGCGAGGACGACGGGCTACTTCGATCGAAGTAACAGCTGAGCTCTCATTGACGACGGGCTACTTCGATCATAGTAACAGACGGTTCGGTGATATATGGTACAGAACTCGTGGTTGCTTTAAATTAGCAGGTTTTTGGAGAGATGTGAGTTATTTCCCTTAGAGTAGACACTTCCGTCCGTCGTGCGTTGTCGGTACATTGTTTGTGCGCAATGTTTGAACCAAAAATGGATAGAAGGAGACATAAGTCAAAAGAGGAGATTCTTGAACTGCTGGATTTGAATTAGATGAGTCTTTTTCACCCCAAGAAAGTGATGATAACAGTGACAGTGAGGAAGTTTCTGCTGAAACTGTGTCCGTGAATGAAGGAGAGAATGATGCAACTCTGTCAGTGTCAGTGTCAGCGATTCCCAGTACGAGTAATCAACGAACTGATCAGGGTGGCAGGGGGATTCGACGTCCTCTCAGACACGATCTGGTGGCTAAAAGCTATTTAAGTAATAGCTTTATAAATAGCACAGGTAAATTCAGCATCCTGTTTTTCATTAAGTACACAAATTTTGGTGACAATTGGACTTCATTCACGCCTGCTAGAGATTGTTTTTTACAACTACTGGGGTTTTTTTTAAAAATTATTGGAGGCAGGCTCAGGCTGGCAGGAAGTTCAGGCAGAGGCAGTTCCAGTCACAATAGAGTTAATGTACCCTCCCAATCTATCTAATATTTGACTTTTTCCATGATAAGCGTACCGTCTTTCCATTTTAAGCAACTAGTTGATGTGCATGCCTTTTCCTGCGGGATATTTTTTCAATGTTTCTGTGCATACTTTGAGGATCTGTTTTGTGTTGGTCTTCTTTTTCTTTGCACCTTGTTTTCAGCCAAGCTTCCTTTGTTTCATCGCACCTATTCAGTGAGGAAGATTCTGCTGAAACTGTGTCCGTGAGTGAAGGAGAGAATAATGCAACTCTTTCAGTGTCAGTGTCAGCGATTCCCAGTACGAGTAATCAACGAACTGATCAGGGTGGCAGGGGGATTCGACGTCCTCTCAGACTCGATGTGGCGGCTAAAATCTATTTACATAATAGCTTTATATATAGCACAGGTAAACCCAGCATCCTTTTTTCATTAAGTACACAAATTTTGGTGACAATTAGATTTCATTCAGGCCTGCTAGAGATTTTTTTACAACTACTGTTTTTTAAAGAAATGGAGAAGAAGAAGAAAAAGAAGGAAAAGAAGTAGAAAGAGGAGAAGAAAGCAAAACAGAAGAAGGAAAAGAAGTAGAAAAAGAAGGCGAAAAAGAAGGAAAAGAAATAGAAAAAGGAGAAGAAGGAGAAGAAGAAGGTGAAAGAGAAGAAAGAGAAGGGAAAAAAGAAAAGAAGAAGAACAGAGAGGAGCAGGAGACGAGAACGGAGACGAAGGAGGAAGGAAACGAAGAAGGAGGAGGAGACAAAGAAGGAGGAGGAGACGAAGAAGGAGGAGGAGACGAATAAAGAGGAGGAAACGAAGAAGGAGGCGGAGAAAAAAAATTAATGAAAAGCTGCGTGAATATGAATGTTGTATGTGTGATGTAAGAATGTTTCAGTAATAAAAGTATAAAATAACATTGTGATTTATCTAGTGCCATTGGTTGAAAGGAGAGCGTGCGATTGCGTGACGGACGAATGCTTTTTGCATGTTTTGATTGCGTGAGCATGTGAGAAGCATGACACCAGTTGAAAACAGTAGCACTACCAGCAACAAATCCAATGTTTAAAAACTGCAGGTGAGAGAGGGCTAGAATTTGGACTCACACTCTTTTTCAAAATTTGTTATAGATTATCTTGCTAAGTAAAATCTTATGTGCGCCAGAATCTTTAAGAAGTAACTGTCTAGTAAAAAAAAGAAGTAACCCAAAACAAAAACCCTCATAACAGATTGACCCCAACCAATCAACATTTTGGGCACACCATCATGAGCAGTTCAGACTGTACAGTTCTACAAGCCCAGGAATTCATCCCTTGGAACAACACAGACAACATCATCAACTTCCATGTTTACGACACAATAAAGAAACTGAAAAAAATGGTATTTTTACCTGTCTTCTTTCTGATCAGCGTGCCTGCCTATATTATCAACATGGTGGTGTTCTACAAGCACGGTTTAAAGGAACGCATCAACGTGTGCATGTTTGCTCTGTCGCTGGCTGATGGTCTATATCTTGTCGTCAACATGCTGAGTGAAGAAGATCAGCTAGTCCTTCACTTTACCACTAAGGAACTGTCAGTATAAATGTCGATTTTAGTCCATCTACCTGTATGTACCTCCCTTTGTCTCTCTTTGTCTTACTCTCCTGTCTGTTTCTGTCTAGCTGTCTGTCTCCATCTCTCTCCCCTTTTCTCTCTCTCTCTCTGTCTCTCTCTCACTCTCTCTCTCTCTCTCTCTCTCTCTCTCTCTCTCTCTCTCTCTCTCTCTGTCTTTCTCTGATGGGCTATCAATACAACAATTGAATAGACGATTATTAATATATACTCATAATGCTATAACAACATATCATTGGTACGAGCATTTTCTTTTTTTTTTTATCTTAATAATGTCAACTTTACATTGCTATCACTGAATTCCAAGATGAAGATCCTAATGATCAAACAAATGAAGTTGTATTTGGAGAACTCATAGC
>JAPXFY010000032.1:11326561-11334061 GCA_030674185.1 Monoplex corrugatus | reverse complement strand
TGCGCCAACAATCACAAATCAAATTTTTACAGTGGAATTGTAGATCTATTTCCACCAATTCCGCATACCTGGAACATTTCCTCGCATCAAATCAGTGTGAAGTTCTGATTCTACAGTCGCTTAATGTTATGCCAACCAAACTTCCCAACTTTCAAAATTATTATTATCCTCCAATATATGACTTCGGGAATTCCGGGAAGAAGGTAGCCACTGCTATATACATACTTAAAGAGTTACAGTATCACATATTTACGTCCCCTGTTTTAACATCAGCTGAAGACTTACACGCTTGTGCCGCCACAGTACAATTCAGTAATTCATTAATCTTGAATGTTTTGTCAGTCTACCTGCCAACAGGTCCAAATGACCAAAATACAGAATGGCTGCGTACGATACCAGATCTGCAGCACGGTAAATGGCTAATTGGTGGAGACTTTAATTCCCACTCTCCGTTCTGGGAAAAAGACTGTTGCACTGTTACAAGCAATCGTTTGGTGGAGAATATAGTTGACAGCTCGCTTTACCTTTTAAATGATGGAAGTGTCACTAGAATTCCTGATATCTCCAAACACCGGGCAACAGCCATCGATTTATCTTTGATATCACCAGAATTAGTACCATGCTGTACCTGGGACACTCACAGAGATACTTTGGGAAGTGATCACTTACCTATCATCATAACAATAACTAATGAAAACATCAGGATGAAAGACAGCACACCTGATATTATACCAAAATATAATTATACGCGCGCTGATTGGTCATTGTTTCGGACTGCTCTTGCTGAACAAAAATATAATTATGATGATGGTGAAAATGTAGATGTTATGTTTTCTAAATTCCAGGAGTCAGTTCTAGCTGCTGCAGACCTCTCAATCCCGAAACTCAAATCTTTTAAGTCCAATAATCGTTTGGGTAATGTCTGGTGGACAGAGGCATGCGAAAAAGCAGTTCAGTATAAAAAAGAGAAATTCAAAGTCTACATCAAGAGCAGAAACCCTGAAGATCATAAGGAAATGAAAACTGCTAACATCCAATGTAATAAAATCATCGCTGAAGCAAAGAACGATTATTGGGCATCATACTGCACCAAAGAAATTTCAGATTTTAAGGATTTCCATAAAGTCTGGACAAAAATGAATCAAATGAAAAATGGAGCCAGCTTACCTAGGTGTCCAATAATAATTGATACATGTCACAAATTTCCTTCCGACATGGACAAAGCTGAAACTTTTGTGGATTTTTTTGCTGAAAATAGTAAAGTAGATGGTTTGTCTCCTACCTGTAAACACTACAGAGAAATGGCAGCTAACAACCTTATTTACACTGATCCAATACCTCAGAATGATCGCTGGTTTAATGCTCCAATCACCATAGAAGAGCTAAAAAACTCAATCTTGTCTCTACACAACAAAAGGAGTTCGGTAGGTGTTGATACAGTTTCAACTGAAATGATTAAGCATCTTCCAGAAAACTTTGTTACTTTCTTACACAAAATTTTTCAGAAATGCTGGGTGAGTGGAACTGTACCACAGGTATGGCAAAAGTCTATTGTTATTCCTATATTAAAAGCAGGAAAGCCTAAAAACAACGAAAACAGTTACAGACCTATTGCTTTGACGTCCCATTCGAGCAAACTAATGGAAAGATTGGTATTAAACAGACTTGTACATTACTGTGATAAAAATAACGTTATTCCAGTAAACCAAGCAGGTTTCAGAAAAGGGAGATCCACAATTGAGCACCTGGTTAAACTTACAACTCAGATAAAACAACAGTTTGCCCGCCGAAAAAGTCTTTTGGCAACTTTTTTTGATGTGAAAAAAGCGTATGATCAAGTTTGGCATACACGTTTATTGTACAAGCTGAAATCTATTGGTTTATCTGGCAATATGTATAATTATATTAAGTCCTATTTAGCCAATAGAACAATTCAAGCAAGAGTGGGAACAAGTTATTCTACTTCGCGACGTCTTGATATGGGAATCCCTCAAGGTTCAGTGATAGCACCTATTTTATTTAATATCCTTATACAGGATCTTCCTAATGCACTCTCAAATCGTGTTGTTTTGGTACAGTACGCTGATGATATATGTATTTGGATGAATATTACTTTAAAAAAAACAACTCCACAGAGAGCACAGAATTACATCAGGAAGTTGTATCAGTCTGATCTTGATAATCTTGGAAACTACATGTTAGAAAATGGACTGTCGTTATCAGCGGAAAAAACTAACATGATGCTATTTAATCCTGGTGGTACTTTAAGTCACTTGCCTACTTTCAAACTGCATGGTGAAGTGCTACATTACAAGCAGGTTGTAAAATTTCTGGGAGTCTTTATAACATCGAAATTAACCTGGAATGTCCATTTTGATTATATTTTAACAAAAGCAAGGAAAGCCTTAAATTTTCTAAAGATAATAAGCAGATTACCCTGGGGAATGGATACAAACATACTACTTCATCTGTCAACAGCACTTGTAAGATCTAAATTATCCTATGCACAAGAAGTGTTCTTCAGTGCACCAAAATATTTACTAAAGAAGATTCCAAGCTTAGACTGCAAAAGTCTTAAAATTGCACTAGGTGTACCAGTCCATGCTTCTTGCCTGGAAACGTACAAAGTTGCTGGAATTCTGCCTCTGAACAACTATCGTGAGTTAGCGACAGCAAAGTTTGCCGTTAGAATTTCTTCACAAACGGACAATTTTGTGAGTAAGGAAGTAAAAATCAGGTCAGATGTTGACTTTCCGAAACGAGCAAAGAACATTTCATCACAAATGACTGTTGCAACTTACGTATCTGACCTGGTCAAACAGTCTAACATAAATCTGGATGAAATAGCTGAAACACCATCCACAACGACCATCCCTACATGGGAAATGCTAAAAGCTACTTTTGATATTGATTATACAGATGCTAAGAAATATGAAAACGTTAACATTTCGATATGCAGAGCAAGAGAACATATCGATGAAAAATACCGTACCCACCTCCATATTTTTACCGATGGATCAGTCTTAGAAAATAAATGTGCTGGAGCAGCATTTTATGTCCCAAAATATAAAATAATAAAGTCATTTTTCATTGGGGCAAATATATCTATCTTTACAGCGGAATTAGTCGCTATTTTACAAGCGTTGCATTATCTAGTAAACCTTACACATGTATTTTTCAAAGTAGTTCTCTTTGTTGATTCAAAATCTGTATTATATGCCTTGCAGTCTTTTGATACAGACACAAGACCTGATATAATTACTGAGGCAAATCATCTTATACATCGTTTAAGGATAAAAGGTACAGATCTCAGTTTATGCTGGGTGCCTTCTCACGTTGGTCTTCACGGCAACGAAGTAGTTGACAGAGCAGCTAAGCAAGGTGCACACAGTTCTGATAATACTACAGAATTACGTATTAATACTTCCGTAAAAGAAGCTTGCAACTTGCTAGAATCAGCCTCATGGATTCGTTTTCATGAACATTTCCATGAAAAGTTTGTGTCACAACAAATGATAAAACTTTCATTTCAAAATGTGTGTAAAAAATTGCAGTTTTCTTCCATATATCATTTGAGAACGATTGTTGCTGTTCATTTTCGTATTCAGCTAAACGCATTGAAAACAAAATACTGTAAAAATGTCAAGTGTATTTGCGGCGAACAATTCACACTGTTTCACTGTCTATTTTACTGCAAAATGCTACGTTCTTTTTTACCAAAAATGTTTACACAAGACAATTATTCTGAAACTCATTTTAAAGAAGTAACTTCCGATCAATTTTTGTCAGTTAAAATTTCAGAATCGTTGGTTCACAGTCCTGTTAATGCATTACTTTAAGTTTATGAAGTTTGTACTTTAGAGTTAAATTTTCCATACACATTGTTGATGTTAAATGTTAGTGTTACGTTATTGTTCCATTTTTCTATTTCCCACCTACTTATGTCTATAACTATGTCTCCTCTATGCCCCAAAACAAACCAACCCATCTCTCATCTCGCATATTTTTTTTTTTTTTTTCTTTTTCTTTTTCGTCTAATATCACTCATAGTGAAAAGACGTTAAATCAAAGAACGAACACTAACACTTACACGTGAAATACCCTGTAACTTTCCAGCCTAATACGAGTTCAAAAATATTGGACGTGAGAAGAAAAGAGGAATAAGAAAATGAAACAAAAATCAAATCAAAGCAGCAAGTATATATAAATGATCTGAATTGCTTTGAGAACAGATGAGATCATACATGTAGATACATCTGCACTGTTTTATGGGTAGCCTTGAGTACAAATATGTCTGAACTGCTGTATGGATAGCCTAAATTATAAACATATGTTAACTGCTTTGTGGATAGCCCAGAGTACAAATGTTTCTGAACAGCTATGTGGATTGCTTAGAGTATAGACATACCTGAACTACTTTAAGGATAGTCGAGTGCAAATGTATCTGAACTGCTGTGTTGATAACCTAGAGTTTAGCTATATCTGAACTACTTTCTTAGTTAGTTTGTTCCTTTTCTCTCATTGAAGACAGCAGCATGGAAGTTTCAGTCTTTATCTCAAATTTTTTGTATCTAGTGTTTGTTTGTTTGTAATCTTACGCTTGACAAAGGCCAGTTGGCCGAAAATTCGCGCCTGTCTTGTTTTGTTGTATTAAATACGCCTTCATATTCTTCTTTCGTGTTTTTTCTGGTTCCTACTTTCTGGATAGTCGAGCGTACAAATACATACGAATTGTTTTGTGGATAGTTAGAGTATAACCTGTTTTGCATATTGTACATGTATATAGTCAACAGTACAAACAGATGTGAAAGTTTTAAAGATAGCCTACTGGGAACAACAAATCTAATTTGAGAGCAAATATTACTCGTCTCCTAATAGTCCCCAAGGAATAGACCGTCACATTCTGAAGGCGCTTTTAAATAATTTGTGTGTGTGTTACCTAGCCTTGACATGTGTTTTGATGCTTGTGCATCTTGTGTCAGTACTACCTGCCATGTGTGAGGTGAGCAAAGCTAACAACAACAACAACAGCAACAACAATAACAAAAAAATCTGAAAAGAGACTGGCTTCGCCAGTTTCACATGCCCAAGACATGCTGCACAAAAGAAAACAAGTATACAGATCAGTCACAGCCTTGGCAACAACAGCTACACCATACATTGACTTGTACCAAGGTAGAAACGAAAATCTGCTACTGGGAGGAAATGAAAGATTTGTGAAAGGAATCACTTTCGCCACATGGAACATATGGACACAGGTTTGCAAATGAAAGAACTGGCCCTTGACATGGACAGTTACTGATAGCACGTTCTAAGCTGCTACAAAGTTACATGGACGAACAGCACAGAAGTACAGTGGAAAAGCATGTCCTATACCATTGTGGAGAAGACAGGCATGCACATAGAGAGTTAACAAGAAAGGCCAGGAACACTGCACTGGGATATAATGTTACCGTTTCAAGCTGGATAGTGACCATTTGCCTGCAAGCTAAACCGTTCAGTATCTCAGCAGCTGTCACGTCAGACTTTAACGATGACCATGCTGGAGAGTTTTATGCCCAGCTTGAAATGGTCGTCACCAATGTTAACAAGAAAGACATCCTCATCGTCCAGGGTGACGAGAACACCAAGATTGTTATTAATACCCACGAATGTTGGGGGAATATCTGCAGCCGCTTGTGTTACAAGAGTACCAGTTATACAGGACTACACCTGCCAAATCCTGGAGAGAACATCCAACTAACAACAAAGGGTTAACTGGTAAGATCCCACGAATCAGTAAATCAATACGTCAACAAAGACTGCGCTTCGGGGGACACTGCTGATGTAGCAAAGAAGAACTGGTGGGAGATGTTCTACTATGGAGACCCAGCCACGGCAAACAAAGACCAGGACGTCCAAAGAAGACCTTCATCGACCAACTGATGGATGATACGGGCTGTCAGTATGATGAACTACCTACTGCAATGTCTGACAGAGAAGGATGGAAGAAACGTGTCATGGATAGCCGACATGATGATGATGATGATTACACCTGCTACAATTCGTCACTGATAAAAGCTCTTGGTTCTTGTTAATAGTTTTGATGAACATAAACCATAAACCCGACAATGGACATGGCACTCTCGAAGCAGCCAGACAGACTGTATTTATGCAAAAAAAAAAACAGAGCTAAAACACAAATGTCTCCAGGAGCTGACTTGGCCCTTGACCATGGAATTGACATGATGACCTTTTGAAGAACAGCTGACCTTTTGAAGAACAACAACAAAATAAATAACAGATGTTTCGTATTATGTCTTTACAAAGTAAAAGATCCTGACTTGGCTGAACAATTCGAAGCAGCCATAGAAGGAAAATTCGCTCCACTTCCATTGCTTGAAGAAGACCTTGAGGTCGATACAAACAATTTCAACCAAGTGATGACTGACACAGCAACAGATGTCTAAGGGATGAGCCAATGGATCGCAAGTAATATCTTGGAGATGAGCGACACTTGAAGGAGCGTACAACTATGAAAGAAAATTGAGAAAGGAAAGGAAAAGTACACATTGATGAACAAGAAGATTGATCAAGAAATAACTATCCCTGAGGAAAGTTGGACTGAATTATGTTGTGAAGACATTGAAGAAAATCTTGATCACAATGACACATTGTCATCATCATCATGTCTCTCCCGAAGCAACGCCAAGCGTCAAGGGTCACCATGTTATATAAAATCCACAATAACCTGGTGCAGGTCAACAAATGTGTCCTGGAAAAACCCGTAGTAAGAGACAGAAGATCACATGACCAGCAGTTTAAACGCCTCTCATTCTTCCACCGAGCCATCCGTGAGTGGGATGAACTCCCAGCACACATTGTAGAGGCAGACTCCCCCGACAGTTTCAAAAACAGAGTCACCTCACACCTCAATACTGACACTCTTGACAGTCTTGCTGCTGCGAAACTTCAGGAGTAAGCTCAAACACAAACACGAACTGTCCTGTATGAATGTGAGAGTGCTTGGTAAGGTAGGTAGTGGATAGGGGGTGTGCTGGTAGGAGGGCCGCTGTGGCGGGGGGGGGGGGGGGGGCGTCAGTAGGATGCTTGCCCGTCACTTTTCGTCCCCTCTGATCCAGTTAGTGGGCAGGGAGTGTGTAAATGTGAGGAGCAATTTGTTTTTTTAATCAGGCAGCCGGTTTGTGGAAACCCCCTATTCTGTGGCAAAATAATCAGCGTGTTGATTGTGGCCACACAACAGAAGAAGATGTGCCCTGCCATATGGCATTGGCGATCATGGCCCTCCATAAGCATCTATACCTTGTCGCCACCAGCACATCTGACATACAACGACACAAAGACACACACAACTACACACAATGACGCACACAATAACACACAATGACGATTGTTAAAAGACTTGACCATACAAAATCCAAGTAAAATCTGGAACAAAGGTGCCTGGCCCACGCCATGGACCCAGCAGTAATCATCAACTGTCAAAAGCAAGAAAGTATT
>JAPXFY010000032.1:11316561-11321561 GCA_030674185.1 Monoplex corrugatus | reverse complement strand
TGAATAGAAATATGTTATGAATAGTATACGTACTTTGAAAGGTTGGTGCAAATGGAAAAAGTATATAAATGGTTCAGACCAATATACAGTACTGTGCTTTTTCGCATTCATGATACGTGTTTTAACGTATTTTTTCAACTATCCTCGTTGCGTAAATAAGGATGTGTGCTTATCCTTCTGATGATTCCCCTCTTGATAAATGAGCTGTCAGGGGAACTGTCAAGAAGTGAAAACATAGCATTGAACACTCCTTTAAAGAAATATTTTAATGTTAATTATTGTTGGCTGATGGTGTGGTACTTTTTCAGACAATATTACTGCATCTCAAACAAAACTCACACAATCTTAAGGCTCGTACGAATGAAGCAGACAGAATTTCTCCATCAGTTAATCTTCAAAAAACAAGTGGAATGATGTTTCAAAAGGTGTTCATGGCATGAGCTGTTGTAATCCAGGAGATAATGATTTAATGGTTCAGTGACTAATTCATGAAAGTACCTTGTCATGTTTCTTACTACACCATTCAGCCTTAATGTGGCTTTGTAAGATTTATGCTGAAAACGCAAAAGATGAGCTATTGATGTACTAAAAATTACTGTGAAGACAGAGTGACTGTTCCATTAAATATTGTTCATATTATTTGATACCCAGCCTATCTTGCAATATGCGTCTGAAATTGGGAGCCTAGATGAAACATGTCAGATTGAGAGTCTATATTGTTACATGAAAACAATGCTGTTCAGCTACATGTGTCAGATGAATTCACTCTTGGAGAAACTGGCAGATACCTGCTGTATATAAAAGCCTGTTCTAAATCAATAAATACAGGTTTAAATTTAGTACATCACTGACAGCAAGATTATACAGACGGGCATATGGAATTTTGTTTTACAAGATCAGTCTGGAAAAGTTACCTGGGCGTCTCAAGTAGAGAAACCACTGTCTAAAAATTAATTTGGTGCTGTCTGAGTGAACCAAGGTGTGATTTTTGAAACACATTTTGATTACTGAATTTATTCATTGCTAATCTTAAACAACACTGGGACTTAGATACAGAAAGCAATGTAAAATGCATTTTGTTTCCATTCCCTAAAAGATATATTTCAACCAGCCAAAAAGGTCACATGAGCAACACAAATAAACTCCTAAAAGATGCTCTTGCAAAGTAAAGGTCCCGAATTTGTGGGTTTAAAAGTACTACTCAGTGGTGTTTTTCAACATAGAGTATTGTAAAATGTATCCCACCAGTTATGTAAAGATGGCAGAGAAGACGAAGTGCATTTTCTTAATGCAATGCTTACGCTAGTATCCGTTCCAAATATGGCATAATCTTGCAATATGTTCACCAAAAAGACATAAACTCAATCGTTTCTTTATTGAGAGCAACTGATTACATCAATATTTTTCCCATGGAAGAATATAACTTTGAGACCATGAAATATTGAATATTCAAGTTTGATCAACAACAGACGTATTCAACAACCATTTCCTTATTTGATCTTAATTTAAAATGCTTGTTATATATTGCAAATTGTGATTCAAACATCTTAGTAGGATCACCGCACTTTTCAAAGTTCATATCATTTCTTGCACACGTAATTCATGTCTAAGTGGGCTGATATATTCAGACTTTAATTTTCATAGACTTTCTTTATTCACGTACATACATGTATCTTTTATTACACAATCGAAATGAATTGATAGCCCATCCCACTGTTGTCTGCTGTAATCGCTGTTTGGCAGATTAGGCCCTGTGGTGGAGTGGATGACAAATCATTACTTGATGGGGTTTTACGGCATCTCCTGGGTCTCTCAGTGTCTGTCAGCTATTGTGGCAAGTGAACGATGTTTCTGCATCCTGCGACCACTCCAGTCTCAGACAATTCTTCATGCTTCCAGCATGACTGCAATAATAGTTGCAATGTTTGTAGTGGTGGTAGGACTGCGGTTCCTTGTAGTTACCCGCTATTATGTCGTCTGTGCTTATGATCCAGCTACTGACAGAGTCATCAGAACATTCGCTGGAAGTCCGTTTTACTATAACAATCAGCAGCTGGTGGATTTTCTGGACATTTTCGTGTATGGCTTGGGGATCCCATGGCTAGTGATTGCTGTGGTGATAACAACGACGGTGATCACAGTGATCAAATTACGTCAGGCTGCAGAATGGCGGGCAGGTGTATCCTCCAGCAGGGACAGTGTGTCTGCACAAGACATTGCTTTGACCCGGATGTTGGTTGGGAACTCCATTTTCTTTGTCGTGTGTGTTTTTCCTGTGGGTTTATTCAGGTGAGCAGTTTTCATATTTACACTTTCTGATTTATTTCACGTAAAAAGACACTGTACAGCCAGTTACAATTTCTTAAGATGGTGTCTCCATGCACAAAATAAATGCCATATGCACTGATGTCACAAATGCTATGTAAAGGAACAGATTCAAAATGATCATGCCATAAGGAGTAATCCGGATTGAAAGTCCGTGACGCTGGCAAAGTCTTCAGGTCTTACTTACTGTAGTGTGTGTGTGTGTGTGTGTGTGTGTGTGTGTGTGTGTGTGTGTGTGTGTGTGTGTGTGTGTGTGTGTGTGTGTGTGTGTGTGTGTGCGTGCGTGTGTTGTGGCGCAATATTTATGCTCATGTAGTTATGTATTGTACTCTTTGTGTAACATTGTATAGATTCCTCAGCAGCATTGTGGTGCTGGAAGCCTCTCTAACTCACAGCGAACTTTCATCCTTTCTATTGCATGTGTGGTGTATTTGAATATGAAATCACCTGAGCTTCCTGACATTGGAGTCAAGATTTTTCTGGATTTGTTCATGAGGGATTCCCTGCGCTTGGATAGTTCCTTGTACTCCTCCATACTTTCCCAGCAATTATCTGGAAGACTCCTGGAGCCTGCAAAAATCCTATGACATGGTAAAGTTTTGACATAGGAGGGGACAAGGATCCATGAAACATTGATCCTACCAGAATGATTATATTAGAGCATTAAGGTTGACAATAAACAGGCCAGATTTCATGTTACAGTGCGGAACTGAATTCGAGATATCAGGCTCTTAGTCCACAGCTCTATCAAAAGAGCCAACAAACCTTCATATATAGATAAAAGAAGAAGAAAGAAAAAACGTCCATCTAAGAATTGAAACCCACTATTAATACCTTTTCATCAAAATGGTATAAAACCCCGGCATGATTGCACAGTGAATGTTAGGTCGCCCTAAGTAAGATTATCTGTAAACATTTCCTTGAAGGAACAAACATTGGTTAATGGGGCTTACTTACCTTCTAAGTGTACACGCGCAAAGCTCATATTCTCTAATTTTGCTTAGGACCAAAGCAAACTTACCTAAGTTCACAATCTAAGCTGTGCAATTATGCCCAGCTGAGCTAACAGTGCCAATAAATGGGAGTGACCCACGTGGTGATCAGACCACGCCTTCTCCATTGTAAGTGCATGACGCCGTCTTCACCAAAGTAAAATCGAATATGATCTGTCATTGTTTCAGGATGACACTGTTATTTATGCCAGAGATGAACGCAGGACGACGACATCACAACCTATTCGTATCAGGAGTGTGGCTGTGCGACGTCTTGTCCAACATTAACTCCACTTTCAACATCGTGGTCTACTACATCATGGGCTCCCGCTACAGGCACACTGTCCGTACTCTGCTGTGCAGAAAGAATATCAAGGACACCCCCAGTAATAAATCCATTGCTTGTCAAAATACAATGTGTACAACGAAATGAAATTAGGAATAATTTGCTTTGTATGTATCACCTAATATCACCAAGAAGAACAAATACGGATGTGGTCACTATTTTAGATTGAGTAACTTGAAGATTGTTTCAGACCCTTGTAATAAAACAAGAACAAAGATTTCACCTTTTGAAGGTCCATATATGGTGCTGCCAGTTTGAATATTTTTTGAGGGGCAGACAATGCTATAAGATATGCTCCCATGAAGACTACATTAAATGTCTTATTTCAGTGATTTTGAATTATTTCTATTGTTCCTATTATTACAAACTAGAGGAAATACATTTTGAAATGGCATTACAAGATTTGTGGTATAATGTATAGATTTTGCACAAGCTCTTAACGCCAAACGTGGAAAACTCAATTTGCCGCCTGCCGGTGCAAAAGAACAATGGGAGAAATTAGATGAGGAACTTGTCCTTAAGCTGAATGCGCTAATAGGGAACAGTACGCTGGAACACAAACTTGACACATACGGAGACATCATATACTCTATCTGCAGGGACACTTATGGAGTGAAGCAGCCAAAGACAAAAACGCCTCCCCAGAAATCCAGAAGACAGCAACAGATGGAGAGCATCCGGAGGGAGAAAAGGAAGCTTAAAAAGCGAATGAAAACTGCCTCAGAATTCGAGAAGCAAGGGTTCCTGGAACTCTGGAAAGATCTGAAGGCCAAACACAATGCTCTCAGCAAAGTGGAATCAGCAAGGCGAAGAAAGAGCAAAAAGAAGAAGACTCAAGATCGTTTCTTCAAAGATCCCTTTGACTTTGCAAGAAAGCTGTTTGAACAACCCAAATCAGGGACTCTCACAGTGGGCAAGGAAACCCTAGAGCAGCATCTCAGGAAACATATTCCGATTCTCAGCGCGAGGCACCACTTGAAATCCAAAATCTGGTTTGGCCTGCAGCGCCAGAAGGAAAATTCAATAACAAACCACCAACACTGGATGAAGTGAAGAACGTAGTAAAGAAAGCCAGAGCCAAGTCAGCACCTGGACCAAACGGAATACCATACCTGCTCTACAAGAAATGCCCAAAAGTGCTCGAGTGGCTCCACAAGATGATTCGATCAGCATGGAGGAACCAGAAGATCAGCGACCAATGGATGAGAGCTGAAGGAGTGTACATTCCGAAGGAGCAGAACTCCAGCAGCATCAATCAGTTCAGGCCAATATCACTTCTGAACGTCGAGGGGAAAATCTTCTTCTCTGTTATGGCAGCAAGATTGACAAAATACCTG
>JAPXFY010000032.1:11179061-11311561 GCA_030674185.1 Monoplex corrugatus | reverse complement strand
TCTCCCATCCTTCTTTCGAGCACGTTGAAATATCCTTCCAATCCACCCCTCACCCTATCACCTTCTCCTGTGTCTATCGACCTCCACCTAGCTCTGCCAACAAGCTCACCACATCCATGTTTCTCTCTGACTTTGACCAACTGCTTGACCACTACTGCCTCTTACCTGGAAATCTCATCATTCTAGGTGAATCAATGTCCACTATGACAACACTCACCGTTATGACACAAGACATATCATCAACTCTCTGTCCAATCACAATATGACTCAACACATTTCTGAATCAACCCATCAAAAAGGTCACATTCTTGACTGGATCATTTCTCGTGATCACCACAATTCAGCTACTGACAACTGCTTAGTTCTTTCTACCCGTCTAACTTCAGCCCTTCCATCTGACCACTCTGCAATTCTCTGTTCTCTTGACATTTCTCCTCCTTCCCGTACCACGCGCACAGTGACTCGACGCAATCTCAAATCTATCAACCTCTCCACATTTTCATCTGATGCCTCCCGTCTCCTTTCTGAAAAGTCACATAACCTTGCCGATGAATTCTATACTACTCTCCACCATCTTCTGGACACTCATGCTCCAGCCACAACCCGTCTTTTACCTGACCGCCTCCCTACCCCCTAGCTCACTCATGAGATTGCCTGTGCAAAACGTGCCCGCCGCAGAGCAGAGCGCCGCTGGCGCAAATCCAAACTCACTGTACACAGGCAACTTTTCCAAGCCTCTAAAACAAAAGTATCCACCCTCATTGCATCAGCAAAAACAAGCTATTTCCAAACCAAAATCCTGAATGCCTCTTCTTCAAAAGAACTCTTTACAACCATGAATCATCTCCTCGGCACACGAAAAGATTTACCTCTCCCAACAAAGCATACAAATGAAGAACTCCCATCTGTATTCTCCAAGTATTTCACCACCAAAATACAAACTCTTCGTGACAGGCTTGACAGGACACCCTGTCAACCATGCCCACCTGACCCTTCCTTCTCTGGCACACCTCTTACTACTTTTACCCCAGTCTCACAAGAAGAAATTTTCAACACAATCAGATCCATGTCGTTCAAAACCTGCGAACTGGATCCTCTTCCAGGTTCTCTCTACTCCGACTGTCTCCCTACTCTCCTCCCATTCATCACTGACATCATCAACACTTCTCTTCAAACTGGAACTGTCCCAGATTCTTTCAAGTCTGCTATTGTTCACCCTCTCCTCAAGAAACACAATTTAGACCCAAATGAACTGAAAAATTACCGGCCTATCTCTAATCTCTCTTTCTTGTCAAAACTCCTTGAAAAAGTCGTCCTCAACCAGCTGAACTCTCACCTGTCTGCCAACAATCTCCTCAATCCTTTCCAGTCAGCCTACCATCAGTGCCATAGCACTGAAACTGCCCTACTACACATTCTCAACAATCTCCTCCTTGCAACTGATACTGGCAAAGTCTCTCTCCTCACACTCCTTGATCTGTCTGCAGCCTTTGATACTATTCATCATGGTATTCTCCTTTCTAGACTTCATCATATGTACTTTTGGCATCTCTGACATTGCTCTCTCCTGGTTCACTTCATATCTATCAAACAGAAAACAAACTGTTCTCATCAATGGCACTTACTCTCAACCTGCATACCTGACCTGTGGTGTTCCACAAGGATCTGTCCTTGGCCCTGTTCTTTTCACTCTTTACACCTCCCCCCTGTCCACCATCATCAACCCCCAATATATAAAACACCACTTCTATGCTGATGACACCCAACTTCAAGACAGTGACTCACCTGATAATATACAGCGCCTGTTGACTCGCACCACTGAGTGTTACTCGGACATTAAGAACTGGATGACACACAATAGACTTCAGCTTAATGACGACAAGACAGAAGCTATCCTCATTGGCACCCGTCAGAAACTTTCTCAGCTGCCTCCTCTTTCTCTCCCATTATGTAACACA
This sequence comes from Monoplex corrugatus, assembly GCA_030674185.1. NCBI lineage: Eukaryota > Metazoa > Mollusca > Gastropoda > Littorinimorpha > Ranellidae > Monoplex > Monoplex corrugatus. The sequence continues at coordinate 11,309,603 of JAPXFY010000032.1, read as the reverse complement.
TCAGTCCCAATTTCTGTTTCAGCTAAAAGCCTTGGTGTCTGCATTGACTCTACCCTCTCCATGAACAACTTTGTTTCTCAAACTGCCAGATCTTGCTACTATCATCTCCATCGTATAAGCCTGATCAGGAAGTATCTCTCTGTCGAAACAACTGCAAAACTCGTTCTCTCCTTCATAATGTCTCGCATTGACTATTGCAATTCACTCCTTTCTGGTCTTCCTGCCTCCACCATTCACATCCTTTCAGCGCATTCAAAACAATGCTGTACGCCTTGTACGCAAAAAGAAAAAAGCTGACCACATATCTCCTCTCCTGGCACAACTTCACTGGCTCCCTGTATCAAAGCGCATACAGTACAAACTAGACACCATGTGCTACAAAAGCCTCAATAACGCAGCCCCCGATTACCTGTCAAGCCTACTTGAGATCTATGTTCCCTCACGTACCCTCCGCTCTGCCTCCGATCCTCTGACTTTTCGCTTTCCACGCACTATGCTCAATACCTATGGTCCACGAGCCTTCTCTGTTTCTGGTCCACTCTCCTGGAACAAACTTCCTCTCTCAGTCCGTCAGCAACCTACTTTTGTCTCCTTCAAGTCCGCTCTCAAAACTCACCTTTTCTCCTCTGCATAAAATCCTAACCTCACTCAACCCCCCCCCCCCCCCCTCTGCAGCCTGTCTCCGCTCGGAGGGGAATCACATTGTTATAATATATAATTGTATATGATATGCTCTCTATAATTTTCCATTGCTTTTATGCTTGCTTTTATTGCTTTTATTCTTTCTCCCCATTTATAGCCATGCGGTGTGTGTGTGTGTATGTGTGTGTGTGTGTGTGTGTGTGTGTGTGTGTGTGTGTGCGTGCGTGTGTGTGCGTGCGTACGTGCGTGCATGCGTACGTGCGTGTGTGTCTGTTTCAGCGCTTAGATTTGATTTTATCAAGATTTTGCGCTATATAAATATTGTAATTATTATTATTATTATGAACAAGGCAGCAAACAAGAAATACACGTAGGTGCTGGATGGGACCAAGCACACCAATGCCTCACCACTCTCCAGAAAATCACCTCAACAGCTCCCGAAACCACACGGCAGCCATTTCACCAAACAATGGTGAGGGGGTGGGGGTGTCCTTGCGCTGTGTGACCTCAAATTTACTCTTTCATGACTTCTTAATATCTCATCTTCTACCAGCATTTCATAGAGACCTATCGATAAAGAGCTGAATAAATCGTGTTCACGCGTTTTGTCATAGACATGCAGACACACTAATATACCTGCACACACACACACACACACACACACACACACACACACACACACACACACAACACACACACAACACACACACACACACACAACACACAACACACACACGCCCATTATCTATTAAGCCATCAGCCTGTGTCTTTTAAAGTAATTCTCTTTGTTGATTCAGCATCTGTATTACATGCCTTACAGTCTTTTGATACAGCCACTAGACCTGATTTAAATATTGTGGCAAATCATCTAATACATTTGTAAGGATAAATGGCTCGGAAATCAGTTTATGCTTGGTGCCTTCTGACGTTCGTCTTCACGACAACCACGTAGCTGACAGAGGAGCTAAAACCGGTGCACTCCATTTTGAAAATTCTATAGAATTACATGTCAATGCCTTAGTAAAGCAAGCTTTTAACTCGCTAGAATTAGCCTCATGGATTGGATTTCATGAACGTTTAAATAAAAAGTTTGTGTCTCAAAAAAGAATCAAACTTTCAGTTCAAAATATCCGTGAAAATTGCAGTATTCCTCGTTGTATCATTTGTGATTGATTGTTGCCGTACATCTAACTAAACGCTTTGAAAACAAAAAATATTGTAAAAATGTCGATTGTATGTACAGTGAACAGTTCACACTGTACTACTGTTTTACTGCAAAATGTTTCGTTCCTTTTTTACCTAAGATGTTTACACAAGGAAACTTTCTTGAAACGCATTTTAAAGTAATATTGGATCAAATTTTGTTAGTTAGTATCAGAATTATTGGTTCATAGACCTGACAATGCGTTACTTTAAGGTTTGAAGTTTTTGTTTGTTTTGTTTTGGGTGACAATTTTTTCTTCACATTAATGATGTTCGCGTTGTTCTAGTTCCATTTTTCTGCTCGTCCACATTTGTTTTTTCTTAATATCTTGCCGCTTCCTTTTAGACACTTTCTGTCACTTACTCTGTTTCCCCTCCGCCCCCTTCACCACACTTCCATCCTCTATGCCATGCTTACACACACACACACACACACACACACACACACACACACACACACACCACACACACACACACACACACACACACACACACACACACATACATACACCACACACAAACATCTCTGGATGCCTGTTCCTTTTGCAGCAAAGCATCAGATATGACTACTTTCTTCATAATCCAATCTCATTTTATCGCTGATTTGGTATTACTGAAGCACAGCACGATTACATTTCTAATGCTTCTATAAACATTGCAGACTACAACGTAATATAAAGAGATGCTTCAGCCCCAGATCAAAATGGCATCGTTGTGTGTATCCACAGCAACATTGAAAATATCACTCAACGACGCCAGGATCTAGGAAATACTTCAATCGAATGCATTTGGTTAGAACTTATACAAAATTCAGCTGCAGTAGTCGTTGTAATGATAATAATGATACCAGTAGTAGTAGTATGGTCCGATTTTCCATGCCACATTAATGGCCAAAGAAATCAGGACAGCTTTACAATGCGATGATGTTGTTGGTGATGACGATGATCACCACGATGCTAAGGAGTTCCATCTACGATTGAGACTGTGTGACAGGACTACACTCTACGCTTACTACCATGATATATCCTGGCATCAACCACATCCGAGAGATACAGATGCCTGCGGCTTAGAATTGAGCAATATCCTCAATGACGCATCCATGAAGTGGATGACACTCGACTGTGTGGATCCAGTCTCTACAATGAGCCCACAGCACGCTCAAATCTAGGTAGGAGCCTGTTGGAACTGAAAATTCTACATTAAGTTTTTGATGGGACTGAAGGGATTCGAAGTTACGACCTTCCAGTCGCTTGTCTGCTCCGCTAACCACTACACCATAGCAACTGATTGGTAATATTAATAATGACGATGATGATGATGATGATGATGATGATGATGATGATGATGATGATGATGACAACGATAAGGAAGATGAGGATAATAATAATAGTGATAATATAGATAATATCATCATCATCAGGTGCCCTGCCGCATGGCGTTGGCAATAATGGACTTCCATCTGTCTCTATCTCTTGTTGCTCCAAGCATCTCCTCCACCCTCCTCGTCTTCAGCCACTCTGCAAGTCCGTCTAGTATTTTCTCCCTGGGTCTACCTGGTGATCTCTTTCCCTCCAGCTTTCCCCTTGTGACCAGGTGCTCCAAATCCCCTTTCCTCATAAAATGGCCTATAAATGTTGCTTTTCTTTTCCTAATCTTCCTTATGAATGATCTGCTTGTGTCTGCCTCCATCAAGACTGTCTCGTTTGTTTTCTTTGCTGTCCATGGAACTCTCAACATTCTTCTTAGAAACCACATCTCGGCTGCCTCAATCTTGTTCAGGCTTTACTTGTTGACTGTCCACGCCTCACATCCGTACAACAGTATTGGTTCTATATAACATTCAATAACTTTCTTCCTGAGGTTAATTGATAGGCATTTGTTGGTAAGAATGCTTGTCATCTTCTTGAATGCTGTTTTGGCTTGGCCAATTCTGCCAGCTATTTCTGATGTGCATCCACCGTCTGATGAAATGATCGTTCCCAGGTATTTAAACTTATCAACCTGTGTCAAGGTTGTGCTATTTGCTGTTAATTTGCATGAGGGGATTTTTTGCTTTTTAGTTCCAACCCCTTACCTTTGCTTTCCATTTCTAGTATATTCACAAGGTTTTGTAGGTCCCTTTCATTTTCTGCAATTAGCACAGTGTCGTCTGCGTATCGAATGTTGTTTATCATCTTCCCTCCAACCTTTAATCCATGGTCTTCTTCTAGGTGTCTCATGATGTTTCGCTGTAATAGATAATATAGTAATAGTAATAATGATATAATGTGCCAAACCAGGATATGAGTCCAATCAAAGCATGCAGTCTCGTCATTAACCAAACCAATTACTCACAATAATCAAAACGCCAGGATACAAAGCTCACGCAGACTAAGCAGAAGAGTCTATAAGGGAATGGGACGAAAGGGTGGGCATATAGAGAGGGAAATCATTGCTGGATCAAAAGGTACGTCTTCATTTTAGACCGGAAGGAAGACAGAGTATGTAACTGTCGAATAGATGGGGGGCAGTTGTTCCAGTGTTAACGACTAATTTGTAAAAAGGGGGAGGGTGTGGTGATTTACTGGGGCATCTCTATCGAGGAATTTATAGACAAGTAGTATCAAATGCAAAAATGGAGAGGTTTGGCAGAGGTGTACATTTTGGAGATGATCCCAAAGATGTTTAGGAGCAGTACGATTGATACACTCGTAGCGTCATGTACTGATTTTGCATGAAATACAAACAAGCAGCCAGTCATGAAAGTGAAGCAAGAGAATTGTATGATCACGCTTATTTCTAGAAAGGGCAAGGCAGGCTGCAGAATTATGAATATGCTGGAGACATGCAACAAAAGAAGAAGGCAAGCAAGAGAGCAGAGAATCACAAAAATCGATGCGAGACGAGAGAAGTCGCAAGTTTCAATGCTAATGAAGTTGAAAAAATATCGGCGAATAGAACTGAAAGGTAGCAGCTGACAGAAAAAAGAGGGACAGGTTTGGATGATAAATTGCTTCACGTGGAGTTGAGGATCAGGATGAACTCGTCCCATAGGCCTCTTCTATTTTCCCGAAGTATATGTTGCTATGAAAAACACACACACACACACACACACACACACACACACACACACACACACAACACACACACACACACACACACACACACACACACACACACACACACACACACACACACACACACACACACACACACACACATACAACACACACACACCACACACACACATGTATATCAACAGCACCTTAAAAGCACACGGCTCACATTCTAAAATCTCATTTGTAAAACTTTACTCACTTTACCTCGAGGACGAGGAAAATGACAATCAACACCACCAGATAATGTTCATTTTTCTGGTAAGGATCTTTCCTTCTACCTTAGAGACACTGTTATTCACTTAAGTGGGAGTACGTAGATGATTTTATTTCCTGAGAAACTAGTTTTGGATAGAGATTATCCGTATGCGCGAAAATATTTTTCTTAATAAAAATGAGAAGACAAAGGGTCTTTTGAATTGTAAGCACCGATTTTGTTTGGCATGTGTATATTGTAACGAACAACTTATATTTGCCTTGCTTTTATTGCGTCCTTGACATCAAATGGAGCGACAAAATACCAAATACTCAGATTCTAGCATGCGCTGATCTCTCCATCATCCACACACTGCTCAGACAAGGCAGGTCGCACTGGCTTGGCCATGTCGGGGATGGACATATCCCAAATGATATACATTACAGTGAGCTAGTCTCTGGCAAGAGATCTGCTTGCTGCCCCCAGCTACTATACAAAGCCATCTGCAAGCACAATATGAAAGCTCTGGACATCAGCACAGAGACCTGGGAAGACACAGCAAACGACCCACTACAAATGGTGCAGAGTACTCCAGAAACCACTCAGGTAAGGGGGAGAAGATCCAGACCTTAGCTGAGGAAAAAAGAGCCAGACGGAAAGTAAGCACCTTTGAAGGCAATCTCATGGCCAGCATCCATACGTGCATCCAGTGTCGTAGAAATTTCCATTCCCACGTCGGTCTTACCAGCCACGCTGTTCCAGAGGCGTCAGCTCAACTCGACATAACACTAGGACACATCATTCATAGTCGACGCCAACTGATGGAGACCTACATGGACTACTACTAGTTATTGATTTCTTAATTAATTTATAAATTAATTTATTAATTAATTATTAATTTCTTTATTCGTTATTCATTTACGTATTTGTTTATTTATCTATTTAGTTTTTGTACCATTAGCACGAGACTGATCTCTTCAAAATTCTCAGTTATGTTCTTGAACAAACCTTGCTTTGGCATGCACATGTTGAACAATCTGTGTTTTCCATAACATTACTCACACAGTCCAAACTGATCCCTGGGTTTGTTTCGATGCCAGTGTGTTCTGTCTGTTAGAGTAATGTCAGACAATAACTGAGTGACAAGATGATATACAAAGGCTCAGGGAAGAGTTCACTTTTCTACTTGCTTGCTGTGTACATGTACTTCTCTGTGTTATCATCCATGCTTTGAAGCAGACATCTGAATGCATTTCTTGAGTAGAATGATTACCAAAACAGGTTGAAAACTGTTTATTTTTCTGCAGTGATCATCAGCTGTGGAAGGCATGCTGTGTTAGATAAGAAGACCTTCGTTAGCCTGAGATATTCAACTTTAACTGCTAAATGTCCTCCACTGATTTGCCATTAGTCTTGTCAGCACATTTCACCACAGCAAAGAGAGAGATATCGAGACAGATAAAGGAGACAGACAGACAGACAAAGACACAGAGAGACAAAGACAAAGAGACACACAGACAGAGACAGAGACAGAGATAGGCAGAGACAGAGACACAGAGAACCAAATGTTTGAATAACATGTTCTCCACTCTTTATAGGTGGATCATCACCAAATATTGGTTAGGGCTGTGAACTGTTGAGGACTGGAAAAGTGTAAGTTTGGAAGATAAGGCACCAAGGGCAAGGTCACACAGACCAGAAAAGATTACGTACATCAACAAGGAAACTCTGTAAACAGCACTTAAAACAAATTCTGACTACATCAAATATCTCTTTTCACTGTTGAAACAGGCTATTATTATTCATTACAAACGTCAAAGTTTAGTTCAACAGAAAGTTATTCAAGGTCATTGTGACACTGAGAATTACAAAGTGTGTATTTTTACATAAAATGTACATTGTTAAAATCACTTGATCTTCTCTCTCTGTCTGTCTCTTCTCTCTCTGTCTCTGTCTCTCTCTCTCTCTCTCTCTCTCTCTCTCTCTCTCTCTCTCTCTCTCTCTCTCTCTCAAAGAAAAAAAATAATTTGGTCAGATGAAAACTCAACTGTGTATAAAGATGAGTTAGAAAGTGACAATTTTCTCAAAAGTATACAAAAAGCGTTTGGACTAGTTTGTGTTGATATTAATGAGAGTTTAAATCAGTTTGTAAGTGCTTTATGTGGAGCTGCTGCATGTATGGTGAAAAGAGTGGGAAACGGACGAAAGAGATGCAATGACTGGTTTGATGGTGAATGTGAACGAAAGAGGAAAGAAGTTAGACGATTACTTAAAAGTTTTCAGAGGTGTAAAACAGAAACAGATAAAACAGAGAAAAGAAAACTGTATGCCAAATCACGGAAAGAGTATGTTATACTAAGAAAAGAAAAGGAACGAGAATTTGTTGAAAGTAGGCTTAATAAACTTAGAAACTCTGTTACAGACTCAAAGGCGTTTTGGTCAGTCATTAGATCCGTTAACAAACGATCGTTTTTGTTCAATGAAATAACCATTCAACAGTGGTATGACGACTTCTTTAAAGTTTTTAATGAACATGTTACAAATGAAGTAACTGAAGGAGTCAATGATTTAGAGGAGGAAGACAATCAGGAAAATTCTGTTTAATGATGCAGTTTCCAAAAGTGAAGTTATTGCAGGCATCAATCGTTTGAAATCAGGCAAGAGTGCAGGGTCTGACCAAATAGTAGGAGAAATGCTGAAGAAAGCTAATGAAGTTGTTATAGACTTTCTTGTAAATTTTTTCAACGAAATTTTCGATAATGGTATTTTTCGAATAGAGTAGGCTAAATCAATAATTATTCCTCTTCATAAAAAAGGTGATATTAACAGTCCTGATAACTATCGAGGTATCGCTCTAATGAGTAACACACACATACTTAACAGGAGACTAACAAAGTGGGCAGAAGAAGAAGAAAAAATTATTGAAGAACAAGCTGGTTTTAGAGCAAAGAATAGTACAGTAGATCATATTTTCACATTGTTCTCACTTGTTCAAAACGTTTTGCTTAATAACAGGAAATTATATGTCGCATTCGTTGATTTCAGAAAGGCCTTTGATTCAGTGAACCGTAATGCTCTATGGCATGTACTTCGTAAACGTGGAGTTAATGGTAAATTATACAAAGGTTTAAAAAGTATCTATTTGTCAGTACCAGCATGTGTGCGTGCGAATGGAACGTACACAGAGTATTTTACATGCCCAAATGGAGTCAAACAGGGTTGTCTTTTTTAGGTCCACAAATGTTCTTATTTTTCATTAATGAATTGGCGGTTGAACTTACGAAAAAAGGTAAACATGGTATTCAGATAACTCCAGGAGTCACCGAAATATTTTTGCTACTTTTTGCAGATGATGTCGTACTTTTGTCTGAAACAGTCATTGGGTTACAAAACTAATTAAATGCATTGAAAAAAGAAGCAAATCGCTTGGATTTGACAGTTAATTTGGATAAAACAAATATATAGTTTTTAGAAATGGGGGCTATCTGTCAAAGAACGAAAAATGGATGTATGGAAATGTTGAAGTTAAAAAAACTAATGTATGCAAGTATTTAGGAATTATATTTTCTACAAAATTGAGTCTTAACTACTCGTGGGATGAAGCTTGTATAAAAGCGAAAAAAGGTGTAATTGAAATATTGAAAACATGTAAAAGAGTTAAATGTATGGATTTTTCTTTATTTTTCAGATTATTTGATGCACAGATTGAACCACTACTTACTTATGCAGCTGAAGTCTGGGGGTCGTATGGTAGTCTTCAAATGGAAAGAATTCACACTCATGCTTTAAAGCGTTTTTTGAATGTTCCCATTCATTCGTCTAGTACAATGTTATAAAGTGAAACTGGAAGGTACGCTTTGTACATTAGAACGTTTATAAAATGTATTAGATACTGGTTAAAATTACTAAAGCTTCCCCGATCAAGAATATGCAGACAGACTTATGAAATGTTGATAAAGATGGAAAAAGGAAAAGAAAACTGGGATTTAACAGTTAAGAGTGTGCTTTGTGAACATGGTTTTGACTTTATGTGGATGTCACAGGACGTAGGAAGTGAAACGCAGTTTGTTTCTGAATTCAAAGATAGGCTTATTTGTTCATATAAACAATTTGGCATGCGAAAATGGAAAGTCATGAAAAATATAAATGATTTTTCTCCTTCAATAACATTTTTCAAACAGAGAGATATCTTAGTGTTATAACAGATAAATGGCAAAGAATAGCAATGACAAGGTTTAGGCTAAGAACATTAGGTTTTAAACCAAATGAAATATGGTTTCTTCCTCGGACATCCTCTGAATTACCATGCCCTGTATGTGGTCATAACACAGATGATGAAAAGCACTATTTTCATTGTAAAGGTTATAATGAATTAAGACAAAAGTGTGTTTTTTTTAGTCTTGACATTGTCAAAAGATGTGATATAGCTTTTCTATTGTCTTCACTAAACGATAACTCAATCATCTCTGTTGCAAAAGTTATTGCAGAGGCACAAAAAAATTAGACAGGCCCATACCATCAATACAGAGTAAGAAATATAATCTGTGGCTAAGATAGTAGATTATGGTGGTTGTTAAAAGTGCAATAGATGGTCGATATAATTGAATATATTTTATGTATATATTCATATTTTTGTTTTTTCCATCACTTTTCTTTTTCTTCCTTTTGTAATGGTGTCAAGGTCTAAGTATTATAATGTTTTTGTGGGTTTTGGTTTGTTTTCTAGGTTGTTGTTTTTTGGGTGTCTTTCCCATACTGGGCATTTTGTTATATTTCTTTGTGTAAAAGAATGTAAAACAATACGTGGTGCACATATTATTATTTGATCATGTACATTAATTGATTCATTACCCCCTTGTCATTATACCTATGTTGGTAATGACAATAAATATCGAGTTCGAGTTCGAGTTCGAGTTCAAGTTCGATTTTCTCTCTCTCTCTCTCTCTCTCTCTCTCTCTCTCTCTCTCTCTCTCTCTCTCTCTCTCTCTCGCTCTCTCTCTCTTTCTCTCTCTGCGCGTGTGTCTGTGTGCGTGAGTGTGTTTTGTGCGTGCGTGCATGCATGTGTGAAATAAGGAAACTCATGAAGAGACGATCAGCTGATCAACAAATGATACAAATAACCAGTCATTTTACATTCAACCAACAAGTAAACTAACCAAACCAACCAGCCTTGTTTTCTGTATTTCTTCAAACTGTACCATCATTTGTGTCACAGGGAGAAGGAGTTGACACACAGCATTGAGCTGGAAGACCTGAAGTGGACAAATACCGTGTCAAGTCAAGCTTTCCTTCATACCATCCACTCATGCCTTCCTTGATCTGCTTCTCACTTTAAATCCAACTTTGTTGTGTTGTAAGAGTGTTGTGCCAGCCAGTGGGATCGCGTTCTGGTCAAATGGACAAACCCAGTCATTTGATTTTGATGAATGTCTGAATTCTTTCTCCCTATTTCTCTTATCTTAGTGTTTATGATTATGTTACTCTGACTTTGTTGACATCTCTTTTCAAACGAGGCATCCCTTAGTTAGTAATTTTCTGCTTCAGGGTTCAAAGTCTATGTCTGGTATCAGTATGCTGGAGTCACATGGAGAAAGAATTGACATAAAGCTGCCAGCTGGAAGACCTGAAGTGGGCAAATATCGTATAACAGTTTCTTTCATTCCATCCATCCAGGCCATCCTTGGACTGCTTTTCATTTTAAATTCACGTTTTGTTTTGTTGTAAAAATGTTGCGCCAGCCTGTGAGATCTCGTCCCGATTAAATGGACAAAGCACGTAATTCTATTTTGAAGAATGTCTGAAGTCTTTCTCACTTTTTTTTTATCTTGTGGTTACAATTATGTCACAATTAATTTAGTTAACATCTCTTTTCAAACAACGCATCTTTTAGTTAGCAATTTTGTGCTCCAAGATATACACTGATTACAGAGATCTGTGCAATCTGTAATCTGAGATAGACAGGGTGAGACAGAGGGGGAGACAAACAGACAGACAGACAGAGAGTGAGTAAGAGAAAATGTGTATTCTCAAAAAAGTGATCAAGCATACATTCTATTAGCTGGCAAGGAAATCAGTATGGGACTCCAGCCATTTAAGCAGTTTAGCTTCCTTTGCTTTTCTGCGTTTCTCCATTACCGTGTTGAAGGTGTACACAAAGGGATTAAGAGCAGAGTTCAAGGGCAGTACGAAGATTGCTAAAGCTACCTTCACCTCTCCAGGGATGGGAACACCAGCAGATGCCAATATACCACACAGTCCAACGGGAAACCAGCACATGAAGTCTGTGACAGCCACACTGATCAACCGCCGGGCTATGGTTATATCCTTGGACACGTTTGTTGTGCTGGTTTTCAAAGCATTCTTCTGTACTGACCAGTAGATGAACGCCTGGCCTGCAGAGATGAATAAAAACAGAATAAAATTAAGGATGATCAGTATACTAAAAGAATACTCTTGTCCTTTAAATCTTCGTCTTGTTATCGGCAGTGGAATACATATACCTGTCTGGCTGTAAAACTCCCAGTGTGATGTCATTGGAAGTAAAGGCAACATAGCGAGAAACCAGCCAACCAACCAAGTCAGCAAACAAGTCATTGTTGCTGATGTTTTCTCAAATCGAAAAGTGCTGAACGGAAAATGAAGAACAATAAAACGGTCTAGCGTGATGAGCCAAATGATTAGGGCTGATACTTCACTGGACAACAGAGACAGAAATCCTGCCACCTTACAAGCCACACTGTTCATCCAAATGTTATCATAATGGAGATACTTACCACGGAATAATTCATCAGCTACATCAATAATTCCAATGTAGATACCCATCAACAAATCAGCCACAGTGAGGTTGGTGACAAACCATTGAAGCCACCTGCAGATGTCATCTTCAGTGCACAAAAACGTGCAATAAAACAAAAGGCGTTCCCAGTCACGGACAGACAACCAATCAACCACAGAAACCAGCGATACATTTGTGATTGTAGTAAATCTTCGCACGATGAAATGTCGTCCTTGGGGGCGTGACAAAATTTAACATCAAAGTTATGAGGGAGTATTCCTTTACAACAAAGTTTATAATTTTGTGTTGATATAACACGTAGATAAGACAAACCTTGAAAGATGTCAGGTGAAAATGTTTTCACTGGACTACCCTCCATATATAGCTGAGCTAAACGTGGTGGCAACTGAAAACGCTCTGAATGGATAGTATGAACTGAAGTAAAAGTTAAATTTATTTTCTGCAAGTGCACAAACTGTGACAAAGCTTCAGTATCAAAAAGTGTTAGGGTGGTGTGTGAAATGTCTATGGTTGTTAAAACACTTTGTGTGGTAATGGATGATGGATATGTGTGAAGCACAGAGAGAGGATTCCAGGGTAGAGACAGTGCCTTCAGATTCTGTAAATCAATAAAAACATTCATGCTCACATTATGTAGCTGATTGTCAGAGAGATCAAGTAGCCTTAAATTCAATAATTTTATGTTAGGCATGAAAGTCACAGAACACTGGACAAGAATCAGGTGAATGATATAGGTATTGTGACTCAGTGCTGAGGGATTCAAACCTGAACCAGTGGCATCCAAAGAGCGCAACTGAGGGAAGCGTTTGGGAAGGAAAGGCTGATGACAAAGAAACGAATGGCCTTGACAAAGGCATCCTACAGGACAAGTCATGTCACAGAGCATTTCATCATCATGCAATGGGCAGTGAGGCCAGCCATCACACAAGTGGTTGCCATGGACACATATTCTGGAAGATATGCACTTGAAGAATCCTGGACACAGAATGCCCTCACATCCCTCTTCGTCCTCGTGATAGATACAGTCGTACATTCCATTACACCGTGTGTAGACAGGCAGACAGTCATTGTATTCACCAGAACAACGATAGTGTGTCTCAGGACAAGACTGACTGTGGTTCATTTTGGTTGAAATGAATATGTGGATGCCGTCAAAGTTGATGAGGGCTGGTGATGGGTATTTGATGTTCGTTGTTTTATTAAGCCCCTGAATGGGGCAGTCCTTTTCATCAGAATGATCCAGACAGTGAGACTGTAGGTCACACACGTAATCGTAACTCACACACTGACCATTAGTGCAGGTAAACATGTAGACACAAGCAGGATGCTGACAGAAAGACTCATCACTCTCATCTGGACAGTCAGGTCTGACATCACAGACCAAAGTGAACGGCAGGGTTACGTCATTTTCACAAAGAAATACAGGAACGGAAATGATGCGTTGTTCTGTGGCATGATAGATGCCAGGTGTAGTCAGAGATGAGTGATTATAAAACGCACAAGGAAACGTGTAGCCCTGTACCACACACATTGTTCTCATGGGAACCACACAAAAGAAATGTATGTGTCATATGACCACCAGGACACGTAGTTAGAAACATATTTCTTGTATTGTCCATGGAATGGGTACTGGTAAAGGACACTGCTTTGGAATGCTGATCCCTTTCTAGTGTATGGCGCTTATTGAATTCACAAACTGCCCCAAGATGTACTAAATTAGCATCGTTGCACTTGCGCGAGTGTATCACTGAAAATTGTTGTGTTAAACACACTCCCTCTGAGTACCACTGCTTAACATTGTCAACAGGACGAAATATAACAGTCCTGTCAAGTCCCACAACAGAATATCTGTACATGTTGGACACAGACCTGTCACCTAAATGCAGACCAACCAAAATATTTTCAAACGTTATCCAGCTGAAGTTTCTTATAACAGCATACCAGTCGCGGATACACTTCGGCATACCAAGTGTGGCTCCCAGAGAAGTACAATATTCTAAGGCTCTAATCTCACCGTTAGATTTAGCGCGCTTGAATCTGTACAGATCATACAACATCACGTACCTGTAGCAGCGGTCACACAATGAGACATCTCCCTGACACTCAGGATTGCTGAAGGGACAGTGTTCTGTTTCATCCTGTCCATCTACACAATCTGCTCTGAGGTTACAGTCCAGGTGGTGCCGAAAACTGGAATAGTTGTCCACAGAACAGTTGAACATACCGTACAGACCACTAGACAACTTTTGGGGTATTTTATCTTCAGGGTGAAAGGAAAATGAAACATAGAAATTTATAAAAGTATTTCTTAAACTTCCCCCAGATAAGGAAATCTTCAGTTCTGTCGTCTTGAACACATGTACAAAATACAAGAATATAGGAAATCTTTTGCTCCGGAACACAGGCATTCCTAGTCCATTGTAATTCTGAGTGTACAGTGTAATTTCTACTGTTCCAAACCTTTTCACGCTGATCATTATAACGTTGCCAGGTGGGATGGTCACACTGCAGTGGACTGACTCTGGTGTGTGTGGCCTGGCTATGAGTGCTACGTAGCCAGAGGTTGAGGAGGTCATGACCACTGTCATGTACGTGGATGAGTTATGTTTAAAGTCATCTAAAACAATTACGTATACATCGACGAGTTAAATCAAATTTTAAGTTATCTAAGTTATCTAATGCAATGATACACATACCTACGTTTGCTCTTGGATTCTGAATTATATATGCAATAACTTGTACACCAGCGACTAATGCTTGAACTGAAACCCATCAGTTTTTCCTTCCATTTTTAGCCTTTCGATTTTCTCAATCTATGAATTCACTTTCTTTTGCGAATGGTATGTTGTGGTACAGTTTGTGTTTGGTGGACGCTTTCTTGTGTCCATAAGCCACCGAATATTTACACAATTACATGATCTAAACAACCATATTTGGTGTTCTGTTTACATAAACACATAAATGTGATTTATTTAAGCATCAGCAGATATATATACATACTGACATGGGTGATTGAACAAACCTCCACCTTTTACCAATAGAACAGTAAGTACCCCAGCAGGACAAACCCAGACCTTCCTATAGGAGATCCAATGACTTACTTACTTGAATACCGCGTCCATCGAAATCATGTACAACTAAGGGTTACACATCAACATTTTTTTTCTTCTACGTTGAGTTGTTACATGTCGCTTTCGTCCAGGCAGCTATGTGTTCTCGGTATTGTCTTTAGATTCACTAGCAATGCTGAGATGTCACATGTGAAAAAAGGAGTACAGTTGTGAACCATTACCAAAACATATCTCCTGTTTGGGTGGAACAGTACTAAGCTGTAGTAAACGCATAATGAAGAGGATAGGTTCCAACACTAAACCTTGTGGGACACTATATCTATAGCGAACAAGGAGCTGACCTAACGTTACTGAAGCAAGAGACTGTTTGACAAGTACAGCGACTTCAACCACTCACAAACAGATCCGATGTAGAATATTGATTCGCAGATTTATTTTTTCAAATGAAAAAAATCAACGACTTTGCATTTATTGGAAAAAAATAAGTTGAGTGAAAATTAATCATACTTTTGTTTATCATGTTTGTGAGTAGATCGTAATGGCTGTTGATTTTTTTGTTTTTGTCTGATAATCAGTTTCTTTTTCATTCCTATTTTGTTGCTATTTTTGTCGGTGATATAGCTGTTATTCTTTCCCTTCTTTCTTGTCTTCTTCTCTTCCTTCTTCTTTCTTTCTTCTTCTTCTTCTTCTTCTACTGTTATGCTTCCCATTCTTTGTCGCCTTCTTCTTCTTCTTCTTCTTCTACTGTTATGCTTCCCATTCTGTGTCGCCGCCTTCTTCTTCTTCTTCCTCTTCTTTCTTCTTCTTCTCTTCTTCGCATTCGCATTCTTCTCTCTCTTCTTCTTCTTCTTCTTCTTCTCTTCTTCTTCTTCTTTCTTCTTTCTTCTTCTTCTTCTTCTTCTTCGCATTCTTCGCATTCTTCGCATTCTTCTTCGCATTCTTCGCATTCTTCTTCTTCATTCTTCGCATTCTTCTTCTTCTACTTCTTCGCATTCTTCTTCTTCTACTTCTTCGCATTCTTCTTCTTCTACTTCTTCGCATTCTTCTTCTTCTACTTCTTCGCATTCTTCTTCTTCTACTTCTTCGCATTCTTCTTCTTCTTCTTCTTCGCATTCTTCTTCTTCTTCTTCTTCCTTCTTCTTCTCTTCTTCTTCTTCTTCCTTTCTTCTTCTTCTTCGCATTCTTCTTCTTCTTCTTCTCTTCGCATTCTTCTTCTTCTTCTTCTTCGCATTCTTCTTCTTCTTCTTCTTCGCATTCTTCTTCTTCTCTTCTTCGCATTCTTCTTCTTCTTCTTCTCTTCGTATTCTTCTTCTTCTTCTTCTTCGCATTCTTCTTCTTCTTCTCTTCTTCGCATTCTTCTTCTTCTTCTTCTTCGCATTCTTCTTCTTCTTCTTCTTCTGCATTCTTCTTCTTCTTCTTCTTCGCATTCTTCTTCTCTTCTCTCTTCTTCGCATTCTTCTTCTTCTTCTTCTTCGCATTCTTCTTCTTCTTCGCATTTCTTCTTCTTCGCATTCTTCTTCTTCTCATTCTTATTCTTCTTCGCATTCTTCTTCGCATTCTTCTTCTTCTTGCATTCTTCTTCGCTTCTTCTTCTTCTTTTCTTCTTCTTCTTATTCTTTCTTCTTCCATTCTTCTTCTTCGCATTCTTCTTCTTCTTCCATTCATTCTTCTTCTTCGCATTCTTCTTCTTCTTCGCATTCTTCTTCTTCTTCGCATTCTTCTTCTTCTGCATTCTTCTTCTTCTTCGCATTCTTCTTCTTCTTCGCATTCTCTTCTTCTTCGCATTCGCATTCTTCTTCTTCTTCGCATTCTTCTTCTTCTTCGCATTCTTCTTCTTCGCATTCTTCTTCTTCGCATTCTTCTTCTTCTTCGCATTCTTCTTCTTCTTCGCATTCTTCTTCTTCTTCGCATTCTTCTTCTTCTTCGCATTCTTCTTCTTCTTCGCATTCTTCTTCTTCTTCGCATTCTTCTTCTTCTTCGCATTCTTCTTCTTCTTCGCATTCTTCTTCTTCTTCTTCGCATTCCTTCATTTCTTCTTCGCATTCTTCTTCTTCTTCGCATTTCTTCTTCTTCTTCGCATTCTTCTTCTTCTTCGCATTCTTCTTCTTCGCATTCTTCTTCTTTCTTCGCATTCTTCTTCTTCTTCGCATTCTTCTTCTTCTTCGCATTCTTCTTCTTCGCATTCTTCTTCTTCGCATTTCTTCTTCGCATTCTTCTGCTTCTTCTTCTCGCATCTTCTTCTCTTCTTCGCATTCTTCGCATTCTTCGCATTTCTTCGCATTCTTCTTTCGCATTCTTCTTCTTCGCATTCTTCTTCGCATTCTTCTTCGCATTCTTCTCTTCCTTCTCTCTTCTTCTTCTTCTTCTTCGCATTCTCTTCGCATTCTTTCTTCGCATTCTTCTTCGCATTCTTCTTCTCGCATTCTTCTTCGCATTCTTCTTCGCATTCTTCTTCGCTTCTTCCATTCTTCTTCTTCTTCTTCTTCGCATTTCTTCTCGCATTTTTCTTCTTCTTCTTCTTCTTCTCTCTTTCTTCGCATTCTTCTTCTTCTTCTTTTCTTTCTTCTTCTTCTTTTCTTCTTCTTCTTCGCATTCTTCGCATTTTCGCATTCTTCTTCTTCTTCATCTTCGCATTCTTCTTCTTCTTCTTCTTCTTCTTCTATTCTTCTTTCTCGCATTCTTCTTCTTCTTCTTCTTCTTCTTCGCATTCTTCTTCTTCTTCTTCTTCGCATTCTTCGCTTCTTCTGCATTCTTCTTCTTCGCATTCTTCTTCGCATTCTCTCTTCCATTCTTCTTCCATTCTTCTTCTTCGCATTCTTCTTCCTTCTTCTTCGCATTCTTCTTCTTCTTCGCATTCTTCTTCTTCTTCGCATTCTTCTTCTCTTTTCTCATTCTTCTTCTTCTTCTTCTCATTCTTCTTCTTCTCTCTCTTCTCTCTCATTCTTCTTCTTCGCATTCTTCTTCTTCGCATTCTTCTTCTTCGCATTTCTTCTTCGCATTCTTCTTCGCATTCTTCTTCGCATTCTTTCTTCTTCGCATTCTTCTTCGCATTCTTCTTCTTCTTCACATTCTTCTTCTTCTTCGCATTCTTCTTCTTCTTCGCATTCTTCCTTCTTCTTCGCATTCTTCCTTCTTCTTCGCATTCTTCCTTCTTCTTGCATTCTTCCTTCTTCTTCGCATTCTTCCTTCTTCTTCGCGTTCTTCCTTCTTCTTCGCAATCTTCTTCTTCGCATTCTTCTTCTTCGCATTCTTCTTCTTCTCATTCTTCTTCGCATTTCTTCTTCTTCGCTTTCTTCTTTTCGCATTCTTCTTCTTCTTCTTCTTCGCATTCTTCTTCTTCTTCGCATTCTTTCCTTCTTCTTCGCATTCTTCCTTCTTCGTCGCATTCTTCCTTCTTCGTCGCATTCTTCCTTCTTCGTCGCATTCTTCCTTCTTCGTCGCATTCTTCCTTCTTCGTCGCATTCTTCCTTCTTATTCGCATTCTTCCTTCTTCGCATTCTTCCTTCTTTGCATTCTTCCTTCTTCGCATTCTTTCTTCTTCGCATTCTTTCTTCTTCGCATTCTTCTTCGCATTCTTCTTCGCATTCTTCTTCTTCTTTTTCTTTTATTCTTCTTCGCATTCTTCTTCTTTGCATTCTTCTCCTTCTTCTTCTTCTTCTTCAGGGCACGTGCTAAACAGCGCTTTCACAGGACCTTTTGACAATTTGAAATCTGTTTTGCCAGTGACAGCCTACCATTGCTCTTATGCACGTCAAGTTGCATTTCATTTGAAAAGTTGACTGATCTACTGACCCTCTGTATCTTCACGACTACACGTTTTTTAAAGCTTGTCCAAAATTCAAGGAATTGCCTTTCTGCATAAGCTTTAGAACAAAAGTTTTCCAATATCATATACAATTTTCTTGAGCATCTTCCGCTTCCAAAAAAAGCTTAACTTTAAGTTTTTGGTCAGTACATATTAAAAAAAAAGCATTACAATTTTACAAATTTGTAAAGAATGTATCCCATATTCAGTAAAAAAAAAAAAAGTCATTTCCTTTATTGTGGATCTCCATTCTTGAAGATTGAGCCCAGCGTAAGTGACAGAAAGAAATCATGTATAGGTGTAAAAAAAACTAAACAGGGCACCTGTCTTGGGTCTCCCAATGGGATTTGGAAAGAGAAGTGCTTGTGTATTTCCAGATGTATAAAATTGGAGATTGGAGAATGGTTTGACCATTTTATTTGTTTCTGAGTTTTAATGATCTGATTCTGTCTGTATCATCTCATCATCATCATCATCATTATTATTATTATTATCATTAATATTATTATTATTATTATTATTATTATATTATTATTATATTACTATTATTGTGTTGCTATTATCATTATTATCATTATGCTGTTGTTGTTTGTGTTGTTGTTGTTTTTGTTATCATTATGACTCCGATAAATAAAAGTATTAAAAAATCTTTACGGATAGGAAAACCATTGACATGCGCAGACTGCAACTCCAACTATAACTCTGTATTGGTAAAATCTAAGCCAAAACTAAAAAAAAAATCAAACCAAACATGACATCAAACTGAATCTTGGACTCTTAAGGACAGATGAATCAACCCATGCAACATTTAGCCTATCTGTTCAAAACAAGTTCAGTACTTTGGAAAATGTTCGGAACAATGAGGGACAATAGATACATTTGAAAAAAAAGTCAACAAATTGATCTTGTAAAGAAATGCCTAGAGTTTAAAGAAAAGCAAGGAGGGATTGAATGACAAAAGAAGTTTAAGGCTTGACGGTTGAATATAGGTAGGTGATTGGAAAACGAGAAGGATTGTAAAAGATAGATAACGGAATCAGGAATAAGTGTAGTGAAGCTAAGGAAGCTTGGCTAGAAACCAGGTGCAAAGAAACAAAAGATCGACACAAAACAGACCTAACTAAATGTACAGAAATACTGAAGAAGCTACTCATTGCAAAAAAGATTGAATGCTTAAAATCAAAAGATGGTGTGATTATTATGGAAAAAAGACAAACTATCAAATAAAGTACACTCATGGGAACCACACAAAAGAAATATCTGTGTCCTATGACCAACAGGATACGTAGTTGGAAACCGATTTTTTGTATTGTCCATGGTATGGGTGCTGGTAAAGGATACTGTTTTGGAATGATGATCCTTCTCTAGTGTATGGTGCTTACTGAATTCACAGACTGCCCCAAGATCCAATTAATTATCTTCCGTGCATTTGTGCGAATGTATCACTGAAAGGTATTGTGCTAAACACACTCCCACTGAGTACACTGAAGATCTTTCTGACGATGACAGAAGGAGCAACGCATCATTACAAAGAACTTTGAAGGGCTACCAATGATGAAAGATGACGTTAGAGCAGCGTTGAAGAAGATGAAACAAGGAAAAGCCCCAGGACCAGACTATATTACTATAGAAATGTTTGGGCTAAAAATGAATTTGGTATTGAAAAAGTAACAGCCCTTCTAAACAAAAACATTATCACATCCCCAAATCCCCAAAGAATCGTCAAAGTCAATTTTCATTGCATTTTCAAAGAAACCAGGGGCTACAAAATACGAGCTCTTCGTGCAGTCAGCTTGATGAGCCATGTGACAAAGCTTCTATTAAGAATAATCAAGATGACGACAAAGATTGGAACGAAATCAGAAATAGCAGAAGAACAATATGAAACAGTTGAACAGAAGGAAACTGTTAAAGCCATATATATCCTAACAATTCTTATAGAAAGTTCAATTCAGTTGAATAGCGAGCACATGTGTGTTTTGTTGATTACACCAAGGCTTTTGATTGGGTAAGACATGAAGAATTGATCAACCAACTAGAAGGACTCAACATTCATTTAAAAGATCCAAGATAATCAGAAACATGTATGGGAACAAACAGCTGCAATGAGAATAGAAAACAATATAAGCTCTTTCCAAAATATCAAAAGATGAGTCAGGCAAGGTTGTGTTCTGTCACCAGATTTGTTTTCACTTTACGGCGAAAACATTACAAGAAACCTAGAAGAATGCCCTGGGTGAAAGGTTGGAGGGAAAATGATAAACTACATTTGTTACGCAGATGACACCGTGCTAATTAAAGAAGAAGAACGAGATCTCCAAATCCTTGTGAATATAATAGAAATAGAAAGCAAAAATAAAGGGTTGGAGCTAAATAGCAAGAACACGAAAGTTATTGTAATGTGCAAAAAACTAAATCCCCTCACGCAAAATAAACAGCAAACAGCACACATTTGAGACAGGTTACTAGTTCAGATATCCTGGAACGATCATTTCACCAGACGGCATATGCCCATCAGAAATAGCCAGCAGAATCGGCCAAGCCAAAACAGCATTAAATAAGATTGAAAGCGTTCTCACTAACAAATGCTTATCAATTAACAACAGGAAGAGAGTTCCTGAATGTTATATAGAATCAATAATATTATATGGTTGTGAGTCATCAAGCAAAGCCAGAACAAGACTGAGACAGCTGAGATGTGCTTTCTAAGAAGAATGTTGAGAGTTCTATGGACAGCAAAGAAAACAAACGAGACATTCTTGATGGAGGCAGACACAAGAAGATCATTGAAAAGAAAGATTATGAAAAGACAGGCAACATTTAAAGGCCATTTTTATGAAGAAAAGGAATTAGAGCACCTGGTCACAATGGGAAAGCTAGGGAAAGAGAGCACCAGGTAGACACAAGGAGAAAATATTGGACGGACATGCAGGGTGGCTAAGGACACAGAGGGTGGAAGATGTACTTGCAGCAATGAGGGATAGAGGGATAGATACACGAGGGCCATGATCGCCAACGCCATGTGACAGGGCACATAATGATGATGAGAGTAGACAATGTTATCCCCACGAATTTTCATATGATTCCTGACATGGAATGTTTCATCGGAAGTGAAAGTCGAGATTTCAACAGCTGTAAAACTTTCTCTTCTTGTCTTTGTTGTCGCTGCTGAGTTGCAACACTCCACATGTAGAGGAAGGGGCTGATTGCAGAACTGAGTGGTAAGATGAACACAACAACAGCCACGTGGATCTTGTCTGGTGCGTCACCATTATCAGATGTCACCAACATTATTAGAGCCAGGGAGAACCAGCACACAGCATCTGTCAATGCCAACTTTACCAACAGCTGTGCAGAAGAATACATGGATCTCCTGTTGGGATCCAGTAGAATTCGGTATTTTGGTGTTCGTTTATAGATGATGCCTTGACCAGCAACGACTACAGAATGTAAGATAAAGTTAAAAATCACAATGACTTTGAACCATCTGAAGTGCTGGTTACAATTATAACAGTCGAATAAAGCCAGACGACATAGACCAGACTGGTCATCAATACCCCAATGAGACAGTCCAGGAAAAAAAGGTGTCACTGACAGCATTATTCCCAAACTCCATGTAACTCCACAAAATGCAGACGTTAAATACTGGTGCAACTTGTGCCTGTTCAATGTACAACAAAGAATAACAACGTGATCAAGTGTCATGAACCAGATTATCAGAACTGACACCTCACTGGACAGAAGAGAAAGAAAACCAGCCATCTTACATGTCAAACTTGTAATCCACATTTTTTCAAAAAATATATATTTTCCACTGAACACTTTGTGTGCAATTGTAATTATACTGGTGTTGATTCCCATACACATTTTAGCCACCTGGAAAAGGAGAAGGAACGTGATGAAATTTCGTTCAAATGTTTTTTGTGTAACACAGAGCACTATAGTGGACATAGCATTACCCAAAACAGCGCAGACACTATTCAACACAAAGAACAGTCTGTGCAGTTCAGCTGGTAATAGATCGGTACAAGAAGAAAACATAGGTTCTGGCGATGAACATGTTCTTTTGTCTGCCTGTTCTGGATATGAAATCGTGCAACAGAAACGAAAGTTTGAACAAAAGATAGTTTTCAAACAACTTGACCCTGACCACAAACTGAAATGGTAATTGTTCACAGGATTGCCTCTCAAGTCCAGTTCAGTCAGTTGTGGGGTAGTTTTAAATCCTGTGGATTTAATGGTTGTGATGGCAGAAAAAGATAAATTCAAACAGCGTAATTTAGGTAAATACATACCCAATCTACGATCAAATATGTCTAGTTGTGTTTTTGACAAGTCTAGTTTTCTCAACGTATAATACACGTTGAACTCTATACATATTAAAGACGACAGAGGGTTGTTTGTCAGACTTAGTATCCTTAAATTCCACATTTGCAAAAAAGTATTCATGTCGATGATTTTCAACTGGTTACTGGACAAATCAATAAACTGCAGGTTTGTAGTCCGTACGTCTTGTATATAAACTAATGAACAACGTGAAAGACTCAAATGAATGAGATAGATGTTGGTGCTGAAATTAGTCAGCGTCATTCTTGAGCCTGTGGCATCCACATAACGCAGATGTGGAAAGAGGTAAGCAGGGAAAGGACTGCTACACAGGGCAGAGTAACCTTGACAGAGAGAGCCTTCAGGACATGTCATGTCACACATCCATTCATCATCACCCTGTGGACACTGACTCCAACCATCACAGAGGTGATCCTCATGCACACACACCTCTGAAGCTCGACATTGGTAGAAACCAGAACACGTTGCTGTCTCACAGTCTTGTTCATCCTCACCATATGTACAGTCAGAAAATCCGTTACATCGTGTGTAGACAGGGAGACAGTACAACCAGCCATCTGTACAGCGGTAATGAGTGTTAGGACAAGATTCATAAGCTTTCATAACCTGCTGAGTAAAGTAGCCTGTGCCATCAAGACCGATGATGATTGCTGTTCTTTTATCTGCCTCTCTGTGATAGAAATTATATGATTTGTGTCCAGTACAATCATATTCATCAGTGTTGTCCAGACAGTCTGAATGTCCATTGCATTGCTGACTGTACTCAACACACTGGGCGTTAGAGCAGAGGAAGCCATCACAGAAAGGATGTTCACAGAATGACTCATCACTGTTGTCTGGACAGTCATATCGGAAGTCACATACCAGAGTATAAGGCAGAGTTGTCATGTCATCATCACACTCAAACATAGCAATGGTATACACAACTTCTCTTCCACGAACACCTATCGTATTTTTTATCCAATCCTTCATGTCCCACAGCACACAAGACTGTGGATACGCTATCTTTCCACATCGACTGCTGGCGTCACATGACAGAAAAGCGTGAGTAATGTGACCATGTAGACATGTCCACAAGACTTGTGATGTCTGTGTGAAGATGGACAATAGTGGGGATGACTCAGGGAACTGGACACTCAGCACTGCAGTCCTGTTTTCTGCTGGAATTTGGGTTTCACATACTATTCCATCTAAATAGTGACATGGTCTCAAACAACGTACCATCATCATATCAATAAGACTGACACTCACAAAAACCTGTGAAGGTCTGTATGGTTCCTCAGAAATGAAGTGATTCAAGTTGTAGATCATGGTGTTGTCTGACCACTGTTGGAATTTACTGTACATAACAGGCACAGAGGTCCACCCTGACGTACACCCAATGGAAACTGTGAAGGAACAGAAAGTTTTAAAAAGCTGACGAAAATCGTTTTGTTCCTCTCTTGTTTTGATGGACACCACTTGGCCACCCCTCTTTGAGCATATGTGTTCCTGCTCTCGCCAGCTTAATTGACCACCTACTGCAACGTACATCAAACATTTGTTGCGTGAAGCCACCAGACCTCGACAGGTAGGACTGCTGAAGGGACAGTGTTCTGTTTCATCTTGTGCATCTTCACACTCTATCTTCAGATTGCAGTCCAGATGACGCTCAAAGCTAGAATAGTGATTTACAGAACAGTTGAATTGACCATTGGATAGCTTTGAAAGGTGTTCAGTCTCAGGATGAAACGAAATGAACATTTTCTGAGTGCATTCACACGTGTCATATGAAGTAACAAGAATATTAATGTATAGATGAGACACAGGGAAGACTCTTGGTGACTTGTCCTTTTCACTGCACCAAAGTACAACAGTTTTGTTGTCTGTATTTGGCTTCGTGTAAATAAGCTCTGTACATGATTCACAAAAAAATGTTTCATCCATAACTAAATGAAAACTTACCATAATGACCCACCCAAGAGGTGTTTTCAGTTCTTCGGAGATGCGAGTATCAAAGGACTCTTCATTGTATTCATCCCTAGCTGGAAATATAACATATCCAGAATGTTCCGAAGTGTATCTTACAATAAAGCCATGCTCCTTGATTGTCTCTATGATAATGCTCATTGCTGGAAGGTTCAGGTGTGTCAGAAAGACGTGTTTGGTAAAGAGCTCAACGACTGTTTCATGAAGTGAGTGTTTCCCGCATTGTACGCACCACCAGGTTGCGAGGAACAAGTCAACTTTTAGACAGGTTTTCCACAAACTGGCCTTGCACCAGAACGCCAGCCTGTGCAGAGTGACACGTCAAACATATGGTGTGGGACCTCGATGTGGACATGACAGTAGGCTGTATAACCCCCGCACATTCCATGCACCACACCCTGACCACTGGTGAAGTCAGGCAAAGTGTCCTCTTTACAGTCTTGTGTGTTGACCTCCAGAACTGTGACGTTTGTTTGGTCGTGTAGATAGTCTACACCAGGACACATGTCACTCATTGTCAGTAGACTAGAAGTAGTGTCGATGGTCATTTTAAAGTTGGTGTTGATAATGTTAATGGTGGTGTTGATAGCGGTGGTGTCAGCCTTGCTTGTGCTGATAGTGGTGTCATTGTTGTTGTCAGAGGTGTTGACCTTAGAGTTGATGGTGGTGTTATTGATGGTGTCAGTAGAATTGATGGTGGTGGCAGTTGTTATTGTGATGTTAGTGGTGTTGATTTTGGTGGTGTTGAGACTAGATCGCCGAGTGAGTAGATCAGCACCAGCCAGACCTATGTCTGCTAATGCCATTGTCAATAAGAACACATATAACCATACAGTCACACAATATGAGTTGGAATATTTGGAAACGGCTTTAATATATGTTGATCTCTGTTCCCTCTCGATTTCCTTGTCTAGATTCTTATTAACCCATGACATAAATATGATGCGTGTTTATTCTTATCAACTATTCTTATTTTATGTTAGTCCAAAGAGCAAATACTGTGGGCTGCCAATGTTCACCCCTTCTAAAACACACAAACATCATTATAGAAACAAAAGTCGGTTTTTCCAGTGTAATTTTGTTCCCATAGTGAATTATAAATGCAGACCTAATCTTTAGACAAATCTTTAAAAGAAACAAAAACGAAAACAGCTGGTGAGATGAGATGGTTGTTTCACAAGATGGCACCTCCACCCTTGAAATACCTTTCATATGCTCTGATGTAATGTAGTGGATGTAATGTAGAGATATTGGACTATTCTAGAGGGCGACATCAACTGTATCTCTTGAATAACATGTCACTATTGTATATGTGATTGTCTGTAATCCAATGTACTGACGCCTTCAAGCCAGTAAATCTGTATGCTTAACACTCTGAAATGTAACCCTGCACGTAAGCATTACGTTTGACAACCGCTTATCCCATATAGCATGTGGGTTCTACGTCCTTGCATCAATCTGTCCCTGAAACAACTAAGATTCTGTTATAAAAATGTATCTCTTATGTCACAAAGTCCACTGTGAGAGCATTACACCAATACCCCCTAGGTTCACATCATGGAAACCCACCTACAGACAGTGCAGGTTTATCAAGTCAATCAGGATGAAGGATTGACTGTCTTTTATCTCATCATCCTGTCAAATTCACAAGATGTTGAGACATGCGTGACTGGCATCGTTAGACTTGATATTGTGGTATTGTAGTCAGTATTTTCTTCGTGTTTGGTGCTATGTATATTCTTCTCAAAATCATGAACACCTTCTACCAGAAGAAAAAAACCCAATGAAAATGGACATGGACAAGCCCAAACATGAAACCCACAACGAAATAGATTACACTTCGATGGACAAAACCAGCAGCGTCACAGACGTTCAAGTCATCAGCCAAGTTAACGTTGGAACCGACCATAAAATGGTCATGCAAACTTAGGATCAAGACCATATTGGAACTTGCGGTCAAACGATCAAAGAAAGTAATAGTACTTGGTCCAGACAACATTATCATCGATCTCCTCAATGAAGCTTGCGATGTCATCAAGGGCAAACTTGCTAAACTTTTCAACGAATGACTGAGACAAAGCAAAACACCAAAAGACTGGAATCAGACAATAATAATTTTCATTCATAAGAATAGTAATCCACAGGACGTACCCAACTACCGCTCCATTAGCCTCCTAAGTTGTGTTTGCAAGATTTTCACAAAAAAGTCACAGAGTCTCTAACGTCATAAAGGAAAACCAGCCTAAAGAACAAGCCAGTTTCAGGGAAGACTTCTCAAAAAATGACCCCCTCCACACGGCTGGCCAGGTAATTGAAAAACGGTTAACGCGATAAATACCGAAAACCTCTCGTCATAGGGTTAGTTGACTACCTAAAAGCTTTTGATTCTGTAGAGGTATTCAAAGTCACTCAAACAGTCAAACAACAGGACGTTGTTCCCGTATATGTACACGTTCTTTAGCATATCTACAAATTTGTCAAATCGTTCATCCGGCTACACTCTGAACCATTCAACCTAGAGAAAGGAGTAAGACAATGAGACACAAGCCTCCCTAAACTATTTACAACTTGCCTAGAAATGGTCTTTCGCGATCTTGACTGGTCTGAAAAAGGCATAGGTATAGATGGAGAATATCCCAGTCACCTCAGGTTTGCTGACGACAACATCATTTTTGCAGAATGTTTCAAGGAAATACAAAATATGCTGAATGAACTAAATGAATGCTGTAAAAACGTAGGACTCACAGTAAACTTGAAGAAAACAAAAAGTATGGTCAACAATTACATTGAAGACTGAGATGGAAAACTAAAGATAAAAAATGAAGAGCTAGAAATGGTTGACCACAAGATCTACTTAGGCCAACGCATTTCAGCATGCAGAACCCCCCTCCAAAGAGGAAGAAATCAAACGTAGGATAAACCCTGGTTAGCTAGCGTTTGGAAGGGCAAGTTTGGTTTTCAAGAATGGCAAAATTCCAACTGTCCTGAAACGAAAAGTCTACGGCCAATGCATTCTGCCCACAATCACATACGGCTCAGCAACGTGGAATCTAAAGAAAAATCTCGCTTTGAAACTTAGAACCATGCAGCGAGCACATAACAGAATCATGCTTGGTATCACCTGGAACGATCCCAAAACGGCTCAGTGGATCTGAAAAAGAGCAAAAGTGCAAGACATCCTGGAAACCATCAACAAACTGAAATGGAACTGGGCAGGACATATCACCCGGAGGGAGAATGGACATTCGCTGGACAACAAAAACCACGTTCTGGATACCAAGGGACGGCACTCGCAATAGAGGAAGACAGAAAACTAGATAGAGAGACATGAACTGGAGAAGAAAAGCGCTGGAATGAAGTGAATGGAAGCAGCTGGGTAAGGCTTACGTCCAACAATGGATTTTTGATGGCTGAAAGAATAAATATTCATCTACAATATAACTACATTGATTTATCTTCTACATGTAACAATGTCATGTTAACGAAAAAATATGTATGTTCATTCTTTTGAAGTATTCCCCTTTTATTTCCATTATTGTGGTTCTTTGATAACAAACATGCTACAAGTAGATTCTATGGATGTCTGTTCCTTTTGCAGCAAATCATCAGATGTTACTACCTTCTTCATAATCCAATCTCATTTTATTGCTGATTTGGTATTACTGAAGCACAGCACGATTACAACATTTCTAATGCGTCTATAAACATTGCAGACTACAACATGATATGAAGAGATGCTCCAGCTCCAGATCAAAATGGCATTGTTGTGTGTATCCACAGCAACATTGAAAATATCACTCAACGACGCCAAGATCTTGGTTAGAACTTACAAAGAATTCAGCTGCATTAGTCGTAGTAATGATAATAATGATAGCAGTAGTAGTAGTAGCAGTAGTAGTAGTTTAATCCGATTTTCTGTGCCACATTAATAGCCAAAGAAATCAGGACAGTTTACAATGCAATGCTGTTGATGGTGATGACGATGATCATCACGATGCTACGGAGTTCCATCTACGACTGAGACTGTATAACTGGACTATACTCTACGCTTACTACCATGATATATCCTGCATCATCCACATCTGAGAGATACAGATACCTGCGGCTTAGAATTGAGCAATATCCTCAATGACGCATCCATGAAGTGGATGACACTCGACTCTGTGGTTCCAGTCTCTACAATGAGCCCATAGCCCAAATCTGGGTAGGAGCCTGTTGGAACTGAAAATTCTACAATAAGTTTTTGATGGGATTGAAGGGGATTCGAAGTTACGACCTTCCAGTCGCTTGTCTGCTCAGCTAACCACACACCATAGCAACTGATTGGTAATATTAATAATGACGACGACGACGATGATGATGATGATGATGATGATGATGATAATGACGATGAGGAGGATGAGGAGGATGAGGATAATAATAACAATAGTGATAATATAGATAATATCATCATCATCAGGTGCCCTGGCGCATGGCGTTGGCGATCATGGACTTCAATACTGTTCACTTAGCTGGCTGGCCCAAAGTGCATGACCCCGTGATTAATGAGGGGGGTCAAGGCGCTGCCAGCGAAGATAAACAAACTCCCCTCACTGACAGCGCTGCCACGCTCTGGAAGATCTGTCAGCGGGGAAATGTACACACTTGTTTTACCACAACAAACAGAGAGATAGGCGAGGCAGACAGAGGAGACAGACAGACAGACAAGCAGACAGAGACACAGACACAGACACAGAAATATAGAGACAAAGAGACAGAGACAGACAGATAAATGGCAGTTGACTTCTTCCCAAGAGAATGGGAGAATAGGGGAGAGTGAGAGAGGAGAGAGAGAGGGAGAGAGAGAGAGGAAGAGAGAGGGGGAGAGATAGGGAGAGAGAGAGAGAGAGATGAAACTACATTTTCCAACAGTACACATATCAAAACATAAACCATGTTACATACTTGTTATTGCTACTGTCAGTGTCTTAAACTGTAGAAAAAATAGAACATTCCAAAAAAACTTATATCTAAGCAAAGGGAACAAATAGCAATTAAGGGGGACGCGTTACCATGAAAACATCAAAAGGTACAGCCATATTTTATTGCAAAAGTGTTGTGTGTACATGTATGAGTGCGTTCTCTCTCTCTCTCTCTCTTTCTCTCTCTCTCTTTCTCTCTCTTTCTCTCTCTCTCTCTCTCTCTCTCTCTCTCTCTCTCTCTCTTTCTTTCTCTCTTTTTCTCTGGTGTGTATTTGTGTATGTAGGGGGTGTGCAAAGACGCAAGACATCGAAAATTAAATCAGATCTCTAAAACCTTGAGTGAGATATACACGGATTCCAGAGATCAGTGCATTCTATAATCTGAGATAGACAGGGTGAGACAGAGGGGGAGACATACAGACAGACAGACAGAGAGTGAGTAAGAGAGAATATGTATTCTCAATGAAATGATCAAGCATACATTCTATTAGCTGGCAAACAAATCAGTATGGGACTCCAGCCATTTAAGCAGTTTAGCTTCCTTTGCTTTTCTGCGTTTCTCCATCACCGTGTTGAAGGTGTACACAAAGGGATTAAGAGCAGAGTTCAATGGCAGTACGAAGATTGCTAAAGCTACATTCACCTCTCCAGGGATGGGGACACCAGCAGATGCCAACATACCACACAATCCAACGGGAAACCAGCACATGAAGTCTGTGACAGCGACACTGATCCAGCGCCGAGCTATCGTTATATCTTTGGACACTTTTGTTGTGCTGGTTCTCAAAGCATTCTTCTGTACTGACCAGTAGATGAACGCCTGGCCTGCAGAGATGAACAAAAACAGAATGAAATTAAGGATGATCAATATACTGAAAGAATACGTTTGTCCTTTAAACCTTCGTCTAGTTATTGGCAGTGGAATACATATGCCTGTCTGGCTGTAAAACTCCCAGTGTGATTTCATTGGAAGTAAAGACAATATGGCGAGAAACCAGCCAACCAACCAAGTCAGCAAACAAGTCATTGTTGCTGATGTTTTTTTCAAATCGAATTGTGCTGAATGGAAAATGAAGAACAATACAACGATCTAGTGTGATGAGCCAGATGATTAGGGTTGATAATTCACTGGACAGCAGAAAGAGGACACAGAAATGAGTGGCCCTGACACAAACATTCTACAGGACACGTCATGTTACAAAGCATTTCATCATCATGAAATGGGCAGTGAGGCCAGCTGTCACACAGGTGGTTGCCATGGACACATATTCTGGAAGATCTGCACCTGAAGAATCCTGGACATAGCATGTCTTCACATCCCTCTTCGTCTTCATGATACAAACATCATACACTCCATTGCACCGTGTGTAGACAGGCAGACAATCGTTGAACTCACCAGAACAACGATAGTGAGTGTCAGGACAAGATTGACTGTGATTCATTTTGGTTGATGTGAATACGTGGATACCGTCAAAGTTGATGAGAGCTGGTGATCTGTCTTCAATATTCGTTATTTTTCTAAGTCTTTTATCTGGGCATCCTCTTCATCAGAATGATCCAGGCAGTGAGACACAGAATCACACACATCCTCGTAGGTCACACACTGACCATTAGTACAAGTAAACATACAGACACAAGGAGGATGCTGACAGAACGATTCATCACTCTCATCCTGACAGTCAGGCCTGATGTCACAGACTAAAGTGAAGGATAGAGTTACGTCATCCTCACATAGAAATGTAGGAACAGAAATGACGTGTCGTTCTGTGAAATCATAAGTACCAACTGTGGTCAGGGATGAGTGATTATAAAATATACAGGAGAAGGTGTAGCCCTGACCACACACATTATACCTGTGGGAGCCACACAACAAAAATGTATGTGTCCTCTGGTCACTAAGACACGTGGTCAAAATATGCTTCCTGTATTTTCCATGGACTGGGAGGTAGTGAAGGATATCACTTTGGAGTGACCAACGTTCTCTTGAGTTGTGCACTTTTTGAATTCACAGACTGCCCCAAAATGCAATAAGGTGTTATCCTTGCAATTGTATGTATATATGTTTGAGCGGACTTTTGCAAAACACATTTCCTTTGAAAACCGACGATAAACGTTGCTACGAAATATAACAGTTCTGTCATGTCCCATAAGAGAACGTCTGTACATGTTAGACACAGACCTGTCACCAAAATGCAGTCCTTATATAACGTGTTCAAATGAGGAAGCCCATATTCACAAGATCAAACAATATGCCAGTCTAGCCAACAAGTTCGAAACGTTCATCTTCAAAGCCAAAACCTTCGCCAGGTTGCAGCCAAAGGGTTGATAGGCACATTTGCATTTTGATCTCATGAAACAGCTCTCAATTTCTGGGAAGAATAGAACCACAGCCCTAATGTTTTGAGATTGTTTGAAGTTTGTTCAAGAGGATCAACCACACTCGGACCTTTCCACATGCGCTCATCCACATATGCCAGCAATTATCAGACTCTCTGAGCCTGCGAAAACCCCTATCCACTGGCAGTCTTCAAATGGGGATGGGACAAGAGGGATCGATAAAACACTAAGCTGACCACAGACTGATGGAAACACCAGGAGAAGCAGCCAACTGGCCAGCTTTTAATGATGTCAGCTGGGACCGGACTTCAAATATGTTAGCTTCTGATTTTGCTATTCTAACAAAAAGCAAACCAATCCTGCAAGTTCGTCCTAACGGCTTTGGCAGAAGCAACTGAAAACGGTTTGAGCTGGATCCTGTGTTTGATGGCTAGATGGTTAAGATATCTATCACAGAAAGACAAGTCAGGAACAGGAAGAAATAATGGATTCATTGTCTACTGGCTTGTATCTGTGACAAAGTTTTCAGTACCAATTTACTTGATTGCTCCGTGCTGGTGGTGGGCAGAGTCTGCGTATGTCTGAGTTTGTTTGTCTGTGTATGTCTGCGTTTGTTTTCTTTGCCGTCCATAGAACTCTCAATTTTCTTTTTATAAACCACATTTCAGTGTCCTCAATCTTGTTCTGACTTCGCGTGTTGACTGTCCACGCCTCACTTCCGTTCGGTTCTATATAACACTCAAGAACTCTTTCCTGATGTTTGCTGATAGGCATCTGTTGGTAAGAATGCTTTTCGTTTTCTTGAATGTTGTTTTAGCTTGGCTGATACTGCTGGCTATTTCTAATGTGCATCTGCCTTCTAGTTCCCAGATATTTATTTTGCATGAAGGAATTTCTTGTTTTTTTTACTGAGTACCATGACTTCAGGGAGACCCAGGCTAAGGGCCTTGTTAGGTAGTCATGGGAACGATAAAGGCTAGCGCAGAGTCCATACAAAAACCGATGGAAGGCAACGGGAAAACCACCATCGTATATTCCAAAGACAAACATGACTAGCCAAAAGGGAAAGGCGGTATACGACGTGAATAGGGGTTCCTGTGGAGCACCTTCGTCCGGTAGGGATTGTCATTCTGCGTAGGTGACACCCAACCGTTATCAAACTACTGCAATCAGATTTATAATCATCACAATTGCAATCTGGGATGAAAGATCATTGCTGCCAAAAGGAAAATTAGGAAATACCAAGATGGAGATGCAAAGGCTTAACATCAATATTTTAGGATCAGGGAAAGTGAGATGGAAGGGGGCAGGCATGATAACATCAGGCAAGCATATAAAATATGTATTCTAGTGAAGACACACATGAAAGAAGAGTAGGCATCATAAAGCAAAGTGACAAGTCAAAGTTTATCAAAGGACACTGGGCTATATCGGACCGACATTTATTACTTAAATTGGATGGGAAGCCATTTAATATCAGTACCATCCAAGTATATGCACCAACATCTGCAAGTACTCGGGGAGAAATTGACAAATTCTGTGAAGTATTAGCGACAGCCAAGGCTCAGTGTTAATCACAGGATATTACAGTAATAATAGGAGATCTTAATACTAAAGTATGACAGGAGAGAGTCTATCATTCATGTACAAATGTTATAAAAGGTTCTCTGCTACCTTCTCATATATTTCTTCCACTTAAATATTTAAAGAAGAATGAGTTGTTCCAAGCTCTTTGTTCAAGAAAGTGCATGATCAAGAAACATCCAATCACTGAGGAATAATACAGTCAGAGTAGTAGAGAACAGCTAAAATGAAAGTTCGCTTGGGGCATCATCCTCAGGTCAGAAACGTCTGGTTCCAGCCAAATGTTTGTGAGTATGAATTTTGTATGATTTCTTCGTAAGTGAACATTACCATGTATAATGCTGTAGCTATGAAATTAATTTGATGTTGATTTATTCTTTTTTTGTACCTTGTGTATCATCAATGCCAGCTGAAGCTTAACAATTAAATTCGTGTTCATTTATTCTCTCTTCACGTGCATAGATCATTCACGCCAACTGAAGGTTCACAATTCAATTGACGTTTTCATTTATTCATATTTCGTCAAATTAAACAGATCTTACATGTCTATTTGCCAATGTGTGGTCTGTTTCTAGAGAGTGTCTAGTCATGTGCAATTATGATAAATGTGTGTACTTTTACTAGTCGTTCTCTTCTTATCTGTAAAACAAAATATGGCAGCTTTTGAACTCATCCCTCTATTCTTAAGATTCAAAGAAGTACATCAACTACTTTCTTCCATAAATCATGAATTCAAAGACCAAAAAGTAGACCAATCCTTTTTTCAGTGATACATCTGCCACAAGGCTGACTTGGCATTGAAATGCCTGACCATCTTGAATACGCAGGTTCAAAACCAGTGAAGGACAAACTTCTGTTTAAAAAAAATGGCAACCACAGATGGACATGTAGGATCGAGTCATGACTTCAGTATGCCTTGGTCCTCTTAGAGTGTAGGGAGTTTAGTGCCAAAACAGTTTCCTTCATAAGGGCTTTTCCTGGATGCATATGATATGTTTTTGACTCATTCTTTCTTATCTTACATTAAGTTCATGAAAGGAAATCAGAAACCACCCAACAACTAAAATAAATCTTCCTTTTCAATCATCTACGAACAGAAAAAAATATCTTTAAATTGAAATAAGAGAAAACAGGATTGTCTGCTCTACAGTGGTAAAAACAAACAACCTAGTACAACGCAGACTTTTTACAATACAGACTAAATTGTTTGGTCCATAGCAACACAAACAAAACAGCAACTTTTCAGAGAAACACTGCTGATGTGTATTCACTACAAGCATAATATCGCCTTGACTTTTTTATGCGCGTGTTTACATGCAATGTTTCACTGAAAATGAAAGTTGTGATTTCAAAAACTGTAAAACTTTCTGCTCTTGTCTTTCTTGTCGCTGCTGTGTTGCAACACTCCACATGTACAGGAAGGAACTGAGTGGAGACTTGAGTGGTAAGATGAACACGACAACAGCCACGTGTAACTTATCTGGTGCATCAACATCATCAATTGCCATTAGGGTCGTCAGAGACAAGGAGAACCAACACACAACATCTGTCAATGCGATATTGATCATCAGCTGTACAGAAGTATACATGGACCTTTTGTTGGGATCCAGTAGAATTCGGTATTTTGGTGTTCGTCTACAGATGATGCATTGACCAGCAACAAACACACAGTATAAGATAAAGTTGAATATTACAGTGACTGTGAACCATCGGAACTGCTTGTGGCAATTGTAACAGTCAAATAAAGCCAGTCGACATAAACCAGACTGATCATCAACACCCCAGTGGGACAGTCCAGGGAGAAAAGGTGTCACTGACAACATTATTCCTAGACTCCATATCCCTCCACAAACAGCCGCTGCTGAATACTGGTCCAACGTGTACCTGGTCAATGGGCAACAAAATGTAATGACGTGATCTAGTGTTATGAACCAGATGATCAGAACTGACACCTGGCTGGACATAAGAGAAAGAAATCCAGCTGCCTTACACGTAAAACTATTGATCCATGTCTTTTCAAACAATATGTATTTTCCACTGGACATTTCATGAGCAAATGTGTTTATGCCGGTTGATTCCCATACACATTTTAGCCACCTGAAAATGAAGAAGGATCGTTGCGATCTTTTTACCAAACACTTTATGTGTAAAAAAGACAGCTATAAATGATACAGAATTTCCCAAAACAGCACAGACACTATTTAACACAAAAAACAGTTTATACAAATCAGTTGGTAATAAATCAGTACAAGAAGAAAGCATAGATTGCGGTGAAGAACAAACTTTTCTGCCTGTCCGTTTGAGTAGTAAAATTGCACAACAAAAACGAAAGTCTGTTGAAAAGATTCTTTTCAAATAATTTGACCCTGACCATAGATGGAAATGACAGGTGTTCACAGGATTACCTCTCAAGTCTAGTTCTGTCAGTTGTGGGGTAGTTCTAAAGTCTGTGGGTCCAAAGGTTGTGATAGCAGAAAGCGACAAATTCAAACATTGTAACTGAGGTAAATGCATAACTTGTTTATTGTTAAATATGTCTAGTTGAGTTCTTGACAAGTCTATTTTTCTCAAATTATAATACACGCTAAAAGTTGTATGCATCAGTGATGACAGAGGGTTATTTGTCAAAATTAGTATCCTTAAGTTCCACATGTACAAAAAAGTATTCATGTTGACAGTTTCCAAGTGGTTACTGGACAGATCAATAAACTGCAGGTTTGCAGTCTGCACGTCTTGCATGTCAAATAAGGAACAACGTGAAAGACTCAAACGAATGAGGTATGTGTTGGTACTGAAATTAGTCAGCGTCAGTCCTGAGCCAGTGGCGTCTATGTGACGAAGATGGGGAAAGAGATAAGGAGAAAAAGGACTGCTACACAGGGCAGAGAGATCCTTGACACAGACAGCCTTCATGACATGTTGTGTCACACAGCCACTCATCATCACGCTGTGGACACTGACCCCAGCCATCACAAAGGTGATCACCATGCACACACACCTTGAAGCTCGACATCGGTAGAAACCAGAACACATCACTGTTTCACAGTCTTGCTCATCCTCGCCATAGATACAGTCAGAAAATCCGTTACATCGTGTGTTCAAAGGGAAGCAGTACAACCACACCTCTGTACAACGATGATGCGTATTGGGACAAGACTCATCAGCTTTCATGGCCTGCTGAGTAAAGTACCCTGTGCCATCAAGACCGATGATGATTTCTGACTTTTCATCTGACTCTCTATGAAGGAAATTGCCTGATTTGCGCTCAGTGCAATCATTTTCATCAGAGTTGTCCAGACAATCTGAATGTCCATTGCATTGCTGACTGTACCCAACACACTGGGCATTGGAACAGAAAAAGCAGTGGCAGGTAGGATGTTGACAGAATGACTCATCACTGTCATCTGGACAGTCGTGCTGGAAGTCACACACCAAGGTGTAGGGCAGGGTTGTCATGTCGTCACATTCAAACATAGCGATGGTATATAGAAATATTGTAAGACCTTTTGCATTCTTTGTCTGACCTCTCATGTCCCACAGAACACAAGACTGTGGATACGCTGTCTTTCCACATCGACTGCTGGTGTCACATGATAAAAATGCGTGAGTCACGTGATCATGTACGCACGCCCACGAGACCTGTGATG
Organism: Monoplex corrugatus; assembly: GCA_030674185.1. Classification (NCBI taxonomy): domain Eukaryota; kingdom Metazoa; phylum Mollusca; class Gastropoda; order Littorinimorpha; family Ranellidae; genus Monoplex; species Monoplex corrugatus. Next base: position 11,271,950 of record JAPXFY010000032.1, on the reverse strand, counting down.
TCTGTATGAAGATGGACAATAGTGGGGATGACTCAGGTAATTGGACACTCAGCACTGTAGTCCTGCTTTCTGCTAGAATTTGGGTTTCACACACTGTTCCATTTGGACAGTCATATTGTGTCAAATGGTACATCACCATGTTATCAAGAATGATACCTAAGACATCCCGTGAAGGACTGTATGGGTGCTCAGTGATGAAATGATTCAAGTTATACATCATGGTGTTGTCTGACCAGTGCTGGAACTTACTGTACATAACAGGTACAGTAGTCCATCCTGCTCTATACCCTATGTACACTCTGAAGGAATAGACAGTTGTAAATAAGTGACGAAAATCATTTTGCTCCTCTCTTGTTTTGATTGAAGCTAGTTGGCTGCCCATTTTTGAGCACATGTGTTTTTGCTCTCGCCAGTTCAAACGCCTGCCTATTGCAACATACATCAAACATTTGTTGCGTGAAGCCACCAGACCCTGACAACCAGGGCTACTGAAGGGACAGTGTTCTGTTTCATCCTGTCCATTTTCACACTCTTCCTTCAGATTACACAGTACATATGATGCTGAAAGCTGGAATAGTGATCTACAGAACAGTTGAACCGACCATCGGATAGCTTTTGGGGTTGGACAGTCTTGGGGTGAAAAGAAAAGAGCATTTTCTGTGTCCATTCACACTCATCATAGAAGGTGACAAGAATGTTAATTTATAGATGAGACACAGGGAAAACTCTTGGTGACTTGTCCTTTTCACTGCACCATCGAACAGCATTTTTGTTGTCTGTATTTGGCTCCATGTAAATAAACTCTGTGCATAAATCACAATAAACTGTGTCATAGATAAACAACGGAAAACTTATCATAATGACTCACCCAGGAGATGCTTTTAGATCACCAGATATGTGAATATCAAAAGACTCTTCATTGTATGTATCTCTAAATGGAAATAGAACATATCCAGAATGTCTAGATGCATATTTTGCAAGGAAACTATACGCCTCAATTGTCTCTATGGTAGTGATAATAGGTGGAAGATTCAAGTATGTCAAAAATACGTGTTTTTGTGAAGAGTTCAAATATGGTTTCTTGAAGTGAGTGTTTCCCGCATTGTATGCACCACCTTCTCGTCAGACTCAAGTCAACTTTTAGGCAGGCTTCCCACCAACTGGACTCGCACCAGAACGCCAGCCTGTGCAATGTGACACTTGCAAACATATGGTGTGGGACCTCGATGTGGACACGACAGTAGACTGTAGAACCCCCGCACATTCCATGCACCACACCCTGACCACTGGTGAAGTCAGGCAGATTGTTCTCTTTACAGTCTTGTACGTTGACCTCCTGGACTGTGAAGTTTGTTTTATCTTGCAGATAGTCTACACCAGGACACATGTTACTCATCTTGAGTAGAGCAGAAGCAGTGTTGATGGTCTCATTCAAAGTGTTGATGGTAGTGTTGATAGTGGCGTTGATGGTGGTGTCAGAAGTGATGGTCGTGAATGTGGTGTTGATGATTGTGTCAGAGGTGTTGATGGTGCTGTCAGTGTTGATGGTGGTGTCAGTAGTGATGGTCGTGAAAGTGGTGTTGATGTTTGTGTCAGAGGTGTTGATGGTGCTGTCAGTGTTGATGGTGGTGTCAGAAGTGATGGTCGTGAATGTGGTGTTGATGATTGTGTCAGAGATGTTGTTGGTACTGTTAGTGTTGATGGTAGTGTCAGTAGTGTTGACAATGGTGGTAGGTGTGATTGTGATGTTAGTGGCATTGACGGTTGTGGCGTTCACACTGACTGAACGTGTGCGTAGATCAGCAATAACCAGACCTATGTCTTTTAGTCCCACAGCCACGTTCACACTGACTGAACGTGTGCGTAGATCAGCAATAACCAGACCTATGTCTTTTAGTCCCACAGCCACTAAGAACACAGACAACCATAGAGTCAGACAATGCAAGTTGGAATATCTGAAAATGTTTTTATCGCCAATGGATCTCTGTTGTTCCATTTCTATCCCTGTGACTCTTAGTTACATTTCTATATCCCTGGACTTCTTCACCTGACGGAGCAAACATCAAATGTATTACATCATGATAGACCAAAAATGGCGAACGTCAGTGATGAATACAAAATCTAGATCAGAAGTGGGTTGTGAGACAGACCACGTGCTTGTAGCTGCAATTTTAAGAATGAAAGTATACAAAAACACAAGGCAAAGAAGCAAATCAGATATGATCTAGATAAACTAAGAAATCCAGAAATCAAAGCCGAGAACCAAGTTGAAAAAAGAACCCACAAAAAACAACACTTCCCTGCAGTCTTAGAGAATGGACTGCAAACGAATCTTTGCCCAACGAAATATGGAAGGACATGAAAAAGTAAACAGCGAAACTTTGAAGGCGGACAAACAAACCAGCAAAACCATACATAAGCGATGGAGTTTTCCAACTAGCCAAAAACAAAAGCCAAGTGCGAAGGAACAAGAACACAGAGGATTACAAAAGACTGAAAAAGCAATAAGACCAAAATCACAAGAGACAAGAAGTCATGGACAGAAGAAGAATGCTAAAAAAAATTGTAGAGGCAAATGTTCAGAGAAAAACAAAAGAAATTTTTCAGCAAATTAGAAAGATGAAATCCATAAATTTCCAAGGAAAAGCTCAAAACATAGACAATAAAGAGGGCGAAACCTTAACAGAGATGGAAAATGTGACATCAAGATGGCATGGGTTCGGCATAGAACTTGTCCAGGACAACACACCAAAACTTCCAAAAGATATTCCCTGACTTGAATTTCAGTAACTGGAACCAAAACCTCTTGTCTGCGAGATCAGAGCAGCAATAGATCAGCTCTAGTCAGGAAAATTACCTAGATTGAACAACGTGTCAGGCGAACTGTGAAAGAACACTGGACAAGCACGTGTAACTGCCTTACAGCATCCGTGTACAACAATATTGGAATCAAGTCAAGGGCCTGATGACTGGAAGCTACAAGAATTTGTCATGCTATATAAAAATGGAAACGCCAAGGACTGCAGTAACTATAGAACCATCGCCTTATCAGCCACACCAGTAAAGTACTGCTAATCATCATACTGAACAGATTGAAACAAAAATGCACAAGAAGAACTCTGTCAGGCTGGTCACAGATCGAACAGGGGCACAAAAGACAAGTTATTTGTCTTACAGGTTTTGATAGAAAAAGTAAGGAACAGCGAACAAGAAGCTTTCTTTGCCTTTATTGATTACAGCAAGGCCTTTGACAGCGTCATACATCAGCTTTTTAACACTCGGTGTCACTTATGGCAGCATTATACGAAGACAAAAAAGCAACCATCAGATAAAATGGTGCACACCGCGAATATTTTGGCATTAAAAAGGAGCCAGGCAGGGATGCATCCTTTCGCCTCATCTTTTTAACTTATATACAGAGCTGGTCGTTAGAGAGGCATATTCAGAAGAGACTGGAATAAAGGTTGGAGGAAAAAAACATCACCAATCTGAGATATCCAACAGAACATGCAGCAGGTTGCAGGGCAGGATTGAAACTTAATGCTAAAAAAAAACCAGTCATGCACATAGCCAAGAAAATCCAAACATTCGAATAAACAAAACAGGCTTAGAAAATGTCCAACATTCCAAGTATCTAGGATCTGTAAAAGCAAATGACGGCTCCTACACCAAACAAACGAAAACAAGAACTGGCATGGCAAAACAATGATCCGGTTAAACAACGTATGGGAAGACACAGGGCTTCCCAATGATTTAAAACTAAAGACCCTGTGCCTGTTTTAATGTATGGTTACAGAGCATGGACACTAAGAAAAGGTGAAGAAAATAAAATCAGTGCAGCAGAAATGTGGCCCTGTAGACGACTTCTCAAAGTCAAATAAACAGACAGCAGAACAAATGGAACTGAATGTCAAACGCCAACTGCTAACAGAAATTAACAACAACAACAAAACAGAGATTAACAAAAGAAAGCTGAAATATGTAGGCTATAAGATCAGAAACACCAAAACAGATATGATATCAACGGTCCTGCAGGGGAAAGTTGGAAAGAGGAGAAGAAAGTGACGACCGCACACCTATTTTAACAACATCGCTGATGTCTGTGGTCTTTGGATCCAGGAGGTCGCCCACAGAGTCTCAATCGTGTGACCTGGAGAAGACTTGTGATGTTGAGCGTGGCTCCTACCGGCGATTCCGGCGAGGGAGAGAGGTGAGAGGTGTTCAGATTTCTTTTAACCTGTGACAGAGATATTTTGCGTGTTACTTTTATCAACTATTCATTATTTTATTAAGTCTGCAAAGCAAGCACTGTTAGCTACCAACTTTCGCCCTTTTAAAACACTTAAGCACCATTATGGAAACAAAACTCAGTATTAATGTGCATCTCTGTTCCCACACTGACTTATCAATGCCTGTCCTAATCTTTAAACAATGTTTGGACAGAAGAAAACAAACAAAACACAACTGGGGAGATGAAATGTCTCAAAACAGGAGGAGGTAAACCTACAAGAAGCATAATTCAAAATAAAAAAAATATGACAGATGGTTGAAGTAATACCCGTTTCTCGATACCTCACACAACAGTAGGTAAGTTTCACTTTCAGTTTCTCAAGGTAGCACCTCCACGCTTAGAAAACATTTCATATGTACTGATGCCACATATGACCTGTAATAGATGTAGCATGGTGATACTGTACAACTTAGAGAACGACACAAATCGTATCCTTTGAATAATAGTGCCGTACTGTACAAGTGACTATCATGTGCATGGTTACAGAAGAAAAGACTAATCTCAACCACAAGAACTACGAGTGTGTTATCCAATGTTTTGACTGCTTCGTGCATGTACATATATGTGCTTGACACTTAAACTGCACTTTGGCAACGAGGTAAGAATAAACTGGAAGACAGGGAACATTTTTTTAATCTCATTATTGATGTTTGTTGAGCATAGATGTAGAGTACATATCTCGATGGAGTCAATTATGTACCCAGCGTGTGTTGAAACAAAATGACAATAGCACTGACTATTCTTTTTGGAACCTTAGCCTGCAATTGATCAGGGCATAAGCCGTAAAACTACGCATAATCGCTGCGTGTTGGCAAATTTTTATCTAATTTAGCAAGTGAGTTCTACGTCCTTGTATAAATATGTCTCTAAAACAACTCAGATTGTTAACAAAAATGTATCTCTTATTTTGCTGAGGCTAATGAGAGTGTACTGTGCCAACGCCTCACCCACTGACGTCATATAAACCCACCTACAGGCACTATAGGTTCATCAAGGCAGTCAGGATGAAGGAGTGACTGTCTTTTGTCTCATCATCTAGTGAAGTTAACAGTGTTGAAGCATGCGTGACTGTTATCGTTAAGCTGGAGGTTGTGGTGTTCTATGCAGCAGTTTCTTTATTTTGGGAGCTAATATACATCCCACTGTAATATGTCGACTTTGATTTATCCTTTAATAATTTCATCTTAACGAAAAGTGTTTGTATACAATTTTGTTCTATTGACGTATTCTCCATATAATTCCATTGGTGTGATTCTTTGATAATAAACATGCTATGAATAAATCATGTCGATGTCTGTTGTTTACACAGCAAAGCAAAGCTCTAAATGTTGCTACTTTCTTTCATAATCCAATATCATTTCATCACGTGTTTGGTATTACTAAATCACACATTTACTACAACAATTTTGATGTTTTTGTCATCATTGCAGATTATAACATACTATGAAGATACGCTCAGGCCCACATCAAATTGGCATTGTTGTGTGTATCCACAGCAATATTGACGATATCACTCAACGACGCCAAGACCTAGCAAACTAAGCTACGCACAAAAAGTTAAGGATTACTATGAGAAAATAGGTGCGTAATAAACTCAGTTCGCTACTGTTATTTATTTCTCAGTCCAGCCAAATTGTTATGAATTCTTGTTCAGCTGTAAGTGGGCGATGTTGTGTTAGTGCGAAAATTGCACGGGATTCTCTACTACTGAGCTTGGCCGCAAACGGAAAAGCGGAAACTTGCGAAAAAGGACCTTGTTTTGGACCGTTCTGCCTGAACACATTGCACAAGCCAGATGGAAAAACCATTATGCACGTGCAAGCACTGCTGTTTATGTGTGAGAAGCTGTCTCTTGCTTGGCTTTATAAGAAGACATTCCACCAGTAGTAGGCCTGATCTGACAATGCCTCCACGACGAAAATTGAGCGAGTTTGAGAGGGGACGAGCTGTTGCATGGTTCCAAGATGGTGTTCCCAAGCGAGAAGTGGCCAGGCGACTTCAGGTGTCCATCTCGGTCATTGTCAGACTGATTCAACGCTTCACAGCCACTGGGAGGGTCCATGAAAGACGCAGATCTGGTCGACCGAAGAAGACAAACCCACGTGAAGATCGTCTCATTGAACGACAAGCCCTGCAGACAAGAACAGCCTCTTCCAGCATCATTCGAAGGCAGCTGAGGGTGGCTACTAACATCAACATCAGCCAGCAGACCGTACGGAACCGCCTTCATGGGTTTAACCTCCGTTCTCGTCGCCCAACTGTACGGCCACGCTTAACTCCAGCCCATAGGGCAGCACGCCGGGCCTTCTGCAGACGTCACGTGAGGTGGACACGTCAGCAATGGTCCCAGGTCCTGTTCAGTGATGAATCACGCTTCACCATGAACCACAACGATGGCCGACTGAGGGTCTGGAGGCGCCACTGTCCAAGAAAAGGTGGCCTTTGGTGGAGGTTCTGTAATGGTCTGGGGGGCCTTCAGCCTTCACCACAGAACACCCTTGTATCATGTACAGGGTAACCTGACTGGCCTCCGATACCGGGATGAGATCCTTCGACCGCTGGCTGTGCCTACACTGCAGCAGATGGGACCGACGGCTGTCTACCAGGATGACAACGCTCGCCCCCACAGGGCAAGGGTGGTCAACGACTTCCTTCAGCAGTCTGGAGTCAACAGAATGGAGTGGCCAGCATGCAGTCCCGATCTCAACCCGATTGAGAACCTCTGGGATGAGCTGGATCGCAAAGTGAGGAGCAACCACCCCCCTCCCAGGGATGCCCAACACCTCTACCAGATGCTGCAGGCTGAGTGGCAGGCGCTTCCACAGAGGATCTTCACCAACCTGGTCAACTCGATGAGGACTCGCTGCGTCGAGTGCCAGAACAGCCATGGTGGTTACACGCATTACTGAACTTTTGGGAGCATCAGAATGCCCTGTCTTGTGATTTCAATGACTTTGGGATATCAAATTTCGATACGTACCCACTTTGATCAAATGTACACACCAAACGATTGCTCGAAATTGAAGGCAATTGTGTATCGTTATCACTAAAGCATGGAATTAAATGTTTGCCAAACTTCAATGCATTGGCTTTCTTATTTTGAAAGTTATGAATTTTTGTGCAAGTGATCCTTAACTTTTTGTGTGTAGCTTATTTCGGCCGATTGATTTTGGTTAGAATTTGAATCAAGACCTCAACCTCCTCCTGTTGTGTCTGTTATCTATACAGAAATTCAGCCGCAAATCATCAACGATATGACTTCTTCGTTAGAATGTTAGACAACGATTACAAAAGTAAATATAACCTCCATCTTCTTCTTCTTAATAATTTCAATATGGAATTATTAAAACAACTAGACTCCTGGTGTTAGACCTTAAGTATCATTGCATTTTCTCAGCTTATAGCAAAACAAACTAAAATAAAAGCCTACATGACAAAGACTTCTTGATCATGTCCATGCGAATATACCTGGACCATTAGAAATGCATGCACACATAAACTTGCCACCAGGACCATGATATTAATTCCACAAAATCACTCAAACTGCCAAAAATGAAGTTTACAGGACAATCGTTCACCTCATTGCAATCAATCAATAATTGTTTATCTAAACATTATTATATCTGTGTGTTTCAGTTTGAATTTCAGTTTCTCAAGATGACGTCCCTGCGCTTCTCTTATCAGATTCGTATCAGTTCATTACATTATATTATATGGGTTGATTTTGGAATTTTTCTGTGTGTTGATTTCTATCATTTCATGTAATGTATATTACGTGTATTGATTCTTATGAATGGATGACACATATCATGTCTGTTGACTTATCGTGTGTTTTAATTTGTGTTGATCGCTGATAATATTTTTCCCATCAACTTTAGAAGAAAAAATCATGATCAATGTGAACACACTTAAACAATATGGTTCATGATATTTCTTCATAATGCATTACAAATATTGGAATTTCAAATACATAATATTAAAAAGTATTGACCATATGCACATATGATCAGATCTCTCTCTCTCCCTCTCTCTCTCTGTTCTCCCCTCTCTAAACGGCATGATCAGGTAAAACGTCTGACTACCAATAGGATGGTCATCGGTTCAATCCACCTGGTACGTGTGTGTGATTATTTCATTGAATCCAAAGGGTTCATCGTATGCGTAGAATGAATTGATATTGAATCCTGAACTGTAGATCTTTGTACAGAAAATGCAACAGGAAGTTTTCGACAGACACGGATGTGCTTGTATTCGTTTTCATTTGACATGGTAATCTATAGGATATAGAAAATATGGATAATTAGAAGAGGATATAAAATGGGTTCTAAGCCTTGGTATGACTCAGATCCCAGTAACACGAGATGAGTGTACACTCTTAGAGCTCAGCATGTGATTATATATCATAATGTTTGGTGTAACCATGATACTTGAACTTTGATATCTTTATGTGAATAAACCATGTGTCGATTATGGTGACAACGTTGGAAACAGACGTCTTGGTAATTTCTTTAGGCTGATATGAATACCTTAAAATATCAAATATCAAAATTAGGTTTGCTGTTGTGTTTTATGCATACAAACAGTACATGTGAAATAGCAAATACCAAAGTTAGGATTGCTGATATGTTTTACGCATACACAAAGTATATGTGAAATAACAGATCTTGGTTTTCCCCTTGACGTATGGACGGAGAGTTGTGGGGTTATGCTAGCCATATGTTGCAGGGTGATCAGGATGAGCCAGTTGTGGAACCAGTCAAGGTGTCGTCTCCTCTGGTCATATGGTAGATGGTGTCTTGACAAATGAACACACGATCTCCGCATTGTTCAAGTACTTGGTGTGAGTGCAGAATTTGCATTTAACATAATTATGAGAAGACAAGAGCGTTTCTTGGACTGGTGAGCTGAGAAAGAACAATTGTGATACCACGTTTCACAAGACCAAGAAAACCACGGAAGTGCAGATAATATGAAAGAGAAAAAAAAATAAAACCGTAAATCATGAACTGAAAGACAAACTATGAACTGATAAGAAAATGAATTGTGTCACTATTCATAAATCTTAAACTTGTTAAATAACAAATAGTGAGAATAAAACAGTAAATCCTAACCAAGATATAAACCAAGACCTGGCAAAACAATGCCTTGTGTCACAAATTATAAATATTTAAACTTGTCATCATCATCAGTGCCCTGCCGCATGCCGTTGGCGATCATGGCCCTCCATATGCATCTATCCCTTGCCGCAAGCACAACTTCCACCCTCTCTGTCCTCAGCCAACCTTCAAGTCCGTCCAATACATGTATATTCTTCCCGAGTCTACATGGTGTTCTCTTTCCCTCCAGCTTTCCTGTTGTGACCAGGTGCTCTAACTACCTTTCCTCATAAAATGCTCTGAAAGTGTTCCTTGTCGTTTCCTAATCTTCCTTGTCAGTGATCTTTTTACGCTTGTGAGATGGCAAATTACACAAATAAAACCAAGAATCGTAAACTGAAATACAAAACGTGACTGGACAAAACCATGGGATATGATATTACCTGACGTAAATCTGAAAAACTGTGAAAGTGAAAATTACAAAGTGTATGTCCCTAAAACACCTGTTGCTGTTTCAATCATCACTTGGTTGAAATTGTTTATGAGGGCTTCGTGGTAGTTTTCAAGCAGAAGTGAAATGGCTGCTTGAAACTGTGTGGCGATGTCAGTATCTTTCAGTTTATCAGCGGTTGTTTTTCATCCTCTCGTTGGTCTTCAACCAATATTTAGAGTTCATCATGCAAGGTCAAGTTCATTGCCAAGGTCAGCTCCAGGAAAAGTCCTTGTTTTAACCCATTTGGTTCCAGGCTTGTTCTGGTTCTTCACAGAAATAAACACTGTTTGGCTGTGATACTGACCTTTTAGCGAATGCCATATCCATTTTCAGGATGCTCTGTGTTCACTAAGAATGTTATCAAGAACAAAGCCATCATCACTGACAAATTCTAGCAGGTATAATCCGCTATTTTACAGTAGAGTCCATAGAAATGTCCCCAGTATTCTTGGGCAATTTACACGAGCCTGGCATTCCAGTCATCTTGAACAATGAAAATGTCTTTCTTGTCAACCTCCGGATAGCTCCGTCAACGATCATTCGAAGTGAGGTGTAGAATTCTTGAATCTGGTCATCATCATAATCTGGTGTGGGAGCATTATTTGCTTTACTGTGATGTTGAACGGTTTCATTTGCTAGTAAATGATGATGATTCTGTTAGAAACGACAGCATCCCAGGACAGTGTACCTGATCTTTTTGTTGATCAAAAATCTCACTCCATGAACATTGTTTGTTACCCTTTTCTGTACGGGACATAACATACCCTTTTTTTGTATTTCGTCAATTTTGTTTTCCATCTGGCTTCGCAGAAGCCAAATAGTTCCAAGAACATTGGTCCATTTCATTAGTCTAATCTTTCGTTTTCCAACCTATCTAAATGTTCTTACCCTCCAGATGGTGAAAGTGATGATGCTTCTTCCACGGACGTTCCGTGGTTTTCCCGCAGTAGCACAATTTTGCGACCATCTTGGTGGTGGAGGTCGATGGTCCCAGACTACAACGAACTCAGTAAGGTCTCCATATTCACTTTTATCATTCACCTTGTCTTGGGCAAGCTGAACGTGGCGGGGCCCATCCCTCTTCATGTGACTTCAGTTGTCAGATTACCTTCCACATATGACATGTAGTACTTTGTTACATGGCTACCAGTAGCAGAGGACGATCTCCGACCTGACAATAGTCAATAACAATCTGAACATTTTTCATGCTATGTGGCTTGATATTTTTAACTCTTCGGGTTCGCAGCTTTCTGGAGTTAGTTATATAAGCAACTGCATACATTTTAGCTATTTTACACAACAAATATGATCGTAAAAGTGTCCCAGTTGGACGAAACGAGTAAACTTTGTTGAATATTTTTTTAATCTACCATTATGCCAAAATAAAGAACCATCCATTTAAATAGTCATTTTCCTTATCTCACTGAAAATTGGATTAGTAATTCAAGAAAAAAGGACAAATAAACAAACAAACAAACAAACAAAAAAGCAACTTTTTTTCTGTCAATGACACTATAATTGACCAGTTCAAATATTTTCCACATTAAAAGCTACAATCTGTGGGCTCTAGAATCTTTTTATTTGTTTATTAAATTGCAAAGCAGACAGGAGAGAAAAAGCACACTTCTCCAGTTACAAAGATTATATCAAAGAACATCTCTGAGCAACAATTTCAGCAAACATCACGCAAAGCACAAATTGATGTGACAGGGATCTTAACTGGATCCTCTGTTGTTGTTCGAATGGTTTGGTTGGCTACAGTACATGTTACTGTTTCAGCTAGTTTACCGATCTGCATTGAGAGGCTCCATGATCTTGTTGGTCTGAAAGCTACATTGGATGGGGGAACTGAGTCATCTAATTACTTTAATATTTTGTGTCTCATTGTCGTTAGTGGCAAGCACTATTGTATCATCCATGAAGACTTTTAGAGGGAGCATTTGTGGGGATTTGATATCCATTTTTAATGTTTCCTGGATCCAATTTGCTCATTATTGCCATTGTGGTGACCTGTTTGCCAATACGAATAATATTGCATCACCCATCGCTATGACAGCTTCCAAACTGATCCAGCTTGATTTCTATAAAGTTCTCCACAAAATAATAGACAAGTCAGGAAAGGCTTTTCTCAGAATTTCTTCAATGCTCTTTGATCCTCCACACAACTCTTGTCAGCACCTTCCACTATCACGTAATATCACCTGGATGTATTCACCACAGACCTCATACTTGCTGTCTTAGAGATGTCAAAAACATATAGGTTGCACTGAAGTACTCAGGTCAAGTGACAATTAGCATAAACACAGTTTAAAAATCTTCAGCAACGATCTTCAGCGAGGATGGCAATATCATGTCACCTTTATGACCATGTTGTGGACGTCAACCAGCATCAGTCATTTGTCCTCTGTCATTTACGATGTTGGCGATTATTGGCTCCTTGAATTCCCTATTACAGTCCATAAAATGATGGACCATTGATACTCTCCAGATATCAAATGTCCCATTTGTCTGAAAATACAATGTCACATCTTTCATGAACAGTTTCGCCCAGTGGTTGCAGAACTTGCTAGCATGCAAGAAACCCATATTAGAATGCCATGTGTCAATGTTGTAGCAATCCGACAATCTGATGATCAAGGCTGTATACAACTCTGGTCTATCATCTGTGTCCACAAGGGTTTGGACATTTCATGCAACAAAGGTTAGAGGCATTTTCGTTCTTCCGATGTTCATACTTTTTCGACTACAGAGTTGTATAACCAGGCAGACTTGGCTATCTGCTAGGTAAATAAGAGATGGGCTTTGTCCACAAGTTCCTTTCATATCCCATCCACCCCACCCCCACCCCCCTGTATTTGGGCAAATAAGCGCTGTTCGTAGAAAGCGCTGTTCTGTGGCTTTGGGAAGACCGAACACCATATCTGCTTCAGGTGAAGAACTTTCACCATGCCTCCATGCAGCGTCATAGCTAGAGATTTCCAACAGTAATGTAACCTCTACCTGTCCCTGCCACTACTTCTTCATCACTGCAGGGTATTGTCCTAGTTGGTGATTGCGTGTCTGTTGTTCTACCTCGCTGATATGCCTGACAAGCAAAGCAGAATTCTTTTAAAATAGAAAGGGGTGTGTACTTCTCCCCCCACTCCGTCACCTATAGACATTCGAAGTTCCACATGTGCAGTAACTGCCATGCGTGGAGCAGCCTTGTTGTTTGGATTATTCGTCTCCAGCAGAATTGGCCAAGCCAAAACAGCATTCAAGAAGATGAAAAGCATCCTTACCAACAAATACCTATCAATTAACATCAGGAAGAGAGTTCTTGAATGTTATATAGAACCGATACTGTTATACGGTTGTGAGGCGTGGACAATCAACACGCAAAGCCAGAACAAGATTGAGGCAGCCGAGATGTGGTTTCTAAGAAGAATGTTGAGAGTTCTAGGGACAGCAAAGAAAACAAACGAAAGTCTAGATGGAAGCAGACACACGAAGATCATTGATAAGGCAGATCAGGAAAAAAAACAGGCAGCATTGATAGGCCATTTTCTGAGGAAAGGGGAATTAGAGCACCTGGTCACAACAGGAAAGCACGAGCGAAAGAGAGCACCAGGTAGACCCAAGGAGAAAATATTAGACGAACCTGCAGGGTGGCTGAGGACAGAGAGGGTGGAAGATGTGCTTGCAGCAACAAGGGTTAGATACGTATGGAGGATCATGATCGCCAACGCCATGCGGCAGGGCACATGGTGATGATGATGGGCTATCAGTTCAAAAGCCTTCGATGGAAAGACAAGGGTTTTGCCTAAGATTGGGGCAATCCACAGCTTTGAAACCATACTTGTCTCTGTTCTACTGGGAATAAGGCTAACGACCTTCATCTGCCTGTGTTTGATGTAATCCTTTGTGTAGGTTTTTATGCAAAAATCAATGGTGCCTCCTTTCTACGTGGACTAACACTAAACCTGGGCCATCACTGAAGGATCCATGATGGGGTAGGAAACGGGACTGTTAAATCAGTCTTAATTAGCATTTTGGGCATTTTGAGATATACATATCACTGGAAAGTGTACATTCTGGTGATTATTTTGGTACTTGAATAAAGCTTGTACTCAAAAAATGTAGAAGTTATGTATGTTTAAAGTCATAAAGTTGTATGACGGCGATTTTGAGAAAACGGCCTCTAAAGTTTTTGTGTGCTCTCCTACACATTTTCCTTAAATTTCTCTATTTGGTGGCTTTGACCCAGTTTGTTTCTAATTTTCGCTGTCATTATCTGAAAGGCACACCGAACAGCTTTGCATCAGTATATCACACGTGCGGGTACTGTACAGGTTACGGTTCATAATAAGAGACGAAAATAGGTACTTTTTCAAGAAAAAAAAAATTCTGTGGGGGGGATATATTATTGTCTACAGAAATCAATTTTGAGAAAAAGTCAAAACACCCCAGATAGACCCTCAGAAACCTTTTCAGCTCCTAGTGCTGTTCGGCTGACTGCGAGTTGACTGGTTTCATGGTGGGAGGTCACATATCACAGTCCCGCCCCTGAGAAGGTTGTATGCTATTCGTACTTTTATAGTATACACCCACAGGTATGGTCTGGAAATCTGATCAACACCATCAATGATACCACTGTAACTCGACTCTTTGGTTCCAGTCTTCCCATCAAATCCATAACATGTTCAAGTCTGGGTGGCAGCCAGTTAGGACTGAAAAAATCACACAACCATTTTATGATTGATGGGGGTTTGAAGTCATGGCCTATCAGCCAATAGTCCATTGCACTAACAACGTTGCCACGCTGTCTGGTGTGAGAGAAAAAAATGTTTGTAACGTGAACATTACGACAGTACTTGCTCTGAAAGACGTAGCGGTGGTTAAACTGTCACAGGTATGGGTGACCAAGAGAGAGAGGGGGAGGGAGGGATAACGAGAGACAGACAGACAGACAAAGACAGAGACAAAGAGACAGAATAGAGAGAAACAGAGAGAGAGAAGGACAGAGAGAGTGACAGGGACACACACAGAGAGAGAGAGAGAGAGAGAGAGAGAGAGAGAGAGAAGAGAGACAGAGACAGAGTAAGAGACACAGAGAACGAGAGCGAGAGAGAAAGAGAGACAGACAGACAGACAGAGACAGAGAGAGAGAAAGAGAGAGAGAAAGAGACAGAGACAGAGACAGACAGAGAGAGAGAGAGAGAGAGAGAGAGAGAGAGAGAGGAGAGAGAGAGAGAGAGAGAGAGAGAAACTGGTCTTACCATCAGGAGAAGAGCTGTGTTCCGTCACAATATATAACGATCACACAGATCAAGTCACAAGACCTTTCCATTGCATCTTGATAAATCATAGCTCTTATTCATACTCTTCAGACACGCCCAAGACAATAATGATTTATTGACTGAAAAAAACTGAAGCTTTCAGAGTGATTCTTGGTTGGCAAGCCTTAATTTTTTGTTTGTTCAGATACGGTTTTTTTGTTTTGTTTTTTGACAAACTCATTGCAAGAAAATTACACACACACACACACGCATGCACGCACACAGACGCACGCACACACACACATTGCTGGAAAAGAAAATAATACAGCAAATCACCTCTCTTCCAACCACCCTCAAACCCATTCACTACCACCACCACCACCACCACCACCACCACTACACCACCACTACAATCAACACTACAATAATAGTGAGCAGACAGTAGTGGTGTTCTCCTCTCTTCTATTGCCTTCACTCTCTTGTCTCACTGAAATCCGAGTGTTCACATGATCAGCGACTTAGACAATATGTCTCGATTCGTCTATCATGCTTTCAATCTAAGAAAACGTTTGATGATGGCAGCAATGATAGCAATGATAGCAGTTACCACCAGAATTGCAGACATATTTGTCTAAAATGGTCGTCCAGAACTGCTCACGCTACTGAAAAATTAATCGGAAATCGAATTTGTACAAATAAAACGAAGTCTCGACTTCATCAACTTTTGGAAATTACCGAGTAGCCTTCTTTTCTTCAGTGTACAGATAAATAGATAATAACAGCTGTCCTGCTTGCCTTTTGTACCATCACCATCATCATCATGTACCCTGCTGCATGGCGTTGGAGATCACACGAATCTATCCCCTGTCACTGCAGATACATCTTCCACCGTCTGTTTCTTCAACCACCCTGCAAGTCTGTCCAATATTTTCTCCCTGGGTGGACATGGAGTTCTCTTTTTCTCCAGATTTCCTGTTGTGACCAGGTGGTCCAGTTCCCCTTTCCTCATAAAGTGGCTTATGAATGCTGCTTGTCTTTTCCCAATTTTCTTTGTTGATGCTTTTCTTGTGTCTGCCTTCTTCAAGACTATCCTGTTTGTTTTCTTTGCTGCCCATGGAACTCTCAACATTCTTCTTACAAACTATATTTCAATTGCCTAAATTTTGTTCTGAATTTGCATGTTGACTGCCCATGTCTTACAACCGCACAGCAGTATTGGTTCTATATAATATTCAAAATTGTCTTTCCCTTTTGTATAAAAGTTCAAAATGTGTGCAGTGGTTATAGTGTCATCAGTGGTATCATAACAATCTTCCTCAACCATAACTCAGCAACGAAAAAAATCATCATCACCAGGTGCCCTGCCGCATGGTGTTGGCGATCATGGACCTCCATCTGTCTCTATCTCTTGTTGCCCCAAGCATCTCCTCCACCCTCCTCGTCTTCAGCCACTCTGCTAGTCCGTCTAGCATTTTCTCCCTGGGTCTACCTGGTGCTCTCTTTCCCTCCAGCTTTCCCGTTGTGACCAGGTGCTCCAAATCCCCCTTCCTCATAAAATGGCCTATAAATGTTGCCTGTCTTTTCCTAATCTTCCTTATGAGTGATCTACTTGTGTCTGCCTCCATCAAGACTGTCTCGTTTGTTTTCTTTGCTGTCCATGGAACTCTCAACATTCGTCTTAGAAACCATATCTCGGCTGCATCAATCTTGCTCTGGCTTTGCTTGCTGACTGTCCACGCCTCACATCCGTACAACAGTATTGGTTCTATAAAACATTCAGGGACTCTCGTCCTGATGTTAATTGATAGGAATTTGTTGGTAAGAATGCTTGTCATCTTCTTGAATGCTGTTTTTGCTTGGCCGATTCTGCCGGCTATTTCCGATGTGCATCTGCCGTCTGATGGAATGACAGTTCCCAGGTATTTGAACTTGTTAACCTGTGTCAAGGTTGTGCCATTTGCCGTTATTTTGCATGAGGGGATTTCATGTTTTTTACTGATCACCATGACTTCAGTCTTCCTGCTGTTTAGTGTTTTCGCTGTAAAGTGAAGACAGATCTGGTGACAAAACACAATCCTGTCTGACTCCTCTTTTGATGTTTTGGAAAGAGCTTACATTGTTTTCTATTCTCATTGCAGCTGTTTGTTCCCAGTACATATTCCTGATTATTCGTAGATCTTTTCCATCAACATTGAGTCTCTCCAGTTGGTTGATCAATTCTTCATGTCGTACCCGATCGAAAGCCTTGATAAAGTCAACGAAGCATAAATACAAATCCTTATTCATCTCAATTGACATCTCTATGATAGTTCTTATGGTGTATATGGCATTAATAGTTACTTTCCCTTCCACAAATCCACGCTATTCTTCTGCTATTTCTCTTTTGATTCTATTCCTTGTCCTCATCATGATTATTCTTAACAGGATTTTTGTTACATGACTCATCAAACTGATTGTGCGATGGAGTTCGCATTCTATAGCCCCTGTCTTCTTTGGAAGTGCAATGCACATTGATTTTAACATATCTTTGGGGATTTTTCCAGTGTCGTAAATCTCATTTAGGAGGACTGTTATTTTTTCTATGCCAAATTCCTCCAAGGCTTCAATCATCTCTGTAGTAATGTTGTCTGGTCCTGGGGCTTTTCCTGGTTTCATCTTTTTCAGTCCTGCTCTAACTTCATCTTTCATTATGGGTGGTCTTTCAAAGTTCTTTTCTATAATGTGTTCTTCGTTTCTGTCATCCTCAAAAAGGTCTTTAATGTACTCTCCCCATTTGTCCATTATTTTGTCTTTTTCCATGATAAGCGTGCCATCTTTCGATTTTAAGCAACCAGTTGATGTGCATGTATTTTTCCTGTGGACAATTTCTTCAATTCGTCTGTACATATGATACCCTGAGGATCCATTTTGTGTCGGTTTTCTATCTCTTTGCATTTTGTGTTCAGCCAAGCTTCCTTAGCTTCATTGCTCCTATACCTGATTTCTTTGTTTATCTTCCTGTATATCTCCTCGTTTCTCTTTGCCCTCCTCCTTTCCTCCATCAAGCCCAGAATTTCATTAGTCATCCAGCCCTTTTTTGCTTTTCTGTCTGCCTTTGGGATTTCTTCACAAGCTTCATTTATCAAATTAACGAAACTAATAGCTTCTTGAAATAATATTAGTCACATTGATTGTTTATATCACAAATGCTATCTGAAGCTACATATTCTCTCCATCAGCTAATCCTCAGTCCATTATCATCAAGTGCCTTGCCACATGGCGTCGGCGATCATGGCCTTCCATCTGTTTCTATCCCTTGTTTCCGCGAGCGCCTCTTCCACCCTCTCTGTCTTCAGCCACTCTGCAAGTCCGTCCAATATTTTCTCCTGGGTCTACCTGGTGCTCTCTTTCCCTCCACCTTTCCTGTTGTGACCAGGTGCTCCAATTACCCTTTCGTAATCTTCCTTATGAATGACCTTCTTATGTCTGCCTCCATCAAGACTGTCTCATTTGTTTTCTTTGCTGTCCGTGGAACTCTCAACATTCTTCTTAGAAACCACATCTTGGCTGCCTCAGTTTTGTTCTGGCTTTGCTTGTTGACTGTCTACGCCTCAAAACCGTATAACACTATCGGTTCTATATAACACTCAAGAACTCTCCTCCTGATGTCAACTGATAGGCATCTGTCGGTAAGAATGCCCATCACCTTCCCGAATGCTGCCTCGGTTTGGCCGATTGTGCTGGCCATTTCTGATGTGCATCTGCGGTCTTGTGGAATGTTCGTTCCCAGACATTCAAACTTATCAACCTGTCTCAAGGTTGTGCCGTTTGCTGTTATTTTGCATTATCTAGTAAATCTTAAACCCGTGTCTTTCAAAGTAGTTCTCTTTGTTGACTCAAAATCTGTACTATATGCCTTACAGTCTTTTGATGCCGACACAATACCTGATTTAATTACTGAGGCAAATCATCTTGTACATCGTTTAAGGATAAAAGGTACATATTTTTTCAGTTTATGTTCTTCTCACGTTGGTCTTCACGGCAATGAAGTAGTTGACAGAGCAGCTAAAGCAAGGTGCACAAAATTATGATAATTCTATAGAATTAGATGTTCCTACTTCCGTAAAAGAAGCTTGCAACTTGCTCAAATCAGCCTCATGGATTCATTTCATGAACATTTAAATGAACAGTTTGTGTCACAACAAATGATAAAGATTTCCGTTCAAAATGTAGGTAAAAAATTGCAGTATTCTTCCATGTATCATTTGCTGCTGTTCGTTTTCGTATTCAGCTAAACGCATTGAAAACAAAATATTGTAAAAATTGTCAAGTGTATTTGCGACGAACAGTTCACACTGTTTCACCGTTTATTTTACTGCAAAATGCTACGTTCTCTTTTACCAAAAATGTTTACACAAGAAAACTATTCTGAAACTCATTTCAAAAAAGTAGCATCAGATCACACTTTGTTAGTTAAAATTTCAGAATCATTAGTTCACAGTCCTGTTAATGCATTACTTTAACTTTATACAGTTTGTGTTTTAATGTTTGAATTTCCCTTCACATTGTTGAAGTTAAATGTTACTAATGTTAGTAATACATACATATATACATACATACATACATGCATACATACTGCATACATACATACAGACAGACAAACATGCATACACACACACACACATACATACATACGTAGGTACGTTTATACAAATATAATTGCATACATACATACACGCACAGACAGACAGATAGATAGATAGATAGATAGATAATTTCCATAATACAATACACTATTGTTTCATGCCCTCTCCATCTCTCACGTTTTATTAAACTGTGCTGTTGGTTTACATGTTCATAAAACAATATACAATGGTTGAATGAATGATTGCTTGATCCACCAACCTATACTTTTACATGTTTAAAACAATCACACAGTGCAGATGTGCGTGATAAGTTTTGCATGTCTGCGGCAGGTAAAACCTACAAACACATACATAATGTAGAAAACATGATCGATGGCGTATAGTAGTAGTAGTTCCTGCAGTACCAGTAGCAGTAGAAGTATTGGCATCAGTAGTGATAGCATTACTAGTATTGGTAATAGCAGAAATAGTAGTAGTAGTAGTAGTGGTGGGTGGTGGTGGTGGTGGTGGTGGTTAGTGACAGAAGTGACAATGCTAGTAGCCTTGGTAGGCTAGTAGCCGTAGTTGTAGTAGTGGTAGTGGTGGTGGTGACAGTAGCAATCACTGTAGCAGTAGCAACAGCGGCAGGAAGAATAGAAGCGTTGTGTTGGTTGTAAGAGCGGCGGCAGCAGCAATGCCATCAGCATGAACATCATCAGTTGTCACTGAAGAAGTAGCAAGGGTAATGGTGGTAGTGGTAACAACAACAACAACAACAACACTACCATCATCACCACCAACAACGACAACATCAGAGCCCTTGAAGAGTATATGCAGCATGTGACAAACAACAGCAACACAATACACACACACAACACATAAGCAGTCACTGAAGTAAGTAGTAAATGGCGCAATGGTAGTAACAACAACAGCAACAACAATACCATCACCACCAACAACAACAACATAAGCAGTCACTGAAGATGTAGTAACTAGTGGCGGCAATGGTATACAACAACAGCAACAACAATACCATCACCACCAACAACAACAACATAAGCAGTCACTGAAGATGTAGTAATAGTGGCTGCAATGGTAACAACAACACAACAACAATACCATCACCACCAACAACAAATAAGCAGTCACTGAAGATGTAGTAAAAGTAGCGGCAGATGGTAACAACAACAACACAATACCATCACCACACCAACAAAACATCAGTAGTCACTGAAAGTAGTAGTAATAGCGTGGTAGTGATAACAACAACAACAACCAATAACAACAGCACAGTCAGCATGAAGCATAGTAACAGTGGTGGTAATGCAACAACAACAACACAACAACCATACCAACACAACCCCACAACAAGACAGGGAACAAACAACATCACAGCCATCACCAACACCATAGTCAAGAGGAAATAAGAGGATGGGATAAGAGATAATCACCAATTGCGGTTGATTTTGTCAATACAAGTGTTTCTATTGATTTTGTCCTTGTTGGTTTGTTGGTTGGTTAGTTGGTTGTTTTATTTTCTTTTTTCCTTGTGTTGTTTTGTTTGTGTGTGTGTTGTGTGTTGTGTGTGTGTGTGTGTGTGTGTGTGTGTGTGTGTGTGTGTGTGTGGTGTCGTGTGTGCGTGTGCGTGTGGTGTGTGTGTGTGTGCGTGTCTTTTACAAATTGTTTTCGTGTAGGCCAGAGAGGTTTGTATATTTCTGAACTTTTATCACATTTGGATCAAAGGCGAGGAATCTTGATGAAACAGTCTATTATTTATCTCTGTCTATCTCTCTATAGACATACGCATGAGTATGTGTAAATATATATAAGCTACGCACAAAAAGTTAAGGATCACTATGAAAAAACAGGTGCGTAATAAACTCAGTTCGCTACTGTTATTTATTTCTCAGTCCAGCCAAATTGTTATGAACTCTTGTTCAGCTGTAAGTGGGCGATGTTGTGTTAGTGCGAAAATTGCACGGGATTCTCTACTATTGAGCTTGGCCGCAAACGGAAAAGCGGAAACTTGCGAAAAAGGACCTTGTTTTGGACCGTTCTGCCTGAACACATTGCACAAGCCAGATGGAAAAAACCATTATGCACGTGCAAGCACTGCTGTTTATGTGTGAGATGCTGTCTCTTGCTTGGCTTTATAAAGACATTCCACCAGTAGTAGGCCTGATCTGACAATGCCTCCACGACGAAATTATAATAATAATAATAATTACAATATTTATATAGCGCAAAATCTTGATAAAATCAAATCTAAGCGCTGAAGCAGACACAACGCAGCACACCGCAAGCACGCACGCACGCACGCACGCACGCACACACACAGCACTCACACAACAACACACACACCCACACACACGCATGGCTATAAATGGGGAGAAAGAATAAAAGCAATAAAAGCAAGAATAAAAGCAATGGAAAATTATGGAGAGCATAGCATACAATTATATATTATAACCATGTGATTCCCTCCGAGCGGAGACAGGCTGCAGAGGGGGGGGGGGGGGGGGGGGTTGAGTGAGGTTAGGATTTTATGGGAGGAGAAAAGGTGAGTTTTGAGAGCGGACTTGAAGGAGACAAAAGTAGGTTGCTGACGGACTGAGAGAGGAAGTTTGTTCCAGGAGAGTGGACCAGAAACAGAGAAGGCTCGTGGACCATAGGTATTGAGCTTAGTGCGTGGAAAGCGAAAAGTCAGAGGATCAGAGGCAGAGCGGAGGGTACGTGAGGGAACATAGATCTCAAGTAGGCTTGACAGGTAATCGGGGGCTGCGTTATTGAGGCTTTTGTAGCACATGGTGTCTAGTTTGTACTGTATGCGCTTTGATACAGGGAGCCAGTGAAGTTGTGCCAGGAGAGGAGATATGTGGTCAGCTTTTTTCTTTTTGAGTACAAGGCGTACAGCATTGTTTTGAATGCGCTGTAGGATGTGAATGGTGGAGGCAGGAAGACCAGACAGGAGTGAATTGCAATAGTCAATGCGAGACATTATGAAGGAGAGAACGAGTTTTGCAGTTGTTTCGACAGAGAGATACTTCCTGATCAGCCTTATACGATGGAGATGATAGTAGCAGGATCTGGCAGTTTGAGAAACAAAGTTGTTCATGGAGAGGGTAGAGTCAATGCAGACACCAAGGTTTTTAGCTGAATCAGAAATTGGGACTGATGTGTTACATAATGGGAGAGAAAGAGGAGGCAGCTGAGAAAGTTTCTGACGGGTGCCAATGAGGATAGCTTCTGTTTTGTCGTCATTAAGCTGAAGTCTGTGTGTCATCCAGTTCTTAATGTCCGAGTAACACTCAGTGGTGCGAGTCAACAGGCGCTGTATATTATCAGGTGAGTCACTGTCTTGAAGTTGGGTGTCATCAGCATAGAAGTGGTGTTTTATAGAATGGGAGTTGATGATGGTGGACAGGGGGGGGTGTAAAGAGTGAAAAGAACAGGGCCAAGGACAGATCCTTGTGGAACACCACAGGTCAGGTATGCAGGTTGAGAGTAAGTGCCATTGATGAGAACGGTTTGTTTTCTGTTTGATAGGTATGAAGTGAACCAAGACAGAGCAATGTCAGAGATGCCAAAAGTATGATGAAGTCTAGAAAGGAGAATACCATGATCAATGGTATCAAAGGCTGCAGACAGATCAAGGAGTGTGAGGAGAGAGACTTTGCCAGTATCAGTTGCAAGGAGGAGATTGTTGAGAATGTGTAGTAGGGCAGTTTCAGTGCTATGGCACTGGCGGTAGGCTGACTGGAAAGGATTGAGGAGATTGTTGGCAGACAGGTGAGAGTTCAGCTGGTTGAGGACGACTTTTTCAAGGAGTTTTGACAAGAAAGAGAGATTAGAGATAGGCCGGTAATTTTTCAGTTCATTTGGATCTAAATTGTGTTTCTTGAGGAGAGGGTGAACAATAGCAGACTTGAAAGAATCTGGGACAGTTCCAGTTTGAAGAGAAGTGTTGATGATGTCAGTGATGAATGGGAGGAGAGTAGGGAGACAGTCGGCGTAGAGAGAACCTGGAAGAGGATACAGTTCGCAGGTTTTGAACGACATGGATCTGATTGTGTTGAGAATTTCTTCTTGTGAGACTGGGGTAAAAGTAGTAAGAGGTGTGCCAGAGAAGGAAGGGTCAGGTGGGCATGGTTGACAGGGTGTCCTGTCAAGCCTGTCACGAAGAGTTTGTATTTTGGTGGTGAAATAGTTGGAGAATACAGATGGGAGTTCATTTGTATGTTTTGTTGGGAGAGGTAAATCTTTTCGTGTGTCAAGGAGATGATTCATGGTTGTAAAGAGTTCTTTTGAAGAAGAGGCATTCAGGATTTTGGTTTGGAAATAGCTTGTTTTTGCTGATGCAATGAGGGTGGATACTTTTGTTTTAGAGGCTTGGAAAAGTTGCCTGTGTACAGTGAGTTTGGATTTGCGCCAGCGGCTCTCTGCTCTGCGGCGGGCACGTTTTGCACAGGCGATCTCATGAGTGAGCCAGGGGGTAGGGGGGCGGTCAGGTAAAAGACGGGTTGTGGCTGGAGCATGAGTGTCCAGAAGATGGTGGAGAGTAGTATAGAATTCATCGGCAAGGTCATGTGACTTTTCAGAAAGGAGAAGGGAGGCATCAGATGAAAATGTGGAGAGGTCGATAGATTTGAGATTGCGTCGAGTCACTGTGCGCATGGTACGGGAAGGAGGAGAAATGTCGAGAGAACAGAGAATTGCAGAGCGAGTTTGAGAGGGGACGAGCTGTTGCATGGTTCCAAGATGGTGTTCCCAAGCAGAAGTGGCCAGGCGACTTCAGGTGTCCATCTCGGTCATTGTCAGACTGATTCAACGCTTCACAGCCACTGGGAGGGTCCATGAAAGACGCAGATCTGGTCGACTGAAGAAGTCAAAACCCACGTGAAGATCGTCTCATTGAACGACAAGCCCTGCAGACAAGAACAGCCTCTTCCAGCATCATTCGAAGGCAGCTGAGGGTGGCTACTAACATCAACATCAGCCAGCAGACCATACGGAACAGCCTTCATGGGTTTAACCTCCGTTCTCGTCGCCCAGCTGTACGGCCACGCTTAACTCCAGCCCATAGGGCAGCATGCCGCGCCTTTTGCAGACGTCACGTGAGGTGGACACGTCAGCAATGGTCCCAGGTCCTGTTCAGTGATGAATCACGCTTCACCATGAACCACCACGATGGCCGACTGAGGGTCTGGAGGCGCCCAGGGCAACGCTTTATTGACACCACTGTCCAAAAAAAGGTGGCCTTTGGTGGAGGTTCTGTAATGGTCTGGGGGGCCTTCAGCCTTCACCACAGAACACCCTTGTATCATGTAGAGGGTAACCTGACTGGCCTCCGATACCGGGATGAGATCCTTCGACCGCTGGCTGTGCCTACACTGCAGCAGATGGGACCGACGGCTGTCTACCAGGATGACAACACTCGCCCCCACAGGGCAAGGGTGGTCAACGACTTCCTGCAGCAGTCTGGAGTCAACAGAATGGAGTGGCCAGCATGCAGTCCCGATCTCAACCCGATTGAGAACCTCTGGGATGAGCTGGATCGCAAAGTGAGGAGCAACCACCCCCCTCCCAGGGATGCCCAACACCTCTACCAGATGCTGCAGGCTGAGTGGCAGGCGCTTCCACAGAGGATCTTCACCAACCTGGTCAACTCGATGAGGACTCGCTGCGTCGAGTGCCAGAACAGCCATGGCGGTTACACGCATTACTGAACTTTTGGGAGCATCAGAATGCCCTGTCTTGGGATTTCAATGACTTTGGGAAATCAAATTTCGATACGTACCCAAAATAAGAAAGCCAATGCATTGAAGTTTGGCAAACATTTAATTCCATGCTTTAGTGATAACAATACACAATTGCCTTCAATTTCGAGCAATCATTTGGTGTGTACATTTGACAATTGCCTTCAATTTCGAGCAATCGTTTGGTGTGTACATTTGATCAAATGTACACACCAAACGATTGCTCGAAATTGAAGGCAATTGTGTATTGTTATCACTAAAGCATGGAATTAAATGTTTGCCAAACTTCAACGCATTGGCTTTCTTATTTTGAAAGTTATGAATTTTTGTGCAAGTGATCCTTAACTTTTTGTGCATAGTGTAGGTGTAGTTTTTAACTGACCCAGCAAGCCCATTGTGGCTCCGAGTTTAATTCATATACATATATGTACATATATATGTGTATGTGTGTGCGCGTAAATGTGTGTAATTAAATGAATGTGTATATATACATGTACACACACACGCACGCACAAACGGGCACACACACACATCTGCATACACACACACATATGCATACATATATATGTATATATACTACACGTCATTATTGAAGGGCCAGGAACGTTTTTGAGTCAATTTTTGAAAGGAGAAATAACCTATTTTCTCTTACTCTTTTCTCCAATTCGTTGCCGTAACTGAATGGATAAGAGCTCAGACAACATTGCAGTTTCCTTTTGGCACGTGTTTTGGGGATTTGCCGATTTGCAATGGGCGGCCCAAGGAAGACAATTTCCACACGAAATTGTCGAATCTTCAGCAGGGTCTCTCTGACGACGCAGGCAAGGTAGCGACAAAATTCGCTTTGCACGTGCAAGGCAAGCCCTTTTTGAACACTACTCCAGCCAAAGTTGCCCGCAGACGAGGATAAAAAGGACCCGTTCTTGGTTCGTTTTAACCATGCTTGCAAGACGACGGATGACGGATGAGCAGCGGGAGAGAGCCCTCGCTCTGCTTGATGAAGGCCTAGCGCAGCGGGAAGTTGCTAGACGACTTGAAGTGTCGCATTCCACAATCCAGAGACTGCTGGAGCGCTTCAATGAGACTGGAGCAGTCCAGGAAAGGCGTCACACGGGTCGACCCAGAGTAACGACAAGACAGCAAGACCGCTACCTTGCCCTCTCCGTCCTGAGGGAAAGGGCATCCACTGCGGTGACCTTGAGGGGTCAGCTGAGGGACGCAACAGGTGCTAACATCAGCTGCAGCACGGTGAGAAGACGGCTACATGAGGCAAACTTGAGGTCACGGAGACCGGCCGTCCAACCCGTGCTGTCACCGGTCAACAGAGTGCGCCGCATGACCTGGGCCAGGGAGCACATGACCTGGACAAGGCAACAGTGGGCCCGGGTCTTGTTTTCGGATGAGTCCAGGTTCACCCTGACCTTTAACGATGGCCGGGCTCGGGTGTGGCGACGTCAAGGGGAGAGGTTCGCTGACGCCACTGTCCAAGAGCATAACCGGTACGGCGGCGGGTCGGTGATGGTGTGGGGTGGCATGAGCCGTGGTACCCGGACCCCCCTGCTCCCCATTGACGGCATCCTGAACGGGGTCCGGTACCGGGACGAGGTTCTGGCGGCCGTGGCACTGCCTGCGCTTGTGGACCTTGGTCAAGGCGCCATCTTCCAGGACGACAATGCACCTGCGCATCGAGCACGCCTTGTGACCGACTTCCTGGAGCAGCATGAAGTCGTCCGTATGGCCTGGCCAGCGTGCTCACCTGACCTGAACCCAATTGAACACCTCTGGGATGTGCTCGGGAGGCGCATCAGGGACAACCACCCCCCACCGGGCACCCTGGCCAGGCTGGTCGACATCCTGCAGATCGAGTGGGCGGCCATCCCTCAGGACACACTCCGTACCCTTGTGGGGTCGATGCATCGGCGCTGTGAAGCATGCATCCAGGCTCGGGGCGGACACACGCGATATTGAAAACAGATTGGCCAAATCTGACACTTTCTGTTTTTTGAAAAGGGGGGGATGTTCCTTTAAATGCATGTGCTGTTCACTAATGGGTCATTGTGCTAATTTCTTTTTCCAAAACAGGTGTGGAAATGATGAAATAAAACATAGAATCAATTCTAAACATTGTCAATTATTTCAACTTAAAATTAGAGAGGAAGGAAGAAGTGGCCCTTAAATTATGATTAGGAGTATATATATAAATATTTGTAAATAATGTATACACATATATATACATAATATATATAGGCCTACATACTTTTTATACATATATTTATTTCAGACCTCATAATGCCATTTTCGGTATTTCGGGCCTCATAGTGCCACATTCTATATTTCGGGTCTCATAATGCCATATCCTCTATTTCAGGCCTAGCGCCTCATTATGTCGTATCCTTTATTTCGGGCCTCATAATGCCACATCGTTTATTTCAGGCCTCATTGTGTTACTCGGACATTAAGAACTGGATGACACACAATAGACCAGCTTAATGACAAGACAGAAGCTATCCTCATTGGCACCCGTCAGAAACTTTCCCAGCTGCCTTCTCTTTCTCTCCCATTATGTAACACATCAGTCCCAATTTCTGATTCAGCTAAAAACCTGGGTGCCCCTCTCCATGAACAACTTTGTTTCTCAAACTGCCAGATGTTGCTACTATCATCTCCATCTCCATCTCGCATTGACTATTGCAATTCACTCCTGTCTGGTCTTCCTGCCTCCACCATTCACATCCTACAGCGCATTCAAAACAATGCTGTACGCCTTGTACTCAAAAAAAAAAAAAGCTGACCACATATCTCCTCTCCTGGCACAACTTCACTGGCTCCCTGTATCAAAGCGCATACAGTACAAACTAGACACCATGTGCTACAAAAGCCTCAATAACGCAGCCCCCGATTACCTGTCAAGCCTACTTGAGATCTATGTTCCCTCACGTACCCTCCGCTCTGCCTCCGATCCTCTGACTTTTCGCTTTCCACGCACCTAGCTCAATACCTATGGTCCACGAGCCTTCTCTGTTTCTGGTCCACTCTCCTGGAACAAACTTCCTCTCAGTCCGTCAGCAACCTACTTTTGCCTCCTTCAAGTCCGCTCTCAAAACTCACCTTTTCTCCTCTGCATAAAATCCTAACCTCACTCAACCCCCCTCTGCAGCCTGTCTCCGCTAGGAGGGGAATCACTTTGTTTTAATATATAATTGTATATGATGTGCTCTCTGTGGTTTTCCATTGTTTTATTCTTGCTTTTATTCTTTCTCCCCATTTGTGGCCATGCGTGTGTGTGTGTGTGTGTGTGTGTGTGTGTGTGTGTGTGTGTGTGTGTGTGTGTGTGTGTGTGTGTGTGTGCGCGTGCGTGCGTGCGTGCGTGTCTTTTCGGCGCTTGGATTTGATTTTGTCGAGATTTTGCGCTATATAAAATATTGCAATTATTATGTATGCATGTGCGTACGTATGTATGTATGTATGTATGTATACGCTTAGATTTATGTATGTATGTATGCATGTATACGCTCAGCTTAGATTTATGTAAGTATGTATGTATGCATGCATGTATGCATGTATACGCTCATATGTATGTAGGTATGTATGCATGTATACGCTCAGCGCTTAGATTTGATTTTATCAAGATTTTGCGCTATATAAATAAAATATATTATTATTATTTCGTGCCTCGTAGTGCCATTTCCTTTATTTCAGGCCTCATGGTGCTATATCCTTTACTGCAGATCTCATAGTGTCATTCCTTATCTCAGGCCTCATAATGCCATTTCCCTTATTACGTGCCTCATAATGTCATTTCCCTTGTCCCGTGCCTCATAATGTTATTTCCTTTATTCCAGGCCTGATAATGCCATTTCCCTTATTTCAGGCCTCGTAGTGCCATTTCCTTTTTGGGTCTCATAGTGCAATTTCATTTATTTTGGGCCTCATGTCATTTCCTTTACTTTGGGCCTCATAATGTCACTTCCTTTACTTTGGGCCTCATAGAGCCATTTCATTTATTTTGGGCATGTCATTTCCTTTACTTTGGGCCTCATAGTGCCATTTCATTTATTTTGGGCATGTCATTTCCTTTACTTTGGGCCTCATAGTGCCATTTCATTTATTTTGGGCTTCATAGTGCCATTCTTTATTTTGGGCCTCATGTCTTTTCCTTTACTTTGAACCTCAGTCATTTCCTTTATTTCAGGCCTCATAGCGCCACTTCCTTTATTTCGGGCCTCATCATGTCATTCCCTTTATTTCAGGCCTGATAGTGCCATTTCCTTTATTTTGGGCCTGATGGTGCCATCCTTTATTTCGGGCCTCGTAGTGCCATTTCCTTTATTTCGGGCCTCTCTAATCTGGGCCTCATATTGCCATTTCCTTTATTTCAGGCCTCGTAATGCCATTTCCTTTATTGCAGGTCTCATAATGCCATTCTTTATCTCAGGACTCAAGTGTCATTCCTTATCTCAGGCCTCATAGTGCCGTTCCTTATTTGAGGCCTCATCACACAATTTCCTTTATTTCAAGCCCGATAGTGCCATTTCCTGTATCTCGGGCCTCACAATGCTGCTTCTTTTATCTCGGACATCGCAATAGTTACTTTTATCTCACATCTCAGTGCCATTTCCTTTATCTCAGGCCCAATAATGCCATTTTCATACCTCATAGTGCAATTTCCTTTCCTATGCTTCGTGTGCTATTTCCTTATCTCATGTCTCGTAGTTCCATTTTTTTCATGCCATGCCTTGTGAGCCCATACCCTTCACCATACAGTATTTTATTTGTACAGGTTAGTGACAAAAGGTCTCCTGTACTTTTCTACATTTTAATCGCGTTTAATTTCTTCCATTATCTTGGATCTCAAAATGTCATTTCTTATATCAGATTTTATACTACCATCTCTTTCTCAAGTTCATAATGTCACTTATCTCGAACCGTATACTGCCATTTCCTTTTTCTCAGAGCTTATATAGTTCTCGCTTCTTATTTCATGTCTTGTTAATGCAATTTCTTCATTCACGCCTGATCTTATTTCTTTACTCAATACTCAGTTCGTTTCAGTGACATAGGAATGTTTGCGACGAAACCAAAGTATCTTAAAGGTGTTTATGTCCGTTGTGTATTGTGCATCATCTGAAATCATTTAACATGCAGGGTCTGGTTCTTCTGTATACGTGAAGAATCTTGGCATGTTCTATATACCGATAAGAAATCGTCCAAGTGGTACCGGTAGATTTATGTTTCCGATTTGGTTTCGTTTTTCTTCTTTTTATAATTTTCTTTTTGTTTTGTCGTTTTTTCTTAATATTAGCAATTGTTTTTAATTTATAGTCGTTTTTCATGGGCCGAATTTAGAATGACGTGAACTGTCACAGAGATACCTTGTATAGCAGAACCATAAATCAGAGTCGGAGGCTACATAAAATCAAGGGAGATTATCCTTTCACACAGACGTGACATTACAATAATTATTAGTTCTGGTCTTTACGGAAACTACATCAAGCAATAAACTGCTTTTTCCTGCTACTTTTTTTTCCGGACAAGTAAAATATTTTTGATAATCAAGGAAGATAATTGGACATTTTACAGCCCTCTTTTAATACGATGGGTAAATTATATGAAAACGTAAACTTCTGCGCTTCTTATAGTTCGTGATTTTATTAGTAGTTTGTTGATTATCATCTGTCTGTACAATTTCTCTTTCTATTTATCGATCTCAAAAGGATTACCTTTTCACTCCAAGTCTTCTGGTTAATGTAGGCCTACAAGCGTTCTTTCAAGCATCGCCAGTGCTGGCTTGTGGGTTTAGTTTGCATGTCTCTTTTTTGTTACAAAAGTATATTTTTAAATGACCATTCCTACGCCATTTATCTTGTTTCTTTATCTTGCAGATTGTCGCAATCAATCCATCATGTGCAGTTTGTCCATTTTGTTAACAAGTCAGTGGTGCGTTTTCTTGTAGTTTGTAGCTTTCTTTCTGGTCATTTATTAATTTTTCTGGTTACGTATATTATTCAAAACTTGTGAAATCGTTTTTTCTCCATGTTTACAATTTTGTAAGGTGGAACTTGAGCTCGTGTTTTATGTTTTACCTTGGAAGTCCGCGCGTTTGTCTGTTGTCCCTGTGTGTGTACGTGTATGACTACAATGTCAGTATTGGCAAAATATTCCGTTGTTTCGGGGTGATTTTTATTTAATTCTGGTCAAAAGGTGTGGACCATTGAAAAGGCACAAGTTGGAAGGGTTACGTCACATAAACCAGACAAGTGCCCAATATCAGCACTTTTTGAGTAAAGTATGTAAACAGTAGGCCATATGCCATTGAACAGCTGACACTTTTTTTTTCACTGCTGTAACAGTCTAGCATTGTCTTTTAAGCTTGTCATTTTATTTCAACTGAAGTTTCTTCAGTGACAGTGGACGGTAATTAATCGGACCAATTTGTAAGGAATGCAAGGACTTTTTTATATCTCTACAATTGCATGCAGGTTTACTGGCTCAATTTGTAGGCGATTCAAAGCCGCCTCAAAGTCTGTGGAATTAAACAAAATTTCCGGTCTATTTCTGCCATCTTTCATCTCAACATGCCATGTCTTATTTTGGGCTTTATCATGTCATTTCATTTATCTTAGGCCTCATACTTCCAATATACTTTATCTCTGCCTTGTGTCATTCCCTTCGTCTCAGGCCTCATACTGCCAGTATTATCTCATGCCTGAATGTTCCACTTCCTTTGTACAGCTTGCGCATACTAGTTTTTTTATCTCGGGCCTCATAGTATTTTATTTGTAGGCCTATCAGGTGACAAAAGGACTCCTGCATATTTGTACGTTTTATTCCCGTTTCAGTTCTGCTATTTCCTATTTTAGATCTCATGTAATTTCTCGTCAGTCTTAAAAAGAAAAAAAAATTACCGTCTCTTTTACAGGTTTCATGTCTTTTTTAATATTTTTTATCTTGAACCTTATACCGACATTTCCTTTACTTAAGGCGTTGTAGTCTCATTTCTTATCTCAAGTCTTGTTAATGCACTTTCTTAACTCAGGTCCTACAGGGTTACTTTACTCAATACCTAGTTCGTTCCAGTGGCGTGGAAATGTGTGTTGTGGATCATCTGAAATAAACATGCATAGTCTGGTTCTGTATGCGTGAAGAATCTAGTTACATTCTGTAAATCGCCCAAACTGTGCCCTATTCATGCTTATGTTTGGGTTTCGTTTTTCTTTTTTGTTGTTTTGTTTTAGCAATTGCTTACAATTAATATTTTTCATGAGCTGAATTTAGAATGACGTGAACTGCCACAGAAGTGCGTTGTATAGCAGAACCATAATCCAGCGCCGTATGTTCATTCAAGGGCGATGAACCTTTCACAGAGGCAACATTGAAATTATTTCCGATCTGTATGGAAACCATCTCAGGCGTTGGGATTATTGAAGGGTAATTTTTTTTATACTTTGGTTTGTGAATCAGGCATGACTTAGCGATTTTTTTGTATTATACACATTTTACATTTCTTTTAATATGACAGGCAATTCTAGATGAAAATGCAGAAAGTCCGAGTTTCTTCAGTTCATGACCGATAGTAATTTGTTGATAATTTTTGCCTCTACAGACTGGTATTTCCTTTCCCCTCTCTCGCTCTTACTTAAAAATGATTTATCTATTTTGTCAGCTAAAAGGAGAGCCTATTCACTGTTTAGGTCTCCTAGTTCATGTAGGCCCTACAAGTGTTCACTCTTTTAGGCAGTGTGGCCATGGCTAGCTTGTAGCTTTAGTTTGCAGGTCTCTTTTTCCAATCAAATTCTAGTTTTTAAAAAAGCGTTTCAGTGCCATTCTGTCACATTTTTTTGGAAACACCATTTGTCTGGTTTCTTTATCTTGCATGTTTTCCCATCTAATCTATGGCGTGCAGTTTGTCTCAATATTTTTTTCCCCAGGGGGACGTGTTGTCTTTTTGTAGTTTCGAGCGTTCTTCGTGGGTTAGTGGATTCTTCTTTCTACTTACATACATTATTCAAAACTTGTAAATCGTTGTTCATTTTTCTCCATTTTCCAGTCAGCTGGAATCTGGAGCATGTGTTTTACGTTTTTCCGGATAAGGCTGTACGTTTGTTGTCTGTGTGTGCGACTACCGTATAGTAGCAAGACATTCCCGGTCGTTTTGGGATGGACCTTTACTTAATTTTGGTCAAAATGTGTAGGATAATTGAGAATGCACAAGCTGGCAGAATCAGATCACTTGGACAAGGCAAGTGCCTCATATCAGCACTTTTTGAGCAGTCGAGAGTGTGAACATTGGCCAGTTTCAAGGAACATCCGACATTTTTTTTCCACTGCTGTGACAGTGTAGCATTGCCCCTTAAGCATGTCATGTTTTAGTTCAACTGAAGCTTCAAGGTTATAGTGGATAGTAATCAATTCAATACACAAGTAATTCAAGGACTCCTTTTTACCTCTACGTTTGCATGTAGGCCTACGCGTTTACCGGTTCAATTTGTAGGCGAATCAAGGTTTTCTGGAAATCCTAAGTCTTCAGTCTATTTCTGCTAGTTCTCATTTCGAGTCTCATCGTGCCATTTCTTATTTTGGGACTCATTATAGCCGTTTCGTATCTTGGGACTGAATATTGCCATCTCTATTCTCAGGCCTCATATTAGCAATATTCTTTATCTCAAGTTTTATGCCATTTCCTTTATTTCAGGCCTCATTTGTGATCTCGGGTCTTGTTAACGCAATTTCTTAACTCGGGTCCGATGTGCTACTTTACTCATACCCAATTCCACTCAGCGACTTAGAAATGCCTTTGACGAAATCTAAATTTTTTAAGGTTTGTATGTCCGTTGTGTACAGTATACCCCTGAAACAATAAACATGCAGGGTCTGGTTCTGTATGGGTGAAGAATCTTGGCAATGTTCTGCATGTTGACAAGGAACTGTCCAAATTCAAGTGATGTCTGTAGACTCAGGCTAGTTTTGTTTTTGTTTTGTCCGTTTTCTGTTTACTTTCAGCAACTGTTTATAACTGGTATAACGTTGTCCCTCGTGGCTTCAATTTAGAATGGCGTAAATTTGTCACATGCGTTATATAGCAGGACCATATTTCAGCACCGTATATTCATTCAAGGGCGATTACGCTACCACACAGATGCAACACTACATAACGATCATTAGTTCTGATCTTAAAAGAAACCATCACAGGTCATGGGTCACTTTTTCCTGTTGCTTTTTGGCGCATGGGAAGTTTGTTTAAAAGTCGTTAGATATTGTTTTTTCTTTTTATATTTTTATTTGCGATTCTGGCAATACTTGGCGATTTATTTTCACGTATTACACGCTTTGCAAGCTTCTTTTTTTAAATGGTTAAATCAAAATGAAAACGCCTAAAGTCCAACTTTACCACTAACGCCACGAATTAGTTTGATATTTCCGTCTCTACTATCAGGTTTTTTCTTTCTTCTTAAAATGATTTAATCCCTTACTTTGTGTGGGTTTAAAAGCATTGTCTTTTTACTGCGTAGGCCTTCCGATTCATGTACAACTGTTCATTGCGGTCGTCGCTCTATCTTACGAGTTTAGTTTTACGTCTCCCGTTTCTTATTAACAAGAGTTTTAAGAAGATGGCTTTCAGTGCCATTCGAATCACATTTTCGGAAATATTCCCACGCCATTTGTCTGGTTTCTTTACATTGCATCTTTTCAAAATTGATCTATGGCGTGCAGTTTTTCTCGATACTTGACAATTCAGTGGTCCGGGGTTTTTTTTGTTTTGTTTTGTATTTCCTTTTTTTTTCTTCTTTCCTTTGTCGTACATTTTCCCGGGTGGATGCGTCAAGTGTAATTTGTAATTTGGAGCGTTCTTTGTGATCTGTTAGTCGATTCTTCTTTCTAGTTAACATATTGCTCAAAGCTTGTTAAATCGTTCATTTTATTCTCCAATTCAATGTTTGTAGTCTTCAGTTTGAAGCTGGTACTTGGAGTACTTTGTTTTACCTGCAAATGCTGTGTGTTCGTTGTCCATGTGTGTGCACACGCCTGTGCGTGCCTCCAGTTTATTATCAAAGAATTTGTAAATGTTTTGGCGTGGACTTTTACTTTTCTTTTCGCAATTTCTTGTAATTCATGTTTTTCAAGGGCTGAATTTAGAATGACGTGAATTGTTTCAGAGATGCAGTGCATAGCACAACCATATTTTAGCACCGTGTGTACATGTAGTCTTTCAAGGGCGATTATCCGGTCAAACAGACATTACATTATTAGTGCTGATCTTTAGAAAAACCATGTCAGGTCATGGGCTGTTTTTTCCAGCTACTTTTTCTGACAGGTGAGACGTTTTATAATCAAGAAAGGTAACTAGAGGCTCTTTTTTTATCATTTCTTTTGTGATTCAGGCAATACTTGGCTTTCCTATTTTCACGTATTATACGTCCTGTCAAGTAGTGTAGCTAACTGCCTTGTAGCAGACGAACCAAGGGACGCAACTCATCAGTACTTATCATGATACGGGTCCTGCGAGCCCAGTATGCTTTGCGAATACGATGGCGCTTGTATCTGAATGTTCGACATGATGAAGCTGGAGAATAAATGAAGTTACAGTATGCCTCGGTGTTGTGCAGTTCATGTATGAACCCAGTGGTCATCTTACATGGTGTCAGAAGTGTGTCAGCTGTGTTTGGAAAGTCAAGACTACGAACTGTGAGTAAATTATGGCATTCAAACCTCCGTCAGAATTTTCGTTCAAAAGCGCGGAATGGCCGGCGTGGCGCCAAAGGTTTGAGCGGTTTGCAATCGCAACAGAACTGAAGAAGAAATCGGACGAGGTCCAAGTGTGCTCGCTAATATACGCGATGGGATCCGAGGCAGAAAAAACTGTTAGATCAGTTTGATCTCAGTGATGAGGATAAGAAGGAATTTCGGCCTGTGCTCGGAAAGTTCAACGAGTATTTCATTCCGAAACGAAACCTGATTCACGAGAGAGCTTCCTTTCACCGGTTGGAGCAAGGGAATGAGACTATTGACGAGTTTGTGAGAAAACTCTATGAGAAAGCAGAAACATCCGAATTCGGGGCAGAGCGTGAAAACATGATCCGAGACCGCCTAGTGTTAGGGGTACGTGACAAAGACTTATCAGAGAAGTTGCAGTTAGAGGCGACTCTGACGCTAGAGAAAGCAATCACCCTTGCAAGACAAAAAGAGACCATTAGTGCGCAGATGAAGGAGCAGAGACATGCGAACGTGGATGCAGTTGGTCATGGACAGAGAAGTGGTCAGCATTACGCACGTGGCCGTGGACGACCTTTGAGAGGGGGTGCCACTGCCAGTCGTCAGGGAGCTGCTGGAAGTGGCATAATCGACTGCAAGTACTGCGGAGGGAAGCATGCCAAGAGAAATTGTCCGGCGTATGGCAAAGAATGTCGAAATTGTCACAAGAAAAATCACTTTGCCAAAGTCTGCAAGAGTAGGCACAAACCGAAAGTTGACGAGCTGCATGCCGAGGAAGAAGAGGAAGAGGCATTCCTGTATTCCATCAACACTGATGCAGAAGAACCGTGGAGAACACCAGTCACCATCGGCTGCACCAAGACGCTGTTCAAAATAGATACAGGGGCTGATGTCTCCATCATGACTTATTCGACCTACAACACCCTCAACCCCAAGCCACCCTTGGAAAAGACAGGGATCGCTCTGAGAAGCCCAGGCGGAGTTCTTGATTGTATGGGGAGGGTGATGCTCGACTTCCAGGTCAAAGGACAGACTTATCCGGTGACAGTTTATGTCGCTCCGGCTCAGGAGAATTTGCTCAGCCGGGAGGCGGCAACAAGAATGGGCCTTGTGGTCCGAGTCGACAGCATTTTCAGCGAACTGGATGAAAATACCATCAAAACGCCACCTGTCAAAATTCAATTACGGGAAGGGGCACAACCCTACAGCGTAAATACGGCGAGAAGAATTCCTATTCCCCTTCTAGGGAAAGTGAAAGCTGAACTCCAGAAAATGGAAAAGGTCGGGATCATAAAGAAAGTTGATGAACCAACAGACTGGTGTTCGCCAATAGTCCCTGTGCTGAAACCTTCGGGTAGTGTCAGAATATGTACTGATTTTAAGAAGTTGAATCAGGAATTGAAACGAGAGAGACACATGCTTCCAGCAGTGGAAGATGTGCTTCACAAACTGAAGGGATCTACCATCTTCAGTAAGCTTGATGCCCGGTCAGGATTCTTTCAAGTCCCGTTGGACCAAGAGTCAGCAAAACTCACAACATTCATAACGCCTGAGGGGAGATATTACTACCAGAGACTACCTCAGGGGATCAGCTCAGCTCCAGAAATCTTCCAGAAAACAATGGAGAGAATTCTAGGAGAAAGAGATCATGTGATTTGTTTCTTTGATGACATTCTTGTGCACAGTGCTGATGCTGAAATCCATAAGAAACATCTTCAAGACACTTTGAAGACACTAGAAGATGCTGGAGTGAAGTTGGGGAAAGAAAAATGTGAGTTCAGGAAACCAGAGATCAAGTTCTTGGGGTTCATCGTCAACAAAGATGGTGTATGCCCAGACCCAGAAAAAACGGACGCTATCCGGAAGATGCCTGAACCTACAAACGTGACGGAACTGAAACAGTTCATGGGGATGGTAAACTACCTTGGAAAATACCTCCCCAACCTCTCCACTGTTGCAAGTCCACTTACAGAGCTGATGGAGAAGGACCGAGCGTGGACATGGGGTCCACCACAAGCAAAAGCAGTCGCCAAAATCAAAGATATGGTTACATCAGCGTCGACATTGGCCTACTACGACCCGCACTTGCCAACCATTGTGAGCGCTGATGCTAGCAGCTATGGACTGGGAGCGGTGCTGCTACAGATTCATGAATCAGAGGGCGAGCGTCCCGTGGCCTTCGCTTCTAGAACACTGTCAAAATCTGAAAAACATTATGCTCAGATTGAGAAAGAGTGCCTCGCATCCACCTGGGCATGCGAGAAGTTCAACAGGTATCTCACCGGTCTTCCACAGTTTGACTTGATCACAGATCACAAGCCACTAGTGCCTCTGATAAATTCCAAAGACCTCTCAGATACTCCTCTGCGTTGTCAACGTCTACTTCTCCGCCTACTGAAGTTCAACGCTACTGCAAAGTATGTTCCAGGGAAGGAGCTGCTCATTGCAGACGCCTTAAGCAGAAGTCCTATGCCAGAAACTGACGATTCTTCACACTGTGAAGTAGAGGCACATGTGAGAGAGGTGCAATCATCATGGCCAGTGAGGGATTCTACACTCAACAGACTGAAGAAAGCAACAAAAGACGACATCGAGCTTAACTGTGCTGTGAACTACACTATCAATGGTTGGCCAACGTACAAAGAAGATGTGAAGTTGGCAGCGAGAAATCTGTATATGAGGGGAGAATTGAGTGTTCAAGACGGTCTCCTCTTGCGGGGCTGCAGAATTGTGATTCCCCACGACGAGCGAAAAGAAATCCTTGAGACAATTCACCATGGTCACATGGGTGTGGCCAAATGCAGAGAGAGAGCCGCACTTGCTGTGTGGTGGCCTCAGATAGGGAGAGACATCAAAGATAGAGT
The DNA here is from genome assembly GCA_030674185.1 of Monoplex corrugatus. Lineage (NCBI taxonomy): Eukaryota > Metazoa > Mollusca > Gastropoda > Littorinimorpha > Ranellidae > Monoplex > Monoplex corrugatus. The sequence continues at coordinate 11,232,878 of JAPXFY010000032.1, read as the reverse complement.
GGCATCATGCCGCCAGTGCTTGGAGGAGAGACCATCTCATCCAAAAGAACCATTACTGCCAACGGAACTACCAGATCGACCATTTCAGAAAGTGGCAGTTGATCTTTTCGACTAACAAACGCAACTCCTATGTGGTGGTTACAGACTACTACTCGAGAAACTTGATTGCTTCCTTGCCAGATCAGAAATCAACAGCACTTGTTGCGAAGCTGAAGTCCATATTTGCACGGTATGGAATTCCAGAAACTGTTGTCTCGGACAACGCTCCCAACCTAGCATCCAGACAATTCAGACAATTTGCTGAAAAGTGGAATTTCAGCCACATCACAAGCTCACCACACTATCCGAGAGCTAACGGGGCAGCAGAGAACAGGGTGAAACTAGCCAAACGCTTCACGAGACAAGACGACCCTCAACTGGCAATATTGACCTATCGGGCGACGCCTATTCCTGAATTAGGCGCAAGTCCTGCAGAACTCAGCATGGGAAGAAAACTTCGCACAACCCTTCCATGCATTCCTTCAACTCTACAGCCGAGAGCAGCAGATGACAAGTTCCGCGAGCGAGACAAGGTGTTCAAAGACAGACAGAAACTCTACCATGATCGCCATCATGGGGCTCAACACCTGCCGGAGCTGAGACCAGGAGACCCAGTCTTGGTCAAATTGGATGACCAGAAAGGCTGGAAGTTGGATGCCAGAGTGGTGTGCAAGTGTGCGCCACGTTCCTATGAAGTCGAGACGGCTACAGGAGTGCTGGGAAGGAATCGCCGCCATCTTCTACGCCAGCCAGAGGAAACCATCAAGCTGGAGCCACCATCCATTGACATACCGGAGTCGATGCCAGCTGGAGACAGCCCACCTCCTATTCCTACTCACCACTTGCCTTCAAAGCCGGGAAGTAGCAGTGGAGATCCACAGAAACAGCTTCCACCATCTCCTGGTAGGAAGCCAGCAAGTTTTCAAGCCTGCAGAGCCAGCAACATCGCAAAATCCTGTTCGGGTGGATCAGTCGCCTGTCCAGCACACCAGATGTGGGCGGAAAGTTATGTTGCCGGCAAGATATCGTGACAAACTGAAATGTGTGTTTATGGCCTGTGTCCAGTGAAGCAACAGTGTAGTTAGGTTGCTATCCTGGCTTACTATTGTCCACAATGAGTGTGACAGATTTTTTTCTTTGGTTAGAGGACAGTAGACTGTCCTGTAAAAAAAAATTGTGCATGGCCTGTATTTCAAGTGAACAGCACAGCAAGTATAGTTAGGCTGATTTCACTTGAATAATAACCGTGTAGCCTGGTTATAATTATAGGTTGATTAGGTGGAATTTCTTTTCATTCCGCGATCACAAGTGATCTTGATCAGCTGTGGTGTATTTTTCAACCGTACGAGTATTCATTACTTTATTTGAAAAACTTTCTAGTCAGTGACCAGAATGGACAGTACCAGCAACATTTTCCAATCTTAAGAAATGTGTTTCTAATACTCTTAAGACGGAATGCTGAAATTTTGGCAGTTCACAATTGGAAACATTGCAATGCTTGAAAGACTTGAAGATGAAGAATTTTTACAATGTTATTTCTTTCAGTCTCCACAGTATGAACATTTACATGATGTAGCAGTTTGCAAGTTGAATGACTTGATTTTGAAAGAATTATTTTGATTCAGCTGTTAATAGTGAATTTTTTTAGTTATAAGAGAGTCCACTATGTTTACAGTTGCAATCTTAACGTTTGATATTATTTTCAGTTGAAAATTCATGACACCTTGATGATGGTAATTTTGAGAGATTTGCTTTCGTATTTGTTAACTAAAAGGGGGAGGTGTCAAGTAGTGTAGCTAACTGCCTTGTAGCAGACGAACCAAGGGACGCAACTCATCAGTACTTATCATGATACGGGTCCTGCGAGCCCAGTACGCTTTGCGAATACGATGGCGCTTGTATCTGAATGTACGACATGATGAAGCTGGAGAATAAATGAAGTTACAGTATGCCTCGGTGTTGTGCAGTTCATGTATGAACCCAGTGGTCATCTTACACGTCCTACGAACTTAATACGACGGTGTCTCGATGAAAATGCAATAAGTCAGAGTTTCTTTTAGTTCGTGACTTTAAAATTAGTTTATCTCTTTTTTTGTTATCTTGCATCTTTTCCCCACCAATGTATGAGGTGCACGTTGTCTTTTTTGACAATCCAATGGTTTTGGTTTTTGCTGACGCCGTTATTTTTTGTTGTTTTTGTTTTTTGCAAGGACGTGTTAAGCCTACTTCCTTGTAGTTTAGACAGTAGAGTTCTTTGCAGTCTGTTAGCGTTTTTTTCTTCTTTTTAAGTTGCACATTATTCTAAACTTAAACCATTCTGTGTTCGTCTCCCCCCCCCCCCCCCTCCCCAAACATTCTATTTTTATAGACCAGTGATGTTGATTCCCCCCACAATCTATTTTTCTAGACCAGTGATGTTGAGTTCATATTGTTTATAGCACAGCCGACAGTTACAGCCATATCATGGCTAACCCCACGTCAAAAACAACCAGATTAAAAGACAACAGTTAAAAACCATGCTCACCATTAACCTTACAAGTACAGTCAATCGTAAACTGTACTTGGAACACCTGTTTTATGTTTTACCTGCGAAGGTTGTACGTGTGCCTGTTGTCTGCACGAACAAAATGTTGCGTACTGACACTTGAGTAGCATTCTAAATTTTAGTGCAGCGCTCGAATGCCATATCACCGCTTCACACATGCCCCGCTGAAGCAATAAAAGAACAAAATCTCACCAATTACCACATGGATCCGACTGATCTACAAACGTTCATAATTGCCAACAACAGTAATCATTTTACATGTTTAATATTCGTGAGGGGTGAAAACTAGACAGCATGGAATACCTTGCAATTTTCCTCGCAGCACCAGTCACTCTTTATGACAATACATTCTGCTCTGATCATGTCCCTAATGAAATAACCCTGTTACACCATCAACACAAGTACAGACACTTTATACACACAAGTATCAGTCAAGTCTATGGATCTCATCTCCCGTTTTTTATATTCACGTGACTTTGGTATGCATCAAGATCTTTGTTATTTACATTTATTTGCGGCGAGTCAAAACAGGATTACTTCAGTAATACTATAGGCCTACCATGTTACTATTTGCGTTTCCAAACTTGTATCAAAAACTCTCGAAAATTAATTTCATTCAGTATACATTACAGAATTTAGACTGTGGCGATTTACAGTATGGTCCTCTCACTCTGAACGTTTCATTCTGTATGCATCTCGGTACTAAGACTGGTTTATGTACAGTATGGCTCCTTTATAATCCACAGTTCCATTCAGTACAAGCCTGGGTTGCCTTGGTGTTCACTTTCTGGTTTACGTACCGTACGGTTCCTCTCTAAAATTCAGCAGTTTCATTCAGAATACGTCTCAGCCTTTCGATTGTAGTTTATGCAAGTAGGCCTATATATACAGATCCTATCAAACAGCTCTGTAATATGGAGCCATAGCTTTGTGTATAACATTCTAACAGGTTTACATGCGCTTGTTCCAACCTCCGATTTGACTTCAGGTAGTCCAATAACATACATACTGGTATTGTTTAATGGAAGCCAACAATTCAATTTTCTTTGCGTGGACATCATGCAGTTTTGCTTGCAGCAAGTTCCAAATTGTTTTTGCAGTTTCAGACTTTTTTTTAAGGCTCTACATGACAATATATTCTGCTCTGATCATATCACAAATTAAACAACCAGGCTACCCCATTCAGATACATTATACACACAAGTATTAGGCCCAGTGTACGGAGTTTGATCTCACCTAGGTTGTTTTTGTGTTTTTTTAGATTTTCTACCGTTTTTGCTTGTTATATAATCACATGCCTCTGTTAAGCATCATGAATTTTGTTTATATTATTATTATCTTGTCATCTGCATTAATTTGATAGATGAGTCAAACTCCCTGTACCACAAACTTCATTTTATCCAAATTACTCCGATAAAACCATACCATGTGATTCGTCATATTTCTAAACCTATATCGAAAATTCTTAAAACTCCTTAACTATTTCATGCAGTACGGTGTACTTTGCAGTATTCAGACTGGATTATGTACAGTAGGGTTCCTCTTTCACTCAAATTAGTTTCATTCAGTATACGTTTCAATATTCAGACCGTGGTTTATGTGCAGTATAGCTCCTTTATAATCCTTAATTTCATTTGGTACACATTTCGGTATACAGACACTGGTTTATGTGCAGTGGGGTCGTTCTCATTCTGTTTCTACATGTTAAGATCTCAACATTCAAACTGTGGTTTATCAACAGCATGCTCCTCTTTAAGTTTCAACATTTTCATTCAGTATACGTCTTGGCATTCAGACTCTGGTTTATGTACAGCACGGTTCTTCTCAAACAGCTGTGTAAGATGGAGCCATGACTTTGTGCTCAACATTCCAACAGGTTGACAGGTGCTCGTGCCTGCCTCCAGTTTGACTTCAGTCCAATTACTCACTAATGTTATTAAATAATCTTTAATAAAAGCCCTCCAGTTTGACTTCAGTCCAATTACTCACTAATGTTATTAAATAATCTTTAATAAAAGCCCTCCAGTTTGACTTCAGTCGAATTACACACTAATGTTATTAAATAATCTTTAATAAAAGCCAACAGTTCAATTTTCTTATTAAATCTAGAAACTACTCTACACATAATATAATTTAGAAGCAAATATATCATTTGAAGGCAGATCATCTTACATTCTTTTTCTTGTTAAAATTATGGCATGTGCACGCAGATTCCAAATTGTTTGCAGTTTCAGACGTTTGAAACAGCCCTACATGACACTGGATTCTGCTTTAATCATGTTCAGTAGGGTCCATCTCTCAGTCTGCACAGTTTCAATCCGTACACATCTTAGTATTCAGACTGTGGTTTTTAAACAGTATGGCTCCTCTTCAACTCTGAACAATTTCATGTAGTAAACGTCTCGGTATTCAGACTGGTTCATGTACATTACGCCTCCTTTCTAAATATGAAGTTTCATTTTGAACACGTCTCAATCTCCAGACTGGCTTATATACAGTATGGTTCCTCTTTTCAGAATATACTTTAAAAGCAAACAAATATATACTTTATAAATAAGCAACTGAATCATCTTTCATGCTTTTTTCTTATTGAAGTTATGGCCCAACACGCAGAACATTCCAGGGAAATTAGAAATTGTGAAGAGCATGACATTTGTCCAGCTAACCTGTAGCCTTGTATAAAAACAGAGATCCATTTCCCTGGTCCCTTCCAAGGCCAATTAACTTTCTACCTTCCAAGTATTGGTTTAAAAAGAAAAAAGGTGCGGCGCTGTTCTGCCTCAACATGCTCTCAATGGGAAGAGCAGCCTGAGCCCAAATAACATGTCCCATTGGATCCATCTTATAACTCTACCTTGTTTTTCTATATACATCGCACACACACACACACACACACAATGTTGCTCTTGACATTTTGAATGCAGCATTCCAAGTTTTAGTGTTTGCTCTCATATGCAGTATCAACTTCACACATGAAACGCTGTCACTCTAAGAAGAGTGAAAGCTCAACTGACACGTAGTTTTGACATGACCTATAAACGTTCAAAATAGCCGACAAGTCATTATTTTACATTTGTAAGGAATGTGTGAGGGGGTAAAAGAATGGGAGGGTGTGGACATCATGCAATGTTCTTAACAGCTGCAGTCACTTGGTTCCATCTGACTTCACGTAGTCCAATTAGTATCGACGTTCTGTAATGGAAGCCAACAATTCAATTTTCTTTACAACTTTACAACCTGATCTGTACAGATTATAATAAAAGCAAGCAAACAAACGATTTAATCACAAACGAATCATTTTCTATGCTTTTTCTTGTTGAAATCAAGTCGCCAGCACACAAACGACCGCGCAGGAATGGAAAATCTAGACCATGACATTCACCCAGCTGCCCTGCAACCAGTATGAAAATACACAAGACTAAATGAATATTTCCCAGCTCCGCTCCCATGAAAGCCAATCGGCCTTATTACCTTTCTAAAGTCTTGGTTTGAGAAAAAAAAAGGGGGGAGGGGGATGAGATGGCGCTACTCTGCAGCAAAGTGCTCTCAACGAGGACAGCAGCCAGAGTCCAAGTAGCATCATGTCCCACAGGATCCATCTTTCAACACTCACTCGCTATTCTACACACACCACACAATGTAGCTTTTGATATTCTAAGTGTAGCATTCCAAGTTTAAATGTAGAGATCACATGCCGTATCACCAAATCGCACATGGAACGTTGGTGCAGTAAGAAGTACGGCTCCTCTTAAACAGCTCTGTAATATAGAGCCAAACCTTTGTGTATAACATTCTAACAGGCTGAACGCTGCTTGTGCCTGCCTCCGCTATGACTTCAGTCAGTCCAATCACCTATGTTCTTTAATGGAAGCAAACTTCAATTTTCTTGGTAATGTTAGAAACTGATCTCTACACAATATAAGGTAAAAGCAAGTATACAATTTAAAAACAAATTAATCGTCTTAATGCTTTTTCTGGTTGAAATTATGGCCTGCACACGCAAAATGTCATACACTAATTAAAAATTGTGCAGAACATGGCATTCATCCAGCTGCCTATGGCCTGGTATAAAAAATACTACAGAAATTTCCCAGGTCCCTTTTAAGGCCAATTAGCCTTATCTTCTTCAAGTCTTGGTTTAAAAAATGAAATAAAATGGGTGGCGCTGCTACACAGCAACATGAGCCCAAGAAGTATCATATCCCAGTGGATCCATCTTACATTGGATCCATCTTACAACTCCACCTTGGTATTCCAGACACCACACACATGCACACAAAATGTAGCTTTTGACATTTTAAGCGTAGCATTCCAAGTTTTAGTGTAGCACTCATATGCATGTAACAGAGTGCCTTGCTCTGTTACGATCTTTCCCCATTTACCTACAACGCTCAAAGGCAACGCCGTGTAGCGTGCTTGCCTAGATAAAAAACGCCTTGCATTCTCTTGGCCTAATTATACTGGTATTTCACAGCCTCTGCCTACCCATAGCTATGCATTGGACATTCCAAGGATCTAGCCAGTACATGATGATTGTAGATAACACACTGCTAAACAATTAGCAGATCTACAATGTGTACATGTACTCTAAAGCAGGCCTACAACAAGATTTTGTCGTCATCTCCAGTCAGTATTATGTTGTAGTTTTACAGAACGTAGAGGGGGCAGTCACTAATTTATGCTGCCTTTACTTTAGCATTATAGAATAATCGCCGTGTAATTGCCGGCGGGAACACTCAATGACCGCAGGGCGCGTCTGTCTCAACCACCCTTAGGTATTTGTGGCTCGATAGCGAGTACATAGCCACTCGCGAAACTGCAGGACAATGACCAGCGTTTCACTTGTGTGTACTGACGCGCTGCGTTAAACTATACACAAAGTGTTGATTTATTAATTAGTTGAGAACAACCAATCAGACCTTGGCATCTGGTTGATTAATTAGGTGAGAACAACCAATCAGACTTTGCCATCTGAAAGGTTTGAGATTTGAAAATATGACCATCATGCTCTGTTCCCAGAGTACAAATTAACAAGGCGCATCATAGCGTGGGCTTTTACACCGCCACTCTCAGTCTCACCAGAGGTGCCCTTTCCTGCCACCACCCTTAGTCTCACAGCAGGTGATCAACTTCACGGCGTTACTGTAGCACTGTCTTCTTTGGAGTCTTTTTTGATGTCTTCTTCTTACATGTCTTCTTTGGCATCTTCTTTGACATCTTCTCTCTCAATAATAAACAGTCAAGTAGCAAAACAAGGACTTGTCTTTTGATTGAGAGACTTCCCTTTCTGCTCTGGATTCAAACGACCACCACAGCAAGCAACCATCATCAATCAGCGACCCAATCAACCTTACCCCCCCCCCCTCCCCCCCCATCACTCATCACTGTTTTGATGATCAACGAATGTTTAAAATGGCTAAAAACAATAATTATTTTACATTTGTAATCAATATGTGAGGAGGCATGAATAGGGGGGCGTGGACATAAGCAGTTTTCCTTGCAGCAGTAACCAACTTCCAAACTGCAGTTTCAAACTTTCTAAACAGCTCTTCATGACAGTACATTCTGCTCCCATCATGTCACAAATAAAACCACCAGATTACCCCATTAACATTCATACATAACATAAACAAGTATCAGGCCCAATATATGGACAGTTTGATCTCTCCTGCTGTTTCATTTTAGTTTGATATCTCCTGGGTTTTTTGTTGTTTTCTTTTTCGTTTTTTCGTTTTTAATTTGGATCTTCTCTCCTTTTCATGTTTTGTTTCATCCTGTTGTTTTTGCTCCCTTGTATCATAATCACATGACTTTGTTTTTTTTTTATTATGTCCTCATTTCTTTCAAAGCATTGAGTCACAATCTCCTTATGCTACAAACTTCATTTTGTCCAAATACTATATGTAATTTCTCATGTTTCTAAACCTACATCAAAAACTCTTCAAATTCCTAACAATTTCAATATACATCAAGTAGTCGGACTGTGATTATGTACATGTTCTGTATGGCTCATCTCGCTCTCTCAATATTTTCATTCAGTATACATCTCAATATTCAGACTGTGGTTTATAAACAGTGCGGTTCTTTTACAATCCTTAATTTCATTCAGTACACATATCATAATGCAGACTTGTTTACGTACAGTACGGTCCGTCTCTCACTCTCTCCAGTTTCAATCTGTAAACATCACAGTATTCAGACTGTGGTTTATGGGTCCTCTTCAACTTTTAGCATACTCTCAGTTTCAACTGTGCTTTATACACAATATGACTCCTTTCTAACATTAACAGTTTCATTCACAACGTCTCAGTATTCACTGTGCTTTATACACAATATGGCTCCTTTCTAAACGTTAACAGTTTCATTCACAACACGTCTCAGTATTCAACTGTGCTTTATACACAGAACGGCTCTTTTCTAACTAAACGTTAACAGTTTCATTCACAACACGTCTCAGTATTCAGACTGTGCTTTATACACAATATGACTCCTTTCTAACTAAACATTAACAGTTTCATTCACAACACGTCTCAGTATTCAGACTGTGCTTTATACACAATATGGCTCTTTCTAACTAAACTTAACAGTTTCATTCACAACACGTCTCAGTATTCAGACTGTGCTTTATACACAATATGACTCCTTTCTAACTAAACATTAACAGTTTCATTCACAACACGTCTCAGTATTCAGACTGTGCTTTATACACAATATGTGCTTTACACAATCGACTCTTTCTAACTAAACATTAACAGTTTCATTCACAACACGTCTCAGTATTCAGACTGTGCTTTATACACAATATGGCTCCTTTCTAACTAAACATTAACAGTTTCATTCACAACACGTCTCAGTATTCAGACTGTGCTTTATACACAATATGGCTCCTTTCTAACTAAACATTAACAGTTCATTCACAACACGTCTCAGTATTCAGACTGTGCTTTATACACAATATGGCTCCTTTCTAAACATTAACAGTTTCATTCACAACACGTCTCAGTATTCAGACTGTGCTTTATACACAATATGGCTCCTTTCTAAACATTAACAGTTTCATTCACAACACGTCTCAGTATTCAGACTCTGGCTTATGTACAATACAGTTCACTTCGAACAGCTCTAATATGGAGCCAGAGCTTTGTGGTATAACATTCTAACAGATTGACGGTGCTTCTGCCTGCCTCCGGTTTCACTTCAGTCAGTCCAGTTAAATACTGACTTTTTTTTAATGATTCCCCTTAGTAAACTAACAAATAGATCTATACACAATACATTTAAAAGTCAGCCAATCTATAATTTAAAAGCAAACAATTCATCTTATATTCTTCTTATTGAAATTTGGGTTAGACACACAAAATATCACACATGAATTGAAAACCGTTAATAGCTTGGGTATTCGCTCAGCCACCCAGCAGTTTGATATAAAACTACTAGACAGGTATACATATACGAGTATTTCCCAGCTCCCCTCTCTTGAAAGCCAGTTGGTCTTACCTTCCTCAAGTCTTATCTAAAAAACAAAAGCCCAAGTAGTATCATGTCCCACTGTATTTTACAACTCTTCCTTGCTATTCTACATAAACCACACATACACAATCCATGCACACACAAAAATGTAGCTTTTGACATTTGAAGTGAAGCATTCTAAGTTTTAGTGTAGCACTCATATGCAGTATCGCCACTTCACACATTAAAGGCTAGCGCACTATAAAGTGCAAAATCTCACCAAGTAACGTGTGGTTTTGGTTATCTACTAATGTTCAAAATGGCTGAAAACTAATTTTAAGTTTGTAATCAATGTGCGAGGGGGCACGAATGGGAGGGTGTAGACATTATACAATTTTCCTTGCAGCAGTAATCACCAAGTTCCAAGTTGTTTGCAGTTTCAGACTTTGTTAAAAAGCTGTTTATGACAGTATATTCTGCTCTCATCATGTCACAAATAAAACCAGACTACCCCATTAAAACACATATGTTACACAACTATCAAGCCCAGCATATGGACAGTTTCATGTTCTGTCCAGGTGGTTTTCCCTTCAGGTTTTGATCTCTCCTTTGGGGGGTTTTCCCTCATTTTTTGTTTTTTTGCTTTTTATGCTATAATCACGTAACTCGTGGATCATGGATTGTTTTTATTATGTTGTCCTCATTTATTTCACTTCTTTGACAGCAGCCAGTCAAAATCCTGTACGCCACGAACTTCAATTTGTCCAAATTGCTTTAACATTACCACACCAAGTTACTCCTTAGGTTTCTAAACCTGTATCGAACACTGTTCAAACTGAACAATTTGATTCAGTATACATGCCGTATTCACATTGTGGATTATGAACAGTAGGGTTTCTCTCTCACTCTCAAAACTTTCATTCGGTATTCACCTCAGCATTCAGATTGTGCCTGTGGTTTATGTAAAGTATGGCTCCTTTACAATAATTATAATAATAATAATAATTACAATATTTATATAGCGCAAAATCTTGATAAAATCAAATCTAAGCGCTGAAGCAGACACACACGCACGCCCACACACACGCATGGCTATAAATGGGGAGAAAGAATAAAAGCAATAAAAGCAAGAATAAAAGCAATGGAAAATTATAGAGAGCATAGCATATAGCATATACAATTATATATTATAACCATGCGATTCCCCTCCGAGCGGAGACAGGCTGCAGAGGGGGGGGGGGTTTGAGCGAGGTTAGGATTTTATGCGGAGGAGAAAAGGTGAGTTTTGAGAGCTGACTTGAAGGAGACAAAAGTAGGTTGCTGACGGACAGAGAGGAAGTTTGTTCCAGGAGAGTGGACCAGAAACGGAGAAGGCTCGTGGACCATAGGTATTGAGCTTAGTGCGTGGAAAGCGAAAAGTCAGGGGATCGGAGGCAGAGCGGAGGGTACGTGAGGGAACATAGATCTCAAGTAGGCTTGACAGGTAATCGGGGGCTGCGTTATTGAGGCTTTTGTAGCACATGGTGTCTAGTTTGTACTGTATGCGCTTTGATACAGGGAGCCAGTGAAGTTGTGCCAGGAGAGGAGATATGTGGTCAGCTTTTTTCTTTTTGAGTACAAGGCGTACAGCATTGTTTTGAATGCGCTGTAGGATGTGAATGGTGGAGGCAGGAAGACCAGACAGGAGTGAATTGCAATAGTCAATGCGAGACATTATGAAGGAGAGAACGAGTTTTACAGTTGTTTCAACAGAGAGATACTTCCTGATCAGCCTTATACGATGGAGATGATAGTAGCAAAATCTGGCAGTTTGAGAAACAAAGTTGTTCATGGACAGGGTAGAGTCAATGCAGACACCAAGGTTTTTAGCTGAATCAGAAATTGGGTCCGATGTGTTACATAATGGGAGAGAAAGAGGAGGCAGCTGAGAAAGTTTCTGACGGGTGCCAATGAGAATAGCTTCTGTCTTGTCATTAAGCTGAAGTTTGTTGAACGTTATCCAGTTCTTAATGTCTGAGTAACACTCAGTGGTGCGAGTCAACAGGCGCTGTATATTATCAGGTGAGACTGTCTTGAAGTTGGGTGTCATCAGCATAGAAGAGGTGTTTTATAGAGTCGGAGTTGATAATTTCATTCAGTACACATCTCAGTATACAAGACTCTGGTTTATGTACAGTAAGGTCCCTCTCTCTCTCAAGTTTCAATCTGTATACATCTCTGTATTCAGGCTGTGGTTTATCAACAGTAGGTCTCTTTTTTTAATTTTGAACAATTTCATTCAGTATACGTATTCGCATTCATACTGTGGATTCATGTACAGTATGGCTCTTTTGTAATAAACAATTTCATTCAGTACACATACTGGTTTATGTACTGTAGGGTCCGTCTCTGAACAGTTTCAATCTGTATACATCTTAACATACAGACTGTGGTTTACCAACAGTATGGTTCTTTTTTAACTTTGAACAATTTCATTCAAAATACGTCTCAGCTTTCAGACTGTGGTTTATGTGAAGTACGGCTCTTTTTGAAACATTAACAGTTTCATTCACAATACATCTCGAGGTTCAGACTCTGGTTTACGTACATATGATTCCAGTTTTATTCGTCTCAACATTTCAGTTGTGGTTTATGTACGCCATACCTTCGTATATAACATTCTAACAGGTTGACGGGTGCTTCTGCCTGCATCCAGTTTCACTTCAGTCAGTCCAATTACGTACTGATATTCTTTAATGGAAGCCAATTTAATTTTCATTATAAATTTAGAAACTGACCTATACGGAATATAATTTAAAAGTAAGGAAACAGTTAATTTAAAAGCAAACAAATCACATTCCATGCTTTTTATTACCGATTTCACGGTCTTCACATGCAAAACAATCCACGGGAATTAAAAATTGTGGAGAGCATAGCATTTGCCCAGCCACCTGGAACCTTGTTTTATATAAAATTGATGACATTTCCCAGGTCCCTTTCCCTGAAGGCCAATTAGCCTTCTTACCTTCAAGTCTTGGTTTTTAAAAAAAAGCGTAGGATGCTCTGCCAGCATCATGTCCCACTGGATCCATCTTACACCTCTTCCTTGTAATTCTACACACAGACAATACATGTATAGTTTTTGACATTTAAAATGTATCATTCTAGGTTTTAGTGTAGCACTCATATGCAATATTACTAGTTCGCACATGAAACACAGGCGCACTAAAATGGATCCTCTCAAACATCTCTGTAATATGGAGCCATACCTTTGTGTATAACATTCCAACAGGTTGACCAGTGCCTGTGCTGCATCTGGTGTCACTTCAATCAGTCCAATCATTTATTCATGTTCTTTATTGGAAGCCAACAATTCCATTTTCTTACCAATTTAGAAACTAATCCGAGAATATTACTTAAAAGTGAGTTAACACACAATTTAAAAGGACAAATCATCTTTCATTATTTTCTTATTGAAATTATGGCCTGCGCTCACAGTAGATGCCACAGAAATTAAACAATTGTGAAGAACATGGCATTCACCAAGACGCCTGCAACCTTGTATGAAAATACTGGATACATATGTCCCAGGTCCCTTCCCCTGAAGGCCAATTAGTCTTCATCCTTCCTCACGTCTTGGTTGAAAAAATGAAAAAAAAAAAAAAAAAGGGTGTGGCGTTGCTCTGTAACAATGTGCTCTCAATGGGGCGAGCAGCCCAAGCTCTGATAGCATCATGTCCCACTGGATCCATCTTACCACTCTTCCTTGTTATTCTACATACACCACATACATACATACACACACACAATGTAGCTTTTGACATTTCCAATGTAGCATTTCAAGAGTGCATTCCAAGTTTTAGTGTAGTGGTCATATGCGGTATCACCACTTCACATAAGAAACGCCGGCACATTAAAGTAGTACGGCTCTTCTCAAACACCTCGGTAAAATGGAGCCGTACCTTTGTGTATAACATTTTAACAGGTTGACCAGTGCTTGACTCTGCCCGTGGTTTGACTTAAGTCAGTCCAATGACATACGGATGTTCTTTAACGGAAGCAAACAGTTCAATTTTCTTAGCAAAGTTAATGACTGATCTCTACACAATATAAGGTAAAAGCAAGTACACAATTTAAAAACAAATTAATCATCTTAATGCTTTTTCTAGTTGAAATTATGGTCTGCGCACACAATGTCCTACAGTAATTAAAAATTGTGCAGAACATGGCATTCATCCAGCTGCCTACGGCCTGGTATAAAAATACTACAGAGATTTCCCAGGTCCCTTTCCTTGAAGGCCAAATATCCTTCTTACCTTCCTCAAATCTAAGTTAAAAATTTTTAAAAATAAAAAAATGGGGAGAACAGCCCAACCAAAAGTAGCATCATGTCCCACTCGATCCATCATACAACTCTCCCTTGCTATACTAACACACACACACACACACACACACACACACACACACACACACACACACACACACACACACACACACACACACACACACACACCACCACAAAATGAGCTTTGACATTTCGAGTTCAGAATCCCAAGTTTTAGAGAAGCGCTCATATGCAGTATCACTTCACACATGAAACGCTGGTACTCTAAAAGAGCAAAATCTCAAATTATCACGTGGTTCTGACTTGATCTACAAACATTCAAAATGGACGACAAGTCATTATTTCACATTTGTAAGGAATATGTGAGGGGGCAAAGAATGGGAGGGTGTGGACATCATGCAGTCTTGTTCACAGCATCAGTCACTTGGTTCCAAATTGTCTGCATTTTCCGATTTTTACAAGCTTTCATGACAAATACATTCTCCTCTGATCATGTCACAGATATAACCAGGCTACCCCAGGCACACATTATACACACAAGTATCAGGCCCAGTGCATCAACAGTTTGATCTCTCCTGTTTGTGTTGCAGTTGTTTTTGTTTGTTTAATAGTCCCAAAAAAAAAAAAACGAAAATGATGAAAACAAAATGGAAAAAGATTTCATAATGCAAAGTACTCTCTGGTCTCCGTGAGAAAAGACAGTGCACATACTATTTGTATCAAGCCTTGTAGCATGCACAGCACGACAAACTATTCCTGCATCATCATCAGTGATTCAGGAATGTGTCACAATACATAAAGTCTGTTAATCACATTCATAGTTCCTGCATCATCACAGAAGTGTCATTAGAAATCACTGCAGGCACCATCAGTCGCAGTCCTAAGTCAACAGCCTTGCCTTGGCCTTGATACCAGGCCCAGGGACCATCTCGAGGTTGACGCTGGTGGTGGTCCGCAGACAGGCCTGTGTCAAGTCATGGGATCAGGGTCAGACACTACAGGCACTGATGTCGGAGGAACTACCTGCTTGGGGGCTACAATCACATGAACAACTGGTTTGTCACTGTCCCACTTGGAATCAGAGGTGACTGGCGATGTTGGCGACTCTAGTTGTTGGTCGTCCTCTAGGGCCGAGGGGCTGGTTTGCTGTCAGGTCTTTGCAGCAGAGGTAAGTTCACCCACTTCCACGATGACTTGGGATCCATGCTGATCTTCAACTGTTTCCAAGATGGCTACAGTTGATCATGCTTACAGCAATCGATCTTCTGGGGAAATGTTGGCAATCCTCACAAAACGTGATACTGTGTCAATGCCGACAAGTGTTGGAACCACCATCAGGCCACCTGAAAATGGTTTTGATGAGGGCGATGCCAGAAGATGGGAGGGAGGATGAGCATGGGCTAGTTACTTTGATGGAGGCTATGAATGTGAAAACAAGAATTGGTATGGGAAAACAAAAAAATGGTCCAGTTAAACATCGTATGGAGAAATTGTCAGCTTCCAATAGATTCAAAATTAAGAATCCTGAAAAGTTTGATCTGACCCGTTTTTACATATGGTTGCAAAGCCCGGACACCAAGACGAAGAAAAAAATCAATGCAGCAGAAATGTGGCTCCGTAGTCGACTTCTCTGAGTCAAATGAACGGACAGAAGAACAATCAATAGCATATTAAGCTATTTAAAGTAACCGAATGTTGAGCACCAATTGCTAAGGTATGAACAACAGAAAGCTTAAATATGTAGGCCACGCGATCAGACACACCAAAACAGATCTGATGTCAATGGTCCTGCAGGAGGAAAGTTGAGGCAAGGAGAAGAAGGGACGACTGCGCACCTCCTCCTTTAACAACATTGCTGATGTCTGAGGTCTGGGGATCCTGGAAGTCGTCCACAGATGTCTCAATGGGTTGTAGTGCGAGCAAAAGTTTTGCTTCACAAATTAAGCTTTCAGCATCTTCCTCCCCAAAGAATCTGGGAAGTTTGTGGGGTCGACGGGTGTACAGGGTGTGGTCACGGTTGGGTCTCTCCTCATCAGCACATCCTATTCCATTTCTTTTCAGTCCCTAACGCTCAGGTTCAGGTTCATATAGCCCAGCCAACTACTGGAGCTAAATCAGGCTTATCACCACGTCAAAAATGATACCCAGGTTAAAATATAAAGGCAACAGTTAAAAACCATGCTCACCGTTATCTTTGCCAATCTAAAATGCAATTAAAGAAAAACACTCATGTAAAATCATGTCATGTGAAATCTGTTACACGGCTGTTTACTGCGGGCTGTTTACTGCAGGCTGTTTAGCTCTACGGCACAGCTGGTTACAAGTCAGGGTGCTCGGCATGGGCAAGACTGGCAGTGGTTCCGGTGAAAAGAAATGGTTGACCACAACGTTGGCTAATTTATCTACTGAATCACGCTGTATACGGCGGAAAGTGGGTCACGCTTGCAGTGAGAGCGGCGCTTGGTTGGGCTGAAGCCGGCAGACAGAAAGCTATAATGTATCACTGTGTTTATCATTAAATCATCAACATCAAACACCTTCAACCAAATGAATTAACAAGACAGTGACAATTCCAGAGATATCAAATATTACTAGTGTCTTAAAACTTTTACATTAAAATACTATAAGTGCATATTAGATCCAGCTAATATAGAGCTCAAATGTTGACAGACGAGAGCCATATATCCACACTACACTGTGACAACAAAGTACGGACAATTCACAAAAGCTCGCATTTAACTCTGAAGCAAATGTGAAAATTGTTGACCATGTCTGCAGCGCCGTGTCAGTCCAGCTTTAAAATGACTGTAGTTATCACAAATGCAATCACGTATCAGATAAATGCCACCAATACTGGCAATAGTCACAAGAAAGTGAAGGGCAAACAGTAATCAAAATACAAGCAAAGTATAGACTACAGAATGACTGAAACACTGCGCACACTCCAAATTTACACACTTACCGTGTTCAGAATAATTTGTTATAAGGCGTACACTCTGGTGGAGCTCACCACGCATTCATCTACATCTATACTTCATAAATTTTTCAATTTCACACAAAAAGACTATTCGTCCTAAAAATCAAACAAGCACAGTGCTAAAATACATTAAGCGGAAAAGATCCTTACATGAATATAAACCCACTCAAAATTAAATCACCCAAATGGGATGGTATCAAATGTAACACAATTAGAGCACCACACAGCCAATTTTAAACAAAACTAAATCAACCAAATTGGACGGTATCAGAAGTAGCACAATGAGAGCATAACGCGGCCAATTTTAGGTAAGCGCAAAAAACCAGTGCCTCAAGATCGGCGTTAGAATGCCAGGAACTAGTCAAGGCAGCAGCTAAATAACCTTGCCCACAGCACAAATGAACAGCCAAAAAATAGGAAAATTGCATCCGGAGGGACATGTTTGAAGAGGTTCTTTAAGGAGTCCGCTATTCAGTGCTTATGCCTCACATCGTACAAGTCCAATGAATCAAGAAAGTGCCCAATGCTCAACGGCTCATCACATGGTATACACTGTGGTACTTCATTCTTGGTCAGGGTCCAATTCTGCCGTCAGTTGTGATGTGATGGTGGTAAGGACTGAAGACAAGACAGAAGTACAGAACAGCACAGGTAGTAAGGCAACATGAGTGTGAAGATCAGGGAAGACAGAGCGGGTGTTTATTCCATCCCAATTGCTCACAACCAGACCGGAGGATAAATGCACACCATTCACACTCTCATGCATATAATTATACTCTACAAGTGAACCGCAATGGCAGCCCCGATAGCCTGCAGGTGAATAACTCTCTGGAACCCCGGAGGCGCCACATTTGTTTCTTCTCGCAAAGTCAGTTGTTTATCTTGCAGTCCATTTTAACAAGGTTCCGCTTCATATTGCTTATAGCCCAGCCGATTACTACAGCCATATCAGGGCTAATACCACATTAAGCCATATAATAAACGTAAACACATACATCAGAAAAAATCTGCACAGTACACAGATTGTTGTTTACATCATTTTGCAAAATACTCACTGAAGTCAAAACTATGAGTAATTTAAGTCAACGAATAAACCTTGCTGAAAGGGATTCTAGCCATGATTTTACATATATAACCAGCTACTATTAATCCAAGAAAAATATCAAACGAGTCAACAGATAACTCAGGGAGTTTATGTGAGCATATTTTTATAGGTAAATCAACCATTCCGTGCAGAAATTGATCGAATAGGTGGTCGAAAACACACATCTTAATCTGGGCACACGCAGTCCAACCATGGTGTACAAAAATGTAATACATCATTACTTGGCAACAATTTATTTCAATATCAGTTCTATTTACAAAAGGAATAAGAATACAAACAAAACTGTATTCTCAGTAGGACTTTGAACACTAGGAATTTGATTCCATGTTCCCGACAAATGGGTATTTGCTGCGCCATGACTTGGTCTGAAGATGCTTTCATGCACTGTAAACCTGAACAGTTTCATTCAGTGCACGTCTCAGTATGCAGACTCTGGTTTATGTTCAGTAATGCTCTTCTCTCAGTTTCACCGAGTATACATCTCAGTATTCGGATTGTGGTTTATGAACAGTATGACGCGCTCAACTTTCAACAGTTTCATCAGTATATATCATATTCAGACTGTGTTGATATACCGTATGGTCTGTCTCTCACCTGAACAGTTTCGTCAGTATATATCTCAGTATTCAGACTGTGATTGATATACCATATGTTCTGTCTCTAACTGTGAAGTTTCATTCAGTATACAGTTCAATATTCACACTGTGCTTTATGTACAGAACGGCTTCTTTAAAACAATTTCATTCAGTACACATCTCAGTATGCAAACTCTGGTTTACGTACAGTAGGGTCCCTCTCTCAACTTTTCAATCTGTATACATCTCAGCATTTAGACTGTGGTTTAAATACAGAATGGCTCCTTTCTAAACATGAATAGTTTCATCAGTACATTAGTATTCAAACTAGTTTAAGCATAGTAAGGTTCCTCTCTGACTTTGAACCATTTCATTCAGATTGTATCTCAGTATTTGGATTGTGGTTTATGTACAGTATGGCTCATCACAAACAGCTCTGTATATGGAATCATACCTTTGTGTATAACATCGTAATAGGTCGACGGGTGCTTCTGCCTGACTCCAGTTTCATTTCAGTCAGTCCAATTACATACTGATGTTCTTTAATGGAAGTCAACAATTCAATTTTCTTAATACCAAATGAGTGGTGCTGCACTGCAACAATGCACCCTCAATGGGGAGAACAGCCTGAGTGTCACACAATAAATCCACTGTGACAAAAATTAATAAATATGAATATAAATGAATATAAACAGTCTTTCAATCATGACCATGCACAACCAGTATCATAAACAAAAGTAAGCAAGGTTACCATTTTCAAAGAAAATGACAGGGGATCCTTCGCACCCTTCAACTGCTTGCTGCTGATCTGTTGAGATGGTGGTCGTCATCTGCTGCTGCACATTGTGTCGATTTCACCTGTGACAAAATAGTTCTTTGTTAAAAATAATCGTTCTGTTTACCTCTACACATTGTCTTATTCAGACTGTTGTTCTAAACAGTTATGTATAACACACACAATCACTGACGGAAGGAAACTAGACATGAATTCGTCGAAAAAAGTGTCTGTCCATTACTTGAACCAGAAAAAAACACGAAAGAAGAATATGAACGTGTATTTAATACAACAAAACAAGACAGGCACAACTTTTTGGCCAACTGACCTTTGTCAAGCGTAAGATTACATACAAACAAACACTAGATACCAAAAATTTGAGAAAATGACTGAAACTTCCCTGCTGTTGTGAACTGTTCCTTTTCTCTCTACGCTTGACAAAGGCCAGTTGGTCGAAAAGTTGCGCCTGTCTTGTTTTGTTGTATTAAATACGCGTTCATATTCTTCTTTCGTGTTTTTTTCTGGTTCCTGTTTGCTTGAACGCAGGCAGTCACACTTGTTTTGGAATATGTCCATTACTTGTTTAAATCTGCCACATCACTTTCATCTTTTTAAAAGACAACAGTTAAAAACCATGCTCACCGTTAATCTTACAAGTCTGAAATGCAATCCAAGAAAAACAGATGTAAAATCTAACAGGTGAAATGATTGTAAGGGAATGAGACAGTAGAGATCGCAATTTCTCTTCAGGGCAGCATTAATTTCCAGGGTGTGGCTCATCTTCTCTCCCTGACTGCTTTACCTTTCCCAACTTTAGAGAAAACCAGGTATCCATTCACAGCTGGGTAGTCTGGACACCACATTCACAAAAGTTCTGTTCCAGCGAGACTCACACCCATGCGAACTCATGCGGTCAGATTGGGAGACGAGTTTTCTACCTTTGTGCCAGTTGCTGTATCTTTAACACCAGTACCAGCAACACAAATACACCAACATACACGGAAACTTCGCCAACACGCACGCGCACCCCACACACACACACAACACACACAGACACACACACACAGACACACACACAGACACACACACTATGCATAATAGTTATCCACTTCACAAATGTCTATGGCTTTAATTCATAATCATCTGAAATCTGTAAATCATTAATACTTACCTTACGGTTCGGACACTGCCGTTGTCAATCATCATGTCTTGACAGCACAGCACTCCTGTTGAAAACGGAAGTCAAAATGCTTAGCATGCAAATACATCATCACATTGTATACGAACACACACACACACGCACAAACACACACAAACGATCTACGATAAACTGTCTAGGATATCATCACATCAGACATCCCCAAAGAACATTTCACCTGTGGAAAGAAGCATGTCAAACTTTAAATCTCCCCGTCAATGCACTTATTCAGGGTGCAGTAATCAAGTGGGTAAGACTTCACACTTTCAATCAGGTCTGGAGTTCAATTCTCCCTAGGTACCTCCCATATAGTGGGTGAAGGGTGTAGATTTTTTTTGACTTTCCACATCCTATCTGCATGTAGAACATCAAGTACACACATATAAGATACTGTAGATCAGGTCAATAATTATTCTCATTATAACAGCGTTTAAAGCCTACTGCATAGCTGCCAACCTTTCAAGTTAAAAAAACTGGAATCATCAGCCAAGGGGTCCAGAGGGGCCGTTTAGGCCCCCCCCGGCGGGATCAAGGGGCAGAGGCCTTTGTGGGGGTTCAGGGGGCAACACCCCCTGAAGCTATTGATTTTTCACCAATTCAAAGTACAAAAATGGCCTCTCCTGGCATATTTAAGCATGAAAAAGAAGTTTTTCCACTAGACTTTCAAAATCCGGGATTTTTTTGACAGATCCGGGATTCCGGGACTGTTTTTCAAATCTGGGAAATTCCCGGAAAATCTGGGAGGGTTGGCAGCCCTGCTACTGATAACTCAAAGCCATGTCTGCGCTCTAACCATTTTCAAATAACACACACACAAACACTGCAATGACCATGGAAAACGGAAGACCTGGAAAAGAAAGTGAAGTACAGGTTTCTTTGCATTATGTAAATCATCTAAAGGTATACCCCCTGGTGTTGGCCACTTTGCCCAATCTATAACCCAGATGATTAAAAAAATTGAACACGAATGCAGAAATATCACACAAATACATAACACAGGCTGGGTAACTCTCAGCGGATCCACTATTTCAGCGGATGAACTAGTTTCAGAGGGAAAATTTTTTTTTTCTGAGGAAATATTTATTGTATTTGCCATCAGAAAATGCATCAATAATGCCTCAAAATTACAGAAATTCTTCAGCTTTGCCCCCCAGACCCCCCAGCAGGGACGTTACCCCTGGGCCCTGGCCAATTTTCAGAGGAAACTATCTTCTCTTACCCAGCCTGATAACACCTGACCTACAGTACCTAAAATAGACTACATAATGATTAACAAAGCATGGAAAACGTAAGTGCTTAATTCAAAAACAAAATCAGATGCGGACTTTGATTCAGACCACATACTACCGACAACAAAAGAAAGATTTAAGGCCTCCAAGTATAACAAAGCAAAAAAACAAAAACAAAAACAAAAAACCTGACACATTCAAAGATCAAGAAATCACTGCTGTATTCCAGTTCAAGATAAGAGATGTCAGTATCAAGCAGGTTACACGGCCAACAGAAGAACCACTAAGACAGGACAAATGGAGAATTGTTGTCCGATGCAGCAGCAGCAGTTAATGGTCTTTACAGGTGACAAGTGAGTACCTAAAATCAGGGCTTAAAATGGGAGGAGGAAAAAAACACTGAAACTGGGGGGGTCTGGGAGCATGCTCCCCCGGGAAAATTTCTTAAAAACCAAATGTAAATCTATGCCATTTCACGCTTTCTGGACATAATTTCAAGAGAAATATATTTAGTGCATAAAAATTGCTGTAAACACATAATTATTACAGGAAGTCATCAAAAGTCTGACCCGCTTCAACAATGTCTGCGCACTCCGCCATTTTGTTTTTTCCAAGAAGCCCGACCGGAAACTTCTTCCAAGAAAAATCAGGGGCCATAACTTGCGCGCCGTTGCTATGAATGCTTGCAAGCCGATCATGGATGCCTTGCTCCTTTCGTTTTTGTTTTTTTGTTTTTTTTGACAAACCGAAATCGCGGAATTCTGCCCAGACGCGGAACATTTTAAGCCCCGTAAAATAGCCACTAAGCAGTCTAAATTTCCTTAGAGTTACAAATACAATCGATATATGTACCACCATCAATTTTAATAGACAGAACACATGGTTAGGCATAATGAAAAACAAAGGTGAATGAACTGGCAAAGCAGAAATTCTTGAAAAATGTCTCGCCTGTTTAAACGAAAAAAAAAAAGTTACATCTAAGCAGGTCAAACATGTCCATACATGCACACACACACACACTAACACACACACACACATACAGGCACAGACACACACACACACATACAGGCACACACACACACACACACACTACAATACTCAGTTCTAGATAACAATGTCAGCTGTCTCTAAGGATCATCTCACCTGTGGAATGGAACAAGTCAAACTGTGAACCTCTCCGCAGACACACTGAAGACGGGTGCAGCAGTCAAGTGTGTAGGATGTCAGATGTCAACAGGAAGGTCTGGGATTTGTCCTTCCCTGTTTACCTCCTGCCCTGAGGGGAAGGAGTGCAATTTTTCTAATCTTCCATGTCAGACCTGCACGCAGAAAATCAAGTATAGCATTAACTACTCTAAGCCTATGTCAGTATTATTATTACTATTATTATTACTATTATTAGTGTTAGTATTATTATTATTATTATTAGAGTCTGAAGCCCACTGCCTGGTCATAGCCATATCACAGCTATGACCATCTCCAGCAAAACACACACACCGAAACATCATTGACCCTGGAAAACAGAAAACTAAAAGAAAACACATCAGTCACGCAATTCATTAAACCTTTGACTCCCGCACCCTATCCACCAACAGCAAGAACTTAACCCTTTGATTCCCTCACCCTTTCCATCAGCTTCCTGCAAGAAGCTGGTGGATAGGGTGAGGGAATCACATGGTTAAGTTTATGCTTTGCTAGCATGGTTGACAATGCAGGATGCTAGTAAACAGGGTGCAGGAGTCAAAGGGTTAAAAGATATGACCTTGGCACTGGCCATTCTAATACATCACCAAGAAAATCCCCATTGCAAATGCAAAAACAACTCTACACAAAGACAGGCATAAAAACAGGCCTACAGTACCTAAAACAGTCACTAAGCAGTTCACATTTCCTTAGAGCTCAAGTTCATATTGTGTAAAGCCCAGCTGAAAACTAGGGCCATATCAAGGTTAACACCATGTCAAAAACAACCTGGTTAAGATAAAAGACAAGTAAAAACCATGCTCACCATTCACCTTGCATATCCAAAATGTAAATAAAGAAAAACAGCCATAAACTCTTTCTTACAGCTCAAAGTACAATTCATGTAAATTGGTATTTCTGTTATCACATCATTTGTTGATGCTTGATTGCTGTTTTCCATTGCAGTCATATCAGGGCTATAACCCGTTTCAAAACCTACTTCAACAAAGAAATATAAAAAAATTAAAATACCATACCGCTAAGCCATTCACCCTGACGCGACATCACACCTGTAGAAAAAAAAACATTTTAAAACACCATATCGCTAAGCCATTCACCCTGACGCGACATCACACCTGTAGAAAAACATTTTAAAACACCACACCATACTGCTAAGCCATTCACCCTGACGCGACATCACACCTGTAGAAAAACATTTTAAAACACCACACCATACTGCTAAGCCATTCACCCTGACGAGACATCACACCTGTAGGGGAAAAAAAAAACATTTCAAAACACCATACCGCTCAGCCACTGACCCTGATGGGACATCACATTTGTCAAAAACATTTTAAAACATCACCTCAGTGCTCTACCACTGACCCTGTAGGACATCACACCTGTCGAAAAAAACATTTTAAAATGAAATTCCGATCAGCCACTGACCCTGATAGGACGTCACACTTGTTGAAAAAACACTTTAAACATCACCTCAGTGCTCAGCCCACTGACCCTGATGGGACATCACACCTGTAGAAAGAACACTTTTATATATCACCTCAGTGCTGAGCCACTGACCCTGATGGGACATCACACCTGTAGAAAGAACACTTTCATATATCACCTCAGTGCTGAGCCACTGACCCTGACAGGACATCATACCTAAGAAACATTTTAAAACCTCACATCAATATCCATCTACTGTTCCTGATAGAACACCACAACTGTAGAAAGAATATCTTAAGATTCACATCAGCTTTTAACTCTGATCGGACATAATTATTATAATACCTGTTGAAATAACATTTTAAAACATCACATCAGAGCTCCGCTAATAACATACATCTGTTGAAACAATTTAAAACAACTCGGTGCCTAGAGACCAACTCTCACAGGACAGCACACCTGTAAAACGAATCATTTAAACATCACATCAGTGCTCATCTATTGACCATGATGGGACATCACACCTGTCAAAAGAATATTTTAAAAATATCAATGCTCAGCCATTCACCTTGAAGGCACATCTGACCTGTAGAAAGAACATTTTTAAAACATCACATCAGTGCTCAAACATTCACCTTAAAGGAACATCATACCTGAAGAAAGAACATGTAAAACATCACATCAGTGTTCAGCCATTGACCCTAATAGGGGACATCACACCTGTCAATTTAAAAAAAACAACCTCAGTGCCCAGCCATTGTCCCTGATGGAACATCACACCTGTACAAAGAACATTTTATATCAGAATGCTCAGCCATTGACCCTAATGGGACATCACACCTGTCAAAAGAAATTTTTTTATAACATCACATCAGCGCTTGGTTCATAACTCTCATGGGACACTACACCCGTAAAAAAAATTAAATAAAAACATCTCAGTGCTCAGCCACTAATCCCAATAAAAACATCATCTCAGTGCTCAGCCACTAATTCTGATGGGATATCACACCTATTGAAAGAACATTTTATAACAAAACATCAGTGTTCAGCCATTGACTCTGACGGGACATCACACCTGTTGAAAAAACATTTTATAACATCACCTCAGCCCTCATCCACTAATCCTAATAGGACATAACACATGTAGTAAGAACATTTCAAAACATCATATCAGAGCTCAGCTAATAACACTGATGGGACACACCTGCTGAAAAAATAACATTCTAAAACATCTGTGCTCAGCCACTGTCCTTAATGGACATCACACCTGTAGAAAAAACATTCTAAAACATCACCCCAAACATTCATCTTGAAGGAACATCATACCTTGAAGAAAGGGCATTTTAAAACATCACATCAGTGTTCAGCAACTGAGCCTAATAGGGGACATCACACCTGTCAAAGAACATTTCAAAACAAAACCTCAGTGCCCAGCCACTGTCTCTGACGGAACATGACACCTGTAAAAAGAACTTTTTAAATCATTATCGCAGTGCTCAGCCATAGACCCTGATGGGACATCACACCTGTAGAAAAAAAAAATTGTAAAACATCACCCAAGTGCCCAGCCATTTAACCTGATGGGACATCACACCTGCAGAAAGAACTTTTCAAAAAATCACCTCAATGCTCAGCCACTGACTTGAAGGGACATCACCTGTAGAAAAAAAACATTTTAAAACATCACCTCAGTGCTCAGCTACTGACCCTAACAGGACATCACACCTGTCAAACAACATCTCTTTCAGTTGTTCAAGATGATGTCTCCGCACTCGGAACGAATTCCATATGTACTAATGTCACAGGTGCCATGTGCATGGTGATCATGGCACTAGCCTTAAGCCTGCACATAAACCCATGAGCTGGCCAGGTCCTGAGGCCATACATAGATGTTTTACCTTGTCTATATCTTATACTGATTTTTCATCAGCCTCCCACTGGAATAACCTTGGTTACATGTAAATGATGTGTGTGAATCTTACCTTCATAAAAGGAACAATCAAATAAAGTAAATAATAAATTTAAAGTCTATATCACAAAACAACTAGCTATTCTGTACAAACTTGTTGATGCCCAAATGCTCAGCCATCAACTAGGTGAAGACTATTTTTTTCATCATAAATAGGTATTAAGTAAGTGAATAAGAAGTAGGTGACTGAATGAATGAAAAATAAAAGAGTGCATAGGTAAACAGGTAAGGGATAAAAATCAACAGTAAATACATGCATATAACCACATGCCCACTAACACACACACATTATATATTCATAAATACACACCCATATCCACACAACATGATGGCCAACAACAACAGCTATAACAACAACAGCAACAACATGCATACATACATATGACAAACTTGCAGACACATCTGGATATATCACATCAGACTCACCTAATAACTGATGGGACACACACCTCTAGACAAAACATTTATAAAACATCTCCGCGCTCAGCCACCATCCCTAATGGGACATCACACCTGCAAAAAGATCATTTTAAAACATCAATACCCAGCCACTGATCTTGATGCCCAGCCACTGATGTTTTGATGGGACATCACACCTGTAAAAAGAACATTTTAGAACATCATCTCAGTGCTCTGCCACTGATCCTGATGAGCCATTACACCAGTAGAAAAAAAAACATTTTAATACATCACATCAGAGCTCCAACACGGTCCCTAATGGGATATCAGTTATCGCACCTGTTGAAAGAATATTTCAAAATATCACCTCAGTGCTCAGCCACTGACCCTGATGGGACATCATACCCTTGTCGAAAGAGCATTTTAATAAAAAATACATATTGACTCAAACGTTTACACGTGGTAACCAGCACAACAATTACGAAAAAAAAAAAGGAATAAAAATGTCAATTTGCAAATACTCACTGCCTGAACCCCCAGTATCTTTGTTCATCAGATCGCCGTCATCCTCGTCTTTCTGGGAAATCATACCCCGCCAACAGAACAGGGAAAATAGATATAATACCTAAAAATACCAAATACTACCCTCCAACCCCACTCCCATACTTTTTCTATCGTCTCACATGTACACTAATGAAATTTAGACCCAACATTAAAGGTAAATAACATGATCTCTAAATAAATTGAATATTATTCAAACGTATCACATCTTAATTTTAAATCTCTAAACTGTAGTTTATAAACAAAGCTGAATTCGGTCAAAATACCATACATAAATGAATTAAAACATTACCCATAAACCAGTTTCATGTTATCACTCATACCTGCATACACTATCAATAATACAATCTACTATGCATACACTATCAATAATACAATCTACTATGCATACACTATCAATAATACAATCTACTATGCATACACTATCAATAATACAATCTACTATGCATTCACTATCAATAATACAATCTACTATGCATACACTATCAATAATACAATCTACTATGCATACACTATCAATAATACAATCTACTATGCATACACTATCAATAATACAATCTACTATGCATACACTATCAATAATACAATCTACTATGCATACACTATCAATAATACAATCTACTATGCATACACTATCAATAATACAATCTACTATGCATACACTATCAATAATACAATCTACTATGCATACACTATCAATAATACAATCTACTATGCATACACTATCAATAATACAATCTACTATGCATACACTATCAATAATACAATCTACTATGCATACACTATCAATAATACAATCTACTGTGCATACACTATCAATAATACAATCTACTATGCATACACTATCAATAATACAATCTACTATGCATACACTATCAATAATACAATCTACTATGCATACACTATCAATAATACAATCTACTATGATACACTATCAATAATACAATCTATTATGCATACACTATCAAAATACAATTACTATGCATACACTATCAATAATTACAATCTACTATGCATACACTATCAATAATACAATCTACTATGCATACACTATCAATAATACAATCTACTATGCATACACTATCAATAATACAATCTACTATGCATACACTATCAATAATACAATCTACTATGCATACACTATCAATAATACAATCTACTATGCATACACTATCAATAATACAATCTATTATGCATACACTATCAATAATACAATCTACTATGCATACACTATCAATAATACAATCTATTATGCATACACTATCAATAATACAATCTATTATGCATACACTATCAATAATACAATCTACTATGCATAACTCAAGGCTACTACGATTTTAACTGCAACAGCTTTAAAACCCTTTCAGTGCCAGTCATTCTGGAATGACGGAAACTCCCAGCACCAGACTGTTTCTGCAGTCGCAGCAATAATAGTCACTGCCTTTAAATGTTTATAACTTCCCTATTTATTAACCTATTCACTTGCTCAAAACTTAAGGGAATCCCCATGCCATGTGCAAAACAAGACCCTCTCTCTACCAAAACAAAAGAGTGATTGCCACAAGAGTAATATGTACTCATCGCAAAACTACGACATCAGCAGTGGTTGTGAAAATGCGACATCAGCAATGAGCCAGGTGGGTGCAAAAATGTTACATCTGCAGTGAGCCACATGGTTGCAAAGATCCACATCGGCACTGAGCCAAGTGGTTGCAAAATGCGACATTGGCAGTGAGCCAGGTGGTTGCAAAAATGTGACATGGGCAGTGAGCCAGGTGGGTGTGAAAATGCAACATGGGCAGTGAGCCATGTGGTTGCAAAATTGCAATACTGTCAGTGAGCCAGGTGGTTGCAAAAATGCGACATGAGCAGTGAGCCAGGTAGGTGCAAAAATGCGACACTGTCAGTGAGCCAGGTGGGTGCAAAAATGCGACATGAGCAGTGAGCCAGGTGGGTGCAAAAATGCGACATGGGCAGTGAGCAGGTGGTTGCAAAAATGCAACATCGGCAGTGAGCCAGGTGGGCGTGAAAATGCAAAATTGTCAGTGAGCCAGGTGGGTGTGAAAATGTGACATCGGAAGTGAGCCAGGTGGTTGCAAAAATGTGGCATCGGCAGTGAACCAGGTGGTTGCAAAAATGTGGCATCGGAAGTGAGCCAGGTGGGTGTGAAAATGCGACATCTGCAATGAGCCAGGTGGTTGCAAAATTGTGACATCGGCAGTGAGCCAGGTGGTTGCAAAAATGCGACATCGTATGTGAGCCAGGTGGTTTCAAAAATGCGACATTGGCAGTGAGCCAGGTGGGTTCAAAAATGCGACTGGGCAGTGAGCCAGGTGGTTGCAAAAATGCGACATGGGCAGTGAGCCAGTGGTTTCAAAAATGCGACATTGGCCGTGAGCCAGTGTTGCAAAAATGCGACATGGGCAGTGAGCCAGGTGGTTTCAAAAATGCGACATCGGAAGTGGGCCAGGTGGTTGCGAAAATGTGACGTCGGAAGTGAGCCAAGTGGCTGTAAAAATGCGACATCAGCAGCGAGCCAGGTGGTTGCAAAAATGCGAGATCAGCAGTGAGCCAGGTGTTGCAAAAATGCGACATTGAAGTGAGCCAGGTGGTTGCAAAAATGCGACATTGGAAGTGAGCCAGGTGGTTGCAAAAATGCGATATCGGATTTGAGCCAGGTGATTAGAAAAATGCGACATCAGCAGTGCTAGGTGGTTGCAAAAATGTGATATCAGAATCGAACTAGGTGGTTGCAAAAATGCGACATGGATAGTGAGCCAGGTGGTTTCAAAAATGCGACATTGGCAATGAGCCAGGTGGTTGCAAAAATGCGACATCAGCAGTGAGCTAGGTGGTTGTTAAAATGCGATAGCAGCGAGCCAGGTGGTTGTAAAAATGTGATAGCGAGCCAGGTGGTTGTAAAAATGCGATAGCAGCGAGCCAGGTGGTTGCAAAAATGCGACATTGGCAGTGAGCCAGGTGGTTGCAAAAATGCGATAATGGAATCGAGCCAGGTGGTTGCAAAAATGCGACATCAGCAGTGAGCCAGGTGGTTGCAAAAATGCGACATCGGAAGTGAGCCAGGTGGGTGTGAAAATGCGACATGGGCAGTGAGCCATGTGGTTGCAAAAATGCGACATCAGCAGTGAGCCAGGTGGTTGCAAAAATGCGAACATCGTATGTGAGCCAGGTAGTTGCAAAAATGCGACATCAGCAGTGAGCCAGGTGGTTGCGAAAATGCGATGTCAGGAAGCGAGCCAGGTGGTTGTAAAAATGCGATAGCAGTGAGCCAGGTGGTTGCAAAAATGCGACATCAGCAGTGAGCCAGGTGGTTGCAAAAATGTGATATCAGAATCGAGCTAGGTGGTTGCGAAAATGCGACATAAGCAGTGAGCCAAGTGGTTGCAAAAATGCGACATGGGCAGTGAGCCAGGTGGTTGCAAAAATGCGACATTGGCAGTGAGCTAGGTGGTTGTAAAAATGCGACATTGGCAGTGAGCTAGGTGATTGTAAAAATGCGACATTGGCAGTGAACCAGGTGGTTGTAAAAATGCGACATTGGCAGTGAGCCAGGTGGTTGCAAAAATGTGACAGCAGTGAGCCAGGTGGTTGGGAAAATACATCGGCAATGATCCAGGTGGGTGTGAAAATGCGACATCAGCAGTGAGCCAAGTGGTTGCAAAAATGCGACAACAGTGAGCCAGGTGGTTGCAAAATTGCGACATTGGCAGTGAGCCAGGTGGTTGCAAAAATGCGACACAGAAAGTGAGCCAGTGGTTGCAAAAATGCGACATCGGAAGTGAGCCAGGTGGTTGCAAAAATGCATCATTGGCAGTGAGCCAGGTGGTTGCAAAAATGCAACATTGGAAGTGAGCCAGGTGGTTGCAAAAATGCAACATCGGCAAAGAGCCAGGTGGTTGCAAAAATGCAACATCGGCAAAGAGCCAGGTGGTTGCAAAAATGCGGTATTGGAATTGAGACAGGTGGTTGCAAAAATGTGACATCGGCGCTGTACGGGTTAAACTAAAACAGTGGGCACAGAGTTCAAATGAGTGAATGTCCAACTTCCTATAGGAAGGTCCTGGGTTTGATCCACCTAGAATCTTGTGGGGACAAGATGGAAATTTTTCCAATTTCCCAGCTTAATGTGGGCAGTCCTGCCACTGCCTACACCCATCCACTTTGTGTGTACATATATGCAAAATGCCAAATATGTACGTTAAAAGTCCTGTAAGCCATGTCAGTTTCTTGCTTACGGAAACATGAAAACAACCAACATGCAAGCCCATCAAAAAAGAAAATGCTTAAAGATCAATATCAGATATACACACATACAGGCATACTTATCTTAGCTCAGGAGATTGCCATCATTGTTGGAACTGGCTCTACCATCATCTCTAAGGATCTGGAATGGGGCATCTCACCTGAAAAACGAAGAAATGTTGTATCTGAAATACACACACGCAGTCACACAACACACACCTCAAACCCCCTCCCACCCCCAACCCCTTTCCCATCACATCCCTCCCTAACTGATAGAACACCCACATCTGTTGAAAAAAAATATATTATAAAACATCTGAGTGCTCAGCCACTGTCCCTGATGGGACATCTTACCTGTAGAAGAAACATTTTAAATCATCACCTCAGTGCTCAGCCACTGACTTGATCGGACATCACACCTGTTGAAAGAACATTTTCATAAAAACACAATCGACTCGAAACGTTTCCATCTGGCAACAAGCACAACAACAACAAAAAGGAATAAAAATTTCAAAAGGCACATACCCACTGCCTGAACCCTCAGCATCTTTGTTCAGAAGATCGCCATCATCCTCGTCTTTCTGGGAAATGACACCTGCCAACAGAACAGGGAAAAATGCTGTAATACCTAAACCTACCAAACGCCAAATACTACCCTCCAACCCCACTCCCATATTTATTCTATCCTCTTAACATGAACGCTAATGAAATCTAGACCTGACATTAAATGTAAATATGATCTCTAAAAAATTGAACAAATATTAACATTTACACATATCTTAATTTTAAATCTTTAAAGTGTAGCTTATAAACAAAGCTGAATTTAGTCTACATAAAAAAATTTTTTGAATACCCATAAACCAATTACATACTATCACTCATGCTTGTACATACAACAAATATTCACACATATCTTAATTTTAAATCTTTTTCAAGTGTAGTTTCTAAACAAAGTTGAATTTAGTCCAAATGCCATTCATAAATAAATTTAGAAATTTATTTTAAAAACCAACTACTATCACTCATGCTTGTACATGCTATCAATAACACAATCTACTATGCATAAGTCAATGATACAACAATTTTAACTGCAACAGTTTCAAACTAAAACAATGGGCACAGAAGTCAAGTGGGTAAATGCTCGACTTCCTATAGGAACGTCATGGGTTCGATCCACGTAGAGCCACTTACTGGTGAGGAAAAGATGAAAAATTTTACAATTTCCCAGGTTAATGTATGGGCAGTCCTATCACTGCCTAGACCCATCCCCTTCATGGTTACACATACGCAAAATGCCAAATATGCATGTTAAAAGTCCTGTAAGCCATGTCAGTTTCTCGCTTATGGAAACATGAAAACACCAAAAATGCATGCCGATCGAAAAAGAAAAAGCTTAAATATTAATATCATATATACACACATAAACGTATACTTATCTTAGCTCTGGAGACCACCATCGTTGTTGGAATCAGCTCCACCATCATCTCCAGGGGTTGGATTGGGACGCCTCACCTGAAACAAAGAAACCAAGCTGTTATATCCGAAATACACACATGCACACACACACTCAACACACCACAGCCACCACCCGCGCAGCACACACACACACGCGCAGTACAACACACACACACGCGCAGTCACACCACACACAACACTACCAGTGTCACACACACACACCGCATCACACCACACCTCACCCATCCCCACACCACAACACGTCCCCCCCCTCCCCACCCCAACCCCTCCCTCCCATCCCAACCTCCATCCAACCCTCCCCACCCCACCCAACCCCATCCTCCCCACCCCAACCTACCCACCCTTCCCTTCCCCAACCCAACCCTGAATGAAATTTAAAAAAATGAAAAATGAAGTAGAATAAAAAATTAAAAAATTTAAGTAAAATTTGAAAATAAACTAGAATAAAAAAAATTCAACATGAAATAAAATTCAATGTTTACCAGTCTCCTACTTTAAACAAAGTCAGCTTTAACTAGTTTAAGGAATATCAATTTACTTTTCTTTCTTTTCTTGTTTAAAGCCCAGCCGACTGCGCAGAGCCATATCAGGGCTATAATCGCTTCAAAAACAAAACCTCAACAGGAAAAAGAAAAAGAAAAGAAAATTAAGTACACATATCAATGCATTCATGCACATAATCTAAGGACAAGCGCCGGTGTAGGACCATTCCGTCCAATTTATCACACAAGGGATATTTAACACACACACCTGAATACAAATATAAGCATACGTAAGGACACCAAGACATATACAAAAACAGGCTTAAATTACCTAAAATTGCTTCCGCATATCACACCTCCTTAAAGCCAAAAATGCACGTAACACATGTACCCAATTATCAATCCGAAGAAAAAAGTATGTAAGACTTTATCTAACAAATACAGGTGAATGGACCATTAAGGCAGAAAATGACAAGCAGAAATGACAGAAAGCAAAGCAACAAGGCAGAAACAAAGAGAGTGACAGAAAAGAGGAAATTTCTAGCACAGAATTTCCAGAAGGTGGAGATACTATTTATACCGAAAGAGCCCCCGGCAACCCAACAGGGGCAATTAACTACTTGACTACCACGTCCACCAATCAAGGCCTCTGTTCTCTGAGCATAATGAAAGCCCACTGTGTCACACTGACTAATAGTAATACAAGGTAGATAATTTCAACATGTATGCCTTGTCCCCTAACCCTGAAATTTAACTCTTTGACTCCCGCACCCTGTCCACCAGCATCCTGTATTGCTATCCAAGCTAGCAAAGCAAAAACGTAACCCTTTGATTCACTCACCCTTTCCACCAGTTCCCTGCAGGAAGCTGGTGGAAAGTGAGCGAATCAAAGGGTTAATTTTTTGAAGTCGGTGGATAGGGTGCAGGAGTCAAAGGGTTAATGAAGCAAGGTGGTAAACATATTTCTCAAGATCAGCGTCATGGGAATGGCATCCACCCGCTCTCATTTATTGCTTCGCCCTCCCAAACCGTGAAAAGTCAGCACCCATTCAATTCTGGGCAAATTGGAGATGGCAAGTACTGTTGTTGTTTTTTTTCACAGTTAGTTCAAAAACTACGATCAGCCATTTTGCCCAATAAACTACATTCCAGTTCAAGGACACAGCAGGGAAATAAGTCATCCAGTAAAAATGTCTAGTGATACTATCGACATGAAGAGATAAGATCAAAGTCAAATGATAAGATTAATCATGTTAAGCGATAACATCAAGCTCAAGTGATACACAAGTGTCACCTCAGTCTCAAGCTTAAGCTTAAGTTTGCACGACTCCACTTGTCTGTTAACAGCCACTGAAGGTTTGCTGCAACTGAGAATCAACGCAACTAAGTAACTTAACTCTTGAGAGTCACAGAGTTATCTCCCATGTAGAATTTCTCAAACCCAAAACAGTTTGCTCTACCCATTCAGCTAGCATAGGTGCAGCCACAAAGCATAAACTGATAAAGTGGTAAGCTCAGAACATAACAGACGCAGCCACAAAGCATAAAGTGGTAAGCTCAGAACATTTCTCTGTTCTGAGCTTACCACTTTATGCTTTGTGGCTGCATCTATGCTAGCTGAATGGGTAGCACAAACTGTGTTGGGTTTGAGAAATTCTACATGGGAGATAACTCCGTGACTCTCAAGAGTTATGTTAGTTGATATGTGAAATTCTCTCTACTTCCCTCTTATTTCCTTTGGTATCAACACATCAGCTAAACATGCAATCAATACAGGTTGTCTCAATGGCCAGGCTGGACGGAAATGAGGTAAATTATACTTTTCTAGGGACCAACATTACTAGGGTGGTGCTCATCTCTTCTCACCTTTTCATTTTCCCCAACCCTGTACAGGGCCAGCAACGAAATCCACAGCGGGGTGGACTGAAGAATGTGTGCACAAAGATTTTTACTGAGACTTAAACTTGAGCAGTCAGAGGCAAGAGCCTCGACCTGTTTAAAACAGACTTTATGCAAACAATGCATACATCAATTATCAAATAACTATGGTTTGCTCAGTGCAGTGTTTGCCAATCCTGTGACAATACGCAAAGAGACTGTGAGCAACCGGAACGTGTTCACAGTAATTTAGAGCGACTGGAATATATCATTCACAATATTATAATGATAATGCCAAGATACTTGAGCAACTGTGATGTGTTCCAGGTTATCATGAGAATATTACACAATACTCAAGAGCAATAATCAGATCAACCGTAAGACGAGTTCCACATGCAATTCATTGTTCTGTTCAATAAAGGGGCTTCCAAAATCAAGATATTTCACATAACACACTTTTAATGGGGGAAAAAAGTTCATGCAATAAACATTCAAAATTACAATATCTAACTCTGATACTAAGCATCAAATCAGCATCAATGTTTAACTGAAAAGATCCCTAGATATGAAGTTTATTTAGTAAAATGCTTGCAGCTAGCAGAATTTAATGTTGACACACATATTTACTTTCTCTGCTTTTTCCTCTTAACTTTTATGCACATTTACTTCAAATCAATTTTAGTATATGCTTTCAATTTATTCCGTTTGTGTTTCATTTTACGAGGTGTCGATTTATCAGAGCACTAATTTAGTAATGGATATTTTTTAATGTAAACTTGTTCACAAGACTTCTTTGCTTTGCAATTGGTGGTGGTGTTTACGCCCTAGTTAGCCATGGAGGTCATCCAAAGGCAGATTACACATGCATTAACAAGACACACAACACACACACACACACACACACAAAATGGGACAACAGAGACCCCTACACACTTACACATAATGTACATAACACAAAATTAACAAAAGCCTATAAACCTTTTAGAGCTTTTTACCTTACATCTGTCATACATAAGATGGCATGAAAAAAAAAGAAAAATTTAGGGCCAACAAGATTATTACTGTTTCCCTATCAATCCCGACTGATTCATTTGCAGTATAAAGTGAGCATATTCTCACTGTCAGAATGCTTTCAAATTTAATCATGCCTTCAACTTATTCACTGGGGAAGCTTTCAATCTCAGTTGTGGTTTGCAATCAAATCACCAAACTACAAAAACATTCCAAACAAGAAGCACTGACCTTGATATTATCTGAATTAACACAGTAAAACCAAATCCACCATATTCTATGTAGTAAACTTTGAAACCAGATCTATCGCTCACAGTATCAGCATCTAGTGAAATCAGATCTACCATCATCTATGCAACCAGAAAACTTAGAGAGCACAACCAGATTTATCATCCTTCATCAGTTTATGTACACACCTGAAAACATGTCTATCATACTCTAAGATCACATGCCAAACCAAATCAATCATCCTCTATGTACACATGTATGTGGAGAAAGATCTATCATCATCTAGGTTACATATGTGACACCAAATCTACCATCACACATGTACACAGACAAACCAGATCTATCATCCTCTACACACACTGTGAAACTAGATCTTTCATTTTCTATGTACACATGTGAGAACTTAAGAGAACAACAGAAACTGGAAAACAAGAGCTGGAGAACAGTAACTTGGGAGAACAAAATAAACTGGGAAAACAACAGAAACTGGAGAACAATAGTTGGAGAACAACAGTAACCTGAAGAACAACAGACAGAACAACAGCTGGACTAGGAAAGCACCTTGAAGAACAACAGTAACTTGGAGCACATCAGAAACTGCAAGAACCACAGTTGGAGAACAACATTAACTTGAAGAACAGTAGAAACTAGGAGAAAACCACCTAGAGAACAATAACCTGAAGAACGACAGTAACTTTGAGAACAAAAACTAGAACAGTAACCCTGAAAACAATAGAAACCTGCACAATAGTGACTTGGAAAACAACAGTTGGAGAACAAACGCAACTTGGGAGAACAACAGAAATTTGGAGAATAGAAATAAGAACAGTAACCTAGAGAATTGTAATTTTGTCAACAGTAGCAATTTGGAGAACAGCAGAAACTTGGAGAACAGAAATTTGGACAACAGTAACCTGCAGATGGGCAAACACTGGGAGAACAAAAGGAATTTGAAGAAAAACAGAAATGTTCAAAATCAAACAAGTAAGTAACTATGGTGCGAAGCGGGTCATCTAACCACTGACTGAAAACACGTTTCTTTTAAACATGAGTGAGGACAATGAAGTAACTCTGAATTTTCATATTTACATCTTTGTCAATTTAACAATATTGCTGGACTGAGAAAAGCACAGTTGCTAGAAAGAGAAAACCACAGTTGCTAGGCAGAGAAAACACGTCTTAGTCCACGTGATCTTGAAATCTGTATTTTCCATGCCTATTTCTATAATGTTGCGCGATTATTGGTCAGGGTGTGCGTTTTGTTGCTAACCTAGTTCACCTCTACAGTGTCAACACTTTTTTCTCATTTCTGAAAGGTAGGAATAGGGGGGGGGGGGGGGGTTCCCACATAAACAGCGAGTTGCTCTCCTTGTGTAACAGCATGTTGCCTCAGTATGGTGGCGTCCCTTATTATCCTTCACTTCTTTTACCCATGTTTAAAGCTAGACCATTTCACCATTTTGCATATTCATATCTGATATCTTTTTCATGCAATCAAATTCCTTTTATTTTGTCCAATTGTAGACTCATTGTATATCTACGGTCTAAATACTTCTGTTTTTGTTGCACATCAGTTTTTTTAAGGGAAAACTTGAAATGATTATTTTTGTCTATTACATTTCTGCTCAATTTCTTGTATAAAACAAAACTCCCTGGTTCCCCTCCATTTCTAGCACCTAAAAATAAATACCTCGTACCTTTCTGTCTTTTGGGTTTCATCTCACACGTCTCAAGGCAAAATTTCTTGTATTCTTCAAAATGCGGACTCATCAGAAAGAGAATCAGCGCATTTGTGCATTACACATTAAACTACACATACATGCATGCACGCACACACACACTTTTTCCTTAGAGCCAAGACAGCAGTCAACCCAATTATCAATCTTTAGAGAAAGTATGCATTGTAAGGCTTTATAGAACACATACAGGTGAATGGACCAGCAAGGCAGAAAATGATAGGAGGAAATGACACAAAGCAAAGGAGGAAGAAACACTGATACTGATACAAAAGAGGAAATTTATAGCACAGAATTTCCAGGAGGGGATACTATTTATACTGAAAGAACCCCTGGCATCCCCACTGGGGAATATATCTATATGCAACATGTGGATACAAAGGTCCACTTGAACCCACACTCACTTTAAACAACATGATGGAAGTTTTTTGCTTTTGTCGATCAGAATGAATCTAGATCATATATGTGTGTGTGCGTGTGCTACCACCTACAGTGTGCTGGGGCTCTTGGACATCACGTCATTAGATCATATATGTGTGTGTGTGCTACCACCTACAGTGTGCTGGGCTCTTGGACATCACGTCATTGTCAGTACCAGACTATTCCCATCACAAAGCCAGCCTGAAGGTAGTCACACTCCCCTCCGAGTGTGTTACCACCTACATTATGCCGGGCACTGGATGGACGTCACCTTGTGGTCAGCACTAGCTATTGCCATCACAAAACCAGCCTGTAGGTGGAATCATTTCCCCACTGAGTGAGGCCACCTACACTGCAATGGTTTTTGGTGGACATCACATCATCAGCACCAAGCTACTGCCATCACAAAACCAGCCCGAAGGTAGTCGTACTCCCATCTTGAGTGTGCTGCCACCTACAGTGTTCTATGCTCTTAGGTATTGCTTACCTCTGAGAGCGAGGCCACCGACAGTACACTGTGCTTTTAGTAGACGTCACGTCACTGTCAGCACTAAACCAGCCTGACGATGGGTTCACTCCTCTCTGAGCGTAAGGCCACCTATGGCATGCTGGTCTCTTGATGGATGTCACCTCACTGTGAGGACAAGTCTATTCTCGTCATAGAACCAGCCTGAAGATATTGCTCTACCATCTTCAGTGTGCTGCCACCAATAGAAATCTGGTTTGTCTTTGCGTCATGTCACATCACTGTCAAGATGACCAAGAGCCAGGTGGGCCAGGAAGTGGGCAGTGTTTACTGTGAAAATTGCTCTGTATGGATCTTGTAAACAGTTAGCAGTGACCAGAAACTACTTGTTAGGGTGACATTGTTTGAAGCTCTTAAAAATGCTCTGACAACACTTACAACTAGCTGTAGCCTCACCGATGTCACACTGAAAACACACTGCACAAGTACTGTTTGTAAATGACAAGCCTTATATTCTAAGGAATAAGGCAGAATACAGTAGAACTATTGTTACTGTTACTGTTGTTTAAACCCCAGCCCATGGCGTAGAGCCATATTAGGGCTATATCCAGTTCAAACCATACACAATACTTCAACAGACAAAAAAGGCAAAAGAACATTAAGTACACATAAGAGAAAGTATTAGGACTTTATAGAACACATACAGGTGAATGGACCAGCAAGGCAGAAAATGACTGGAAGAAATGACACAAAGCAAAGGAGGCAGAAAAACGCAGTGACAGAAAAAAATTTCTAGCACAGAATTTCCAGAAGATGGGGATACTATATATACTGAAAGAGCCCCCCGGCATTCCCACAGGGGGACAGTATTTATAACTAAGTCACAGGCCAAAAGCTACTGAGAAAAGTTTCGAAGTGTGAGAAGTCACAGGCCAAAAGCTACTAAGAAAAGTTCCATAGTGTGAGAAGTCACAGGCCAAAAGCTACTAAGAAAAGTTCCATAGTGTGAGAAGTCACAGGCCAAAAGCTACTGAGAAAAGTTCCAGTTTGACCACCACCATCACCCCCTCTCTCTCTCTCTCTCTCTCTTCTCACACACACACACACACACACACACACAATTTTGCCTACTTTCTTCTCAGAATTGGTTTTGTAGATATCCCAAATATCCACTCTCTCCAACTGAAATCAAACCTCTCTACCTCTGCGGCAAGTTTAAAAAGAATAATTTGGGAGGGGGGTGGGGGAGCGACAGACAAAAGGCACATGTATTCTCTCTCTGATTCTAACATCTCCCTTAGAATAACTTGGACATGACGGGGACGGGAGCATTTCCAAAAGTCCACTTCCACTTTTTCATCGGGCAAGTTCTACGATCAGTAAGTGAATATCACTCACTACAAGGTCTGGTCAGTTTAGTCAACTCTGTATATTTCCGTCTTCCCTAAACTTGTGAATAGACGTTAAAAAAAATAATGAACGAATGATATTTCTGTCTTGTTTTCATGTAACACCATGAAATGATCATCCGTTTTCTTTACATAAATGCTGACAGCCAAAATGACACTTTACCAACTAAACCTGTCTGTCGCCTTATCAGATTCAATTTCATCGCTTCAAAGGGGAAAATCTCAGTCATCAGAATTTAATCAATAGTAACACTAACAGTTTAACAATCACATACAAGGATGAATACTTGTTCTATGACTGCAAATCGAATGATACGACTTCTTCCTTCTATTGTTCCCTACCTTAGTATGTACATGACTTTAAATCTTCCAATTCTTTATTTTCAGAATTGTTCATACCTTTAATGGATTTTACATAATATGGTTGAAGATAAAATGAAGAAACTGCATCTTGGAATGTTAGAACAATGCTCCAAAAAGGAAAATTAGAAAATGTCAAGATAAAAATGCAAAGATCAAACATTTTTAGGGACTAGGACATCAGGGGAGGCGAGATGGAAGGAAGAGGGCATGGCAATATCTGGCAAGCATTAAAATTATATATTCTAGCGGGGGCACACATGAAAGTGATACGGATAAAGGGATCATAATGGACAATGACAAGTCAAAGTCCATCAAGGACAATGACAAGTCAAAGTCTATCAAGGACAATGACAAGTCAAAGTCTATCAAGTCAAAGTCTATCAAGGGCAATGACAAGTCAAAGTCTATCAAGGACAATGATAAGTCAAAGTCTATAAAGGACAATGACAAGTCCAAAGTCTATCAAGGACAATGATAAGTCAAAGTCTATCAAGGACAATGACAAGTCAAAGTCTATCAAGGACAATGATAAGTCAAAGTCTATCAAGGACAATGACAAGTCAAAGTCTATCAAGGACAATGACAAGTCAGTCTCACGAGGACAATGACAAGTCAAAGTCTATCACAGGACAATGACAAGTCAAAGTCTATCAAGGACAATGACAAGTCAAAGTCTACCAAGAGGACAATGACAAGTCAAAGTCTACCAAGAGGACAATGACAAGTCAAAGTCTATCAAGAGGACAATGACAAGTCAAAGTCTACCAAGAGGACAATGACAAGTCAAAGTCTACCAAGAGGACAATGACAAGTCAAAGTCTATCAAGAGGACAATGACAAGTCAAAGTTATCAAGGACAATGACAAGTCAGTCTATCAAGGACAATGACAAGTCAGTCTATCAAGAGGACAATGACAAGTCAAAGTCTATCAAGGACAATGACAAGTCAAAGTCTATCAAGGACAATGACAAGTCAAAGTCTATCAAGGACAATGACAAGTCAAAGTCTATCAAGGACGATGACCAAGTCAAAGTCTATCAAGAGGACAATGACAAGTCAAAGTCTTTCAAGGACAATGACAAGTCAAAATCTATCAAGGACAATGACAAGTCAAAGTCTATCAAGGACAATAAGTCAAAGTCTATCAAGGACAATGACAAGTCAAAGTCTATCAAGAGGACAATGACAAGTCAAAAGTCTATCAAGAGAACAATGACAAGTCAAAGTCTATCAAGAGGACAATGACAAGTCAAAGTCTATCAAGAGAACAATGACAAGTCAAAGTCTATCAAGAGGACAATGACAAGTCAAAGTCTATCAAGGACAATGAGTCGAATGACAAATCAAAGTCTATCAAGAGGACAATGACAAATCAAAGTCTATCAAGAGGACAATGACAAGTCAAAGTCTATCAAGGACAATGACAAGTCAAAGTCTATCAAGGACAATGACAAGTCAAAGTCTATCAAGGACAATGACAAGTCAAAGTCTATCAAGGACAACGAGTCGAATGACAAATCAAAGTCTATCAAGAGGACAATGACAAATCAAAGTCTATCAAGAGACATGACAAGTCGAAGTCTATCAGACGATGACAAGTCAAAGTCTATCAAGGACAATGACAAGTCAAATCTATCAAGGACAATGACAAGTCAAAGTCTATCAAGGACAATGACAAGTCAAAGTCTATCAAGGATGATAAGTCAAAGTCTATCAAGGACAATGACAAGTCAAAGTCTATCAAGGACAATGACAAGTCAAAGTCTATCAAGGACAATGACAAGTCAAAGTCTATCAAGGACAATAAGTCAAAGTCTATCAAAGAACCTGGGCTATATCAGATTGAGTTTTATTAGCTAGAGTGGAGGGCAAGTATATGCGTCAACACCTGCACATTCAGAGGAAGAAACAGACAACTGCTATACAGAATTAGCAGCCAGGGCTCAATGAGTCAATAGAAATCACAAGACAGTACCTTAATAACAGGAAATTTCAATGTTTAAGTGAGACAAGAAAAAGATGACATAGTTTGACCTCAAGGTTTTAGCATGCGAAATTGAATTGGAGATAAAGCTTGTTGAGGGGCACAAGCAAATGATTTCGTAAGAAACACTTGGTCTGAACAACCTAACAAAAGAAAATGGATTGGATGAATCCAGGTGACAGAACAAGAAATCAAACCAATTACATCCTGATAAACAGATTTTTATATTCTTCACTGACAGCAAAAACATTACCAAGTGTTGACTGCAACAATGACTACACCCCTGTAATGGGTAAATTTCAGCTGAAACTAAAGAGAAGAAAAACCACCAATATAATCAAAATACATTTTGGACTCAGGAATTTT
This sequence comes from Monoplex corrugatus, assembly GCA_030674185.1. Classification (NCBI taxonomy): domain Eukaryota; kingdom Metazoa; phylum Mollusca; class Gastropoda; order Littorinimorpha; family Ranellidae; genus Monoplex; species Monoplex corrugatus. Next base: position 11,189,019 of record JAPXFY010000032.1, on the reverse strand, counting down.
CACTTTACAGCAAAACTGCCATGAGAAACCTAGAAGAATGCCCTAACATACAGGTTGGTGGAAAAATTATAACTTTCGTTGTACAGATGACACTGTTCTAATTGTGGAAAATGAAAAAGACCTACAAAACCTTATGAATATAACAGAAACAGAAAGTAGAAACAAAGGACCACAGCTAAATAGCAAGAAGGTTGAAGTCATGGTAATCAGTTTAAAAAAATAAAAATAAAAAAAATCCCCCCCATGCAAAATCACAGCAAATGGAACCACACTGAGATAGACTAATAAGTTTAAACATCTGGAACAGTCATCTTTCCAGTTGGCAGATGAACATTAGAAACAGTCAAAAGAATCGGCCAGGCTACAACAGCATTCAAGAAAATAAGCGTTCCTGTCAATTAACATCAGGAAGACAATTCTTCAGTGCTGTATAGAACCGATATTGTTGTACAGATGTGAAGCATGGACAGTCAATAAGCAAATTCACAAGATTGGAGCAGCTGAAATGTGATCTATCAGTCTACCAGTAATACATATCAATGACCCTGGAAAAACAGAAGTGTTCACCAAACACCAGAAAGAAGTAGAGTTTGTTTGCATGTGACCATACAAAAGTGTAAACCACACAGAAAGACAGAAATCTGAATATGACAACAGAAAACATGTGTACTAGTCCTCTAAATGCTAAAGCAGAAAATATATAAGCATATATCCCCTAAATGCCAAAATATGAGTAAGATCACAGAAAAAAGACACCAAACAGAAAGACAAATCTGAATACATTAACAGAAAATACATGTACTTAACCCCTAAATGCAAAATATCATCGCAGAAAATAGATACATATCCCCTAAATACCAAAATAGATTACAGAAAATAAATATTTCATCTGTTAACCCAGAAGTCTGAATGTCATCTGAATCATTACTAAACAAGTTGCCTTGTTCAAAAACAAAGAGAATCGTGAAGACAAACTTTCAAAAAACAAACCAGCGAATACTTCCTGCTGGATCATGAAGGCAAATTTTCAAAAATCCAGTGAATGCTTTCTATTTGATCATGAAGGCAAATTTTCAAAAAACATAACCTGGTGAATACTTCCTACTAGATCGTGAAGGCAGATTTTCTAATCATCTAGTGAATACATCCTACTGGATCAAGACGGCAAATTTTCAAAAAAGTAATCCAGTGAATACTTCCTAAATTTGAACTTGCTCTACAACATCAAAACTTAGAACTGCCAAACTTATAAACTGCTTTAAACTCAGTAAATGAATGATGTTGTTGCTGGAGGTGGGTTTTTTTTTTGTTTTTTGTTTTTTTTTGTTTACATTTTCATACTCTTTTTCATTTTAACTAAATGAATTTAAGCAACAAATCAAAATTGTAAAGCAAACTCGAACCTGAATCACTTCAAAACTCAATACTGCAACTTCTCAATTCAAAAACTTAAAACTCAATCATGTCAAAACTCAAAACTACAAAAAGTCTCTCAAAACTACTCGTCAAGCTAATCTACACATGCCCAACACCTATGCCTAGGCCCAACTTTCCAAATGGCCAGGAAATCCACAAACTGGCTATCAGTCAGGGTGGGGGCAACGAATCTTTGTTGATCATACCCATAGGCACATGTGATTTTCAGCTGGCCTACCTGCAACTCCTTCCTCTCCACCTGCACCCCTATCTTTACACCTACTCCTGCACCTGCCACCTCATCACCTACCCCAGCACCTGCCACCTCCTCGCCTAACCCAGCGCCTGCTACCTCTATCTCCTCTACCTGACACTCTCCTAACTCCAACTCCTCTACAACCCTCACATTTACTGCATGGACGCAAACCTTTACCAAGTGTACCACTCCAGCATACCCCAAACTTCTATCCTCTAGTCCAACACTATCAGGAACTGCGTAATAAAAAACACCACCACTACAGGACTCTGTAATGACCATAATTGTAATGACCATAATTAAGTTTAATTCAAGCTGAACGATCTAGCGATTCTCAAAATGTATAAACAGAAATAGAAAGACTTCAGACGGAACTCAACAAAAGATAGTATCCTTGACGAGCGGAGCACAAAGGATGATACAGGCTGAAAGTCACTGGGCCAAACGTGCTGCAGTGGAGCATAAAGAAGGGTGCACTCCTCTCACGGCATAAAAACAGCTCCAGGCTCTCCATGAACAGGGACAGGGATAAAGTGATGATCTGGAAAAGGGAAAGCAGGTAGACCCTCGGGAACAAAAGAAAACGAGGATGGACCTTAGTAAAAACAAGCCAGGAAGGACAGGCAACAGGAGATTGCTAAGACCGACGACGACTGGCAACCAGTCTAAATGATGATGCTAACAAGCGAAATGCCCAAACGCCCTGATGGATCCCCTGGAGGAGAACATGCCAGGTGTGGGCAAGACCCAGGGTTGGTGGAAGCATGTGGTAGAGCGGGAGCATGTGCACTATAGTCAATTTGGTGGCTGCATTTCTGAGGTTGTGTCATTGTTAACCTTCAGGGAGACTGCTAGTTGACATCTATATGTTGGAATACCTTGCAAGCCTCTCCATCCATGTTCAGTTGTGTCTGCCGTGTGCAATTTAAGCCTTGTGCAGTGTTATCTGTTTGCATGGTGTTGTGGTCTCCCAATTCCCTATTGTGTACAGCTAAATGTTGACTGGAGCCCTGTGGTCCATGCCAGGAAGAATCCTCAACACATTCATATTCAGCCACTTATCTTTTCTCATCCACACCATTCACTTGAACAGTCACACACGCACACACGCAGCCATTTCCTTTGATACCCATATGGTGACACAACGAAGCCAATCATCCAGCATTCATCTGGTCAAGTCCTCCCCTGAAACAGGAAAAACAAAGTATTGTTAACTCTAAAACACATGCTTTCCAATCATGAGTGGTTCAACAAGTTTGCCAAAATCAACAATCACCGTTTCAGGTGATAGTCACTATCATGTTTAGTGATATATGAGTTAGCCAGATGGGTAAATGTTGGACCTTCAAGGCCCTGGGTTCGATCTGCCTAGATGTCTTCTACCTGATGGGTAAGGGTGGAGATTTTTCCAATCTCCCTGGTCAGTGCATGTGCTGATCTGCCAGTGCTTAAAGTTTAAACCCACTCAGTGTATATATCCATGGAGAATGTCAAATACACACATTTAAGAACCTGTAACTACAGTGTATGACATGTCAGTGGCTGGCTTATGCAAATACAAAAACACAGCATGCACACCCACAAAAGATGAGAGTATGTAGATTGTGTAACAACATATGGACTGCACAGTCTGGCAAAACAAAGTACATACATGCATCCTGGAAAAATCAGAACATTACAGGACAAAATTAAATAAAAAACTGCTCAAGCAATGGACTCAGTTTACTAACAAAGAAGCACTCTGCATGTCTAATTCAAACTATTATTAATACTTTTAAATTAAATGAATAGTATTAACTGTTTAACTTTAAGCTCAGCCAACTGTGCAGAACCATATCCAGGACATAACTAAAATTAGTAAAAACACATTTTCTTGATCCTGAAAAACTGGAAAATAAATCTAAGTACATAAGTCAATATATTTGTGCCCATACTCCAAGGATAACGCCCTGGCATTGACTATTCTGCCCCAATTTATCACTGGAGGATATACCACTGGTGTTGACCAGTCTGCCCAGTCAACTGGTGCTCCATTCCATCTACCTGCCATACTGATGACTGGATCCTTCCAGATATGGTTTATCTAACATTACCACAGTCAGTTTTTCCTAATCCAGTCATCCTTCCAGAGAGATATGGTTTATCTAACATTACCAGTCAGTTTTTCCTAACTGGAATCACTGCCGGAGTCAGTTTTTCCTTGCCAGAATTCCCTGGAGTCAGATTTCCAACTTCCAAGCCAGAATTCCCTGGAGTCAGTTTTTCTCAGCCACAATTCCCTCGAGTCCATTTTTCCCCAGCCACAATTCTCTGTATTCAATTCTTTCCTAGCCACAATTCTCTGGAGTCTTTTTTCCAAGCCAGAATTCCCTGGAGTCATTTTTTTCCAAGCCAGAATTCCCGAGTCATTTTTCCAAGCCAGAATTCCCTCAAGCGAGTTCTCCCTGGCCAGAATTCCTTGGAGGCAGTTTTCAAACCAGAATTCCTTGGAGACAGTTTTCCTAATCAGAATTGTCTGGAGTCAGTTTTCCCTGGCTAGAAGTAGAATTCTTTGCGGCCAGTTTTCCTGGCTAGAAATTCCTGGCCAAAATTGTCTGGAGTCAGTTGTTCCTAGCCAAAATTGGGATGTTTTTCCTGGCCAGCCTCATACATTACAATGTTTATACGGTTGATGTGTTGGTCAACACTTCCTTGGAATGGAGCATATGAAGAGGGGAATTAACATCAACACAGACAGGGGTGCATGTATGTATACAACCCAATTTTCTTTCTTATTAACTAAGTTATTGGAAATTGTCCGAGCAGAATGAATCGTCCTTCAATCCGCGTATTACCTATTTGAGTATTTCCATTTATACCCCGAATTTTTTAAGCATGCCCCACATCAAGTGAAAATGGGCAGCTTTTGCCTGTTTAGTTTCTGCCAGCCACACGGTCCCTCCCGCCCTTCCTCTTAGGGGCAGCCACAGCTGCAGCCATTTCCTTCTCTTTCCCCTATGTAAAAAGTGTTGACTGTGTCTCCCACCCGATTTTGCCTTCACCAGAATTATTTTAGACCCCAATTGCTGCTTCTTTAATCCAGCTGTCTTTGTGGATTATATCCGTACTACACAAGTCTAGATCCATCTTCATACTGTGCTGTAAAAATAGAATAAAAAAAAATTTGCTGGCACTGACTGTGCTTGTGCTACTGCTAGGAGACATCTGGCCATCTGGCTAGGAGCCATTCAGATAGATAAGTGAAAGAATGTGAATACGCCTAAAGCTAGTAAAAGCCAAGCTTGACCCAGCTCGCACACTAAGAGTAAACGAAGTTTTCTTGTTTTCTTTATTCTTCCCGATGGATTTATCATCTACTTTCTGTGGTTGTTTTGCAACTTATTTTCATCATCATTGTTTTCTGGTCCCACTTTGTGTTTAGTTTGCTTTAGTTTACTTCTTGTGTGGAGAGAAAAAAAAACATACAAGGCTTAAGCTGGTTGGTGTTCTACTGTGATGGTTATACACCACCTGACTATGCCTGTAAAAATTATGGATGCAAAAAAATACTCTGAAAGAATTCATTTAGAGAGACTTAATGCACTATATACAATCTGTGGGAGATCAAAGAAAGATTGTGAGATGGACAAAACATGCAAAAGTATGCAACAACTACGCATCTGACTTCATATTTTTCTGGGTAAATCGTTTCCAATGAAACTTTCAGTCAGCTATATTTTGTTCAAACTGCTACAAAAATATATGCTGTAAAATAAGTATCCTCTCCATCCAAGATAACAATAAATGATGTCAAGCCTGCCACAGAAAAGAGCAATCAAAAAATCTAATCTGGACACACTTTGATCCCTCATTATTCCCAAACATACTCGAGTCTGTGTTCACTGGGTACAGTGATGGGGGTTTGGTCTTGGCTTACACAGCACGCTGGATGGGGAGGGGTTCATGCCACTGTCAACATGCTGGAGAGCCTGGGGAATGACACTATTGACAGTGACGGACCGAGTATACTGATAAAAGAACAACAGTCTCCAATGATACAGACAACTCCACAAAAAAACAACTGATAAGTGACGAGTTCAGACAGCAGAATATAATGTAATGTAGTTGAGTAAATGTAAATAGATCTAGGCTCTATACTTTAACATACCAACTTCATTGCATTGTTGATTATTTTGATACACGTATAAAACATGCCACAGCAACATAACTGATAGTGATAGTGCAGTATATAAAGAAAGACGTGTGCACCCTTGCGTGCATGTGTGTGTATAACTATAAGTGTGTACACTGAAGTACAAACACTCCCGTCTCAAGGAAGCATTTCTTGGCAAGTGAAGAGAAGAGTGACACTTATTACCCACTGCCTGTGGTGCACATGTTCCAAAGACCTGGATGGTGGTGAGTGATACCAGTGGTGGCTAGACTTAACTTTTAAAATGCAAAGTATGAACGGGAAGAATACTTCCAAGCACCACACAGCATGAACTGAAGTTGAAGCTTTATTCATTGTCCGTGCATGAACATGTAAAGTCTGTATCATGGCATGAAAGTAAACCCTTATTACGTGCAGATTACTTTCTCCTTTCTCTGTTGTTTGTACTCGTGAACTTCAGACTACTTCATCAAAAATATAGTTACGAGTCAGACATAAACAGTGTAGAACCACGGGTACTAGAATTGCTTGTTGCTTATTAAAAAATCAATGCTGGCACTGACATAGCTGGCCGTCGCTTTGTATGTTTCACGGCACTGAGCAGCTGTTTCGTCTTTCGCGGTGGCTCAGTGAGTGCGTTCAACTATTGTTAATTGTTGTGCACAGCCATATCAGGGCTATAACCGCTTCAAAACATTTCTAAAAGAAAAAAAAATTAAGTAGGCCTACATGTACCAATGCATTTGCGCTACTAATCTAAGGATATGCCCCCGGCGTTGACCACTCCAATTTATTGCACAGGGGTTTTAAAAAAAAAACACCTGAATACAAATTTAAGCATACCCAAGGACACCAAAAACATATAAAAACGGGCATAAATTACCTACAATTGCTTCCGCATATCTTTATCTTACCTCCCTAGAGAATTATCAATCCTAAGAAAACGTACACAAGACTTTATTGAACACAGACTGTATCATACAGGTGAATGGACCAGCATGGCAGAAAATGATAGGAATGACAGAAACTGAGAAAGCAAAGGAACAAGGCAGAAACAAAGACTGAAAGAGTGACAAAAGAAGAAATGTCTAGCAGTAGCACTAAAAGCTCCCCCTCCCCCTGGCATCCCCACAGGGGGCGGGGGGGGGGGGCAGTGCGTTTAATCCTAACTAAACAGTGGCCTGAGTGGGATGTGCAAAGCCATGGCCCAGAATTTAGACAACCTACATATTTAGATATTAGGCTACACTCTGAAACAGTGAAAGATTAATTTATCATGTCACACACTGAGCCATTTTCATAGCCTACTCATTTCTAATTCACAAATAGTTCAGGAAAAAAAATCAAGTTTCTTTCCTTAACACACTTTCATGAGCAGTGTATCATTATTCAGCGACTCGAACGTCTTGTGTGAATTAGGCCTGTGGTATGTCTAGATCTAGACGTGACCCGAGCCGGCCGATGCCGCGAAGGTGAACAGGTTCGAGAGAATGTGCCAAATTTTACTTGAAACAGCAGCAACTCGAAAGAAACTGGATTTATCATTATGGGATGCTGGAACAGGCATCTTACATACAACTGTTCAAATTTATACGACAATATCTAATTTACTTACCCCAACCCGAAGCCATTTCAATAGATTAACAAGTCACCATCACTACAGGAGCCAACACCACGAGCGTCTTCTCTGTACAGAAACTTCCGACGAAAAGAACACGAAACGCGCGCATTGGTTTTTTGACCAATAAAATTGTGGGTGAGCTGTTGTCGCTACGTCACCGCAATACAGCGGAAACAAGACAGTCAAGACATTAGAAAAATTCTATTTTTCACAGTTATCCACCATATGTGTTGGGTAGCCTAACTGAAAACAAAGCGACAACAAAAACAAAAAACAAAAACAAAAAACAAACAAAAATGTCACTCAAAACATTTGTAGATCTAGTTCTGAACTGTGATTGAGCGACCAGTTTGTCATGTCCGATTATTAAGCAATCAGAATACTTTACATTCTTCTCTCTGTCTCTGTCTGTCTTTGTCTCTGTCTGTCTGTCTGCCTCTCTCTCTCTCTCTCTGTCTCTCTCTCTCTCTGTCTCACCACACACACACACAACACACACACCACACACACACACACGCATGCACACACGCACGCACATATTACGCACACATGCACACGCACGCGAACACACATGCAGTACAAATGCATGCACACAGACATGCATATACACATATGCACTTGTGCGGGCACTCACATACATCACGCATGCACATATGCACACACATGCAAGCATGCACACATACAACACACATCCACACACACATACCACACATAGCCTGCGCATGCACGCGCACACACACACAGATACACACACACCACACACTCACACCCACACACACACAACACACACACACACACACACACACACACACACACACTCACACACACACACACACACACACACACACACACACACACACACCAAAACAAACACCCCCCGCCCCATGCTTTGATGTGAATCGGCATTCCCTTTTGTTAAAACGGCCCTGACCCTATGTTTGTGCCAGCAGCCATCCAACACACCCCACTCTACCCCTTACCAAAAGGGTGCGTGTAAATTGTGCGCGTGCACGGTGCGTGCGTGTGTGTGTCTGTGCGTGTGTGTGTGTGTGTGAGAGAGAGAGAGACAGACAGACAGACAGAGAGACATGCAAAGCATGTGTCACGTGCGTATTCAAATGACCTGACCTCCACACTGTTCTCCTTTCCCATACGGCTGTCTATGTCAGAAGTTAAAAGACAGAATGAATCAGATCGGGTTTTTCTCTCTCAAATTTCTTTGTACTACATGTATGTACGAGAATGAACCAGACTGCTATGATTCACTATAGTATTTGTGGGACTGGTTCAGCTTGATACTGTTACATTTATATATGTGACCTGCCAGCACGAAATCAGTCTTAACTAGCGTTTTGGACATTTTGAGATATACATATCACTGGAAAGTGTACATTCTGCTGATTATTTTGGTACATGAATAAAGCTTGTACTAAAAAAAATGTAGAAGTTATGTATGTTTAAAGTCATTAAGTTGTATGACGGCCATTTTGTGAAAACGGCCTCTAAAGTTTTGTGTGTTCTCCTACACATTTTCCTTAAATTTCTTTATTTGGTGGCTTTGACTCAGTTTGTTTCTAAGTTTAGCTGTCATTATCTGAAAGGTGCACCAAAGAGCTTTCCATCAGTATATTACATAAGCGGGTACTGAAAAGTGACGGTTCATAATAAGAGACAAAAGTAGGTACTTTTGGTAGGAAATTGCGTTCTTTCTGCTGCGATCAGTGCATTTAAACACCATTTTAAATTGATTAATAATATTTTTTCAAGAAAATTTTTTTTGTGGGGAATAGATTATAGTCTACAGAAATCAGTTTTGAGAAAAAGTCAGAACACCCCAGATATACCCTCAGTCACCTTTACAGCTCCTAGTGCTGTTCGACTGACTGCAAGTAAGACTGATTTCGTGGTGGGAGGTCACATATGAGAATAATTCAGATTGGTATAATTACATGTATGTATGAGAATGATTCAGACAAGTATTACATGTCTGTAAGAATCATTCTGATTGGGATAGTTATATTATGTGTCAGAATCATGCAGATAATGTATGATTACATACATGTATATGTGCAAGAATGATTTAGACTGGTAATACACATACATGTGTGAGATTGATAGAGATTGGTATTATTGTATGTAAGTGTGAGAATGATTCAAATTGTTATTATTACAGGTATGTGTGAAAATGATTCAGATTGGTGTTAGTATGTGTATGTGTGGAAATGAGTCAGATTGGGGTATTATTTTATGGATTTTTGAGAATGATTTAAACTGTTGTTATTATACCAATGCATGAGTATGATGTAAATTGGTATTATCATATACATGTGTGAGAATGACCCAGACTGGTATTATTGTATGTATTCGGGAGAATGCATCAAATCAGAATTATTACATACATGTGTGAGAATGATTCAGACTGGAGGTTTGCTCGTTGATGGTGATTGCTTTGGTAAACGATGGGAGTGCGTGCCTTGACTTGATTCTTAAATCAAGATTTGGCACCTTATAA